>CP092866.1:66341813-66365207 GCA_030710605.1 Cordylochernes scorpioides
ATGTATTTAGAATAAACTATGCGAATCGTGTCTCGAGATAGAAATGACATTTCTTAGTACTCCTCACTGCTATCTGAAGTTTTTTATGTAGATATGTCATTTATCTACACACATGAGCAAAATTGAGAAGGTGGAAAATCTTTGATGGACTATTTTGTTCACACTTGGTTTAATTATAATATATCTTTCAGAGTTATTGTCTGAATCTCGATAAAGATGCTAAAAGGTACAACTTCCTTAAGTTTTGTCCATGTGTGGATATAATATAGAGCTATCTTCTTGCAGAAATATTGATAATTCCTTGCGTAAAAGAAGGACTTTACGACCATTTACTTTCAGCAAATCATGGCGGTAGTATCAGTAGAAGATTGATTTATTCAAAAATGAACATTTGTACTCTAAAATAATTCAATTTTATGAATACAGATGGCGCGATAATTCATCAAAGTTAATATAGGTCTAATAGGCTTCTTGAGAATTATTTGCCAAACGACGATGTTCGAATGAGGAATTTATTTCTACTGTTTTCAGAACTCATATTTTAAATTTGCTCAAACACCCATTATCAAGTATTCTTCTTAAGTCCTGAATGTAAGTGGGTCCGTGGAAGGATGATCTAAACCATTGGTTTTCGACTGTTACGACCTGGGATCGAATCCCGCTTTGGAGTATTTTTTTCTGATTTAAGAAAAGAAATGCTCCAATGGCTCCCGATTCTTCCAAAAGTCCAACCCCACCAGCGAGTGAAAGTAACCAAACGGTGACACATTTGTAAGTCCAAAGTCGAACTGCTGTTCACATGTGTAGACATGTGGTGCACTTACAGTAAAAGCAGTTGCCTACTTCTACACATAATGATCATCATGGCATATACCACGTGTACTCGGGATAAGCAAATATAATAATAAAAGTCCTGAATGTATTTCTTACTTTCCAGGAGCCTGGGTTACGTCATAGCACTTTTTTAGAGAGAGATAGATTGACACTACTTTATTACAACGGCCATAAAAGGTTAATATAAATAAACATAAATAAATAATGTGGAATTGTACTGGGAGATCAGGTGGATATTTTAAATTGAACGATCAAGAGATGCCCCGTTTTTTAAATAAGAAATAAGATTGTATGATGTATGTGTGAATAATGATAAATATATGTATAAATGGTTGTGTGTGTGTAAACAAATTTAAAATTACGAATGAAGAAATTAAGACCCGAATGTTTCTTTTCACAAATAATTCAAACTTCTAGAGTCCTTACTGAGATGAAAAAATAATGAGAGGGCTTGGCTCATCGTAGTGAAATTTCCTAGCGGTTTCGCCAATTTAATCTACTAGATCGCTTCTTTAGAGCTCCAATACTGTATTGATTATTCTGATTTTATATACTACACTGAAGGGTGGAATCTTAGGTTAAGCAAACTATGGACATAAGATTTTAGGACAGTAGATAGTTTGCTTAAATACCATTTCTAAGATTCCACCCTTCAGTGTAGTATATGAAATCAGAATAATCAATACAGTATTGGAGCTCTAAAGAAGCGGTCTAGTATATTAAATTGGCGAAACCGCTGGGAGGGTTCACCACTGATGAGCGAAGTCCTCCCATTATTTTATTATCGAAGTAAGGACAGTAGAAGTTTGAATTATTTGTAAAAAGAAACATTCGGGTCTTAATGTCTTCATTCGTTATATATAGATGCATTAAAATATAAAATAAATATAAATGTATATATATACATTAAGTCATTATTGTTGGCACCCACGGCGGTGAGAAATCCGACACCGGTGGACCGCGAGAGTTCATACACACACAACAGCCAGTTTGAACCTACATTGTCAACAATACCAAGCCATGTAAACGACCATCACGCCACGTTTGAATACAGAGAGAAATAACGGTATAAACCTGGTAAACCGCTGGTAGGGTTCCCACTGATGAGCTGGAGCTCTACAATATTTTCATTATTACATTAATAGCAGTAGATACATGTTTTATTGGGTGAAAAAATCGAAAGACGGCCAGGAGTTGATATTAAAAACAAAAAGGGAATATCCTGACTGCTTACATAAACATTTTAGATGGCAGAGCGCCATCTAGTGGAATAAAAATCAACTAAACGTTGATTTAACTTGGTCCATGATATTTATTATGAAAAGACAAAATAATAGCGCTAATCTAGTATCCATTCATAAAATATATAAAAATAGGAAATATATTTATAAACTTGAAAGAAATCAAATACAATTTGTAGATGATATTAGTTAATACTATATTGGTAATTTGAGTATTTAGCAGAATTTGTTACAAATTTATATTACAAAGATGTTGTTTCAAGTTACCATGGAAACTTACTTTTATAACTGTCTTACTACCATTTTTGGTATGTAAATAATAATAAAATATATTAGATGAAAATAAAATATTTAAACATCCATTTATTTCCTGAATTAGGTTTTATCTACCCTCCCAAAAAAATAAAATTAAGAATTATAAATGTTAATGTAAAAAACACACACTCCCTCAAAAAAGTTAAATTTAACTTTATGCATCTTTCCAAAATTTACGACATCATCTTAATCGACGTGAAAAAACTTTGGTAAATTATTGACAAATAATTTATTTAAATACGGGTATCGTATGTCATCGTGTTTCCCCGTGTGGTTCAATTAATCAACGGAGTCTTTGTCACACTCTATGTTTACAGCAAGGTTTAATAGATATTGTAGAGCTCTGTGGTGTTATAGATTGTAAACACAAGGTAATTATACCAAATCCTAATAAATAAATACTGTGTGGTGTTTTAGTGTGTTACAGCGTTGTTACCATATTCACACAATGATGCTCTTGTCTAGAGTACTTTTGTCTGAAGTTGCTAACAACGCTGTCACCGAAACGTCGCACGCTTTTTATTTATTTGTATTTGGTCTAATTACCTTGTGTTTATCTATAATCCAAATTGTGCCTTATCATTATATTGGAAGAGTGTTTACGGAGTTCTTATTGCTTGAACGGTTTGGAAGAAAAATATTAAAATTTCAATGAACTACACTCATGTTCAGAACTTTAAAAAGTTGTACCATTTAGCATGTATATCGGGATTTAGACAATAACTCTAAAATATATCACAGTGACCTTTATTAGAGACACGCGAAAAAACAAAGTGGGAATAAAATTGCCTTTGTCTTCTTTTTCAAAAAAGAAAAAAAAAGACGACCGGCGACATCAAAGACATTAATGGTAATGTAATTAATGATTGACCAAATTAATATCCAACTAAATATAAAACGGAACATAACAAGCTAGAACGACGACGCGGGTTTCTCCAGGCAAGAACATTGAGCTATATTCTCTATACGTCATATCTGAACGTTTTGTTACCTGCTTATATGACGGAGGAATATAAAACCCGTGGTTTGACCACAAATATCTCGACAGATTAGCAAGTTGTTCCTAGGCTATATGTTTATATGCATACCCTAGATAGAATTTGTATTTCATTTGAACCAAATTCTAAGACTGGTGTCAACCAAACTTCTCCAGCGCGATACATCTATAGTTACCATTGTCTGATGGTAAGATATTGCCCTGGTTCATTCATCGAAGATTCTGGTGGGGAAACTAATGTAGTGGTTTCCCTTGACTGCCGCAACCATATGTCGTTAATCAAATAGTAGGTTTATCTGGCTTTAGAATCCGTTCACAACCTCAAGGGCAAATGAGCGCCTCCTCAATATCAGGATGGATATTTATCCGGTCTCTGCTCGGCCGCTTTCTGGCTTAGCCGCTCTACTGTTTTCTATCATCCGCCATAGAGTGCGGTATAGAGATTTTTAATTCCTCTTGACGATGGAACCTTATAATAATGATAAGGAATAGATAGATAATATATATATATCTATTAGAAAAGAGTGGATATTATGTTGGCAAATTGATTGATAGGATTCGTCTGATCAGGTAACTGACCATTGTAACATTTATCAGAATAACTAAACCTCTCAACGGAGTTTCTATTTCCCAATAAACCACCAGGATATCTGGATAGGGTTATATGTACATATGTTAGAGGTTGACACAGGTGTGAGATAAACACTCCATGTAACACACAATACATCAATACACGCTACAGATATTCAAATTCCATAAGCTCTTTGTAGCGCGATCTATCAACCCAATAAAAAACATTTTCCGGTAGACGCCTCCGTGTTGAAAAAAAGAGAACTAAATCAATTAGCGAGTAAATATTCCAGAAGGTGGAACAGACGGATTCTATAAATTTATTTATTTCTATGTGGAGAAATCGAAGGGGGATAGAACTTCCATCCAAATCGATAAACAATTGGAGAAGAAGATACCCGATCCCGACTCAAACGGTTGGAAAAAATAGACGGGGGAGGGGGCATTTCTGGAAGGCCGGTAATTCTTTGTTTATTCAGGGTGTTTTTCTTTATCTAAATGTAAATAGGCCAGGCTCTCAATTTTCGTGACGCCCGGCCGTGTGTTGTGACTCCGTTGCTATTTGCCTTCGCGCCTGTCGAAGTCAATTTGTTTGGCGTCGTCGCGATTTTATGTGTTGCCTGCCAGTGCCTCTACATGGCCGTCCAGCGTCGTCGTTCTCTGGCGACACAATATTTTCACCGTACTTTGGCATATCTTGGAAGATAGGAGTGGAGAATCTTGAGAGAATTAGAACCACAAATACATGGGACTACGGGTTTACGAACTGTTGTGGCGCAAGACATATGTTCAATTAATATTTGAATTCATATATCAAATTGTTTATTAAATTGAATAAAACGCCAAAACTCTAATAATGGAACAGTGCTGCAATCACTAGGGAAAATGTCGGTTTTTCCAACTCTATAGGTCTAGTAATAATTCATAATAAAACTTTCCATTACTATGCAAGCTTTATGTTTCATTAAAAATGCATTTGACTGTGTTATTGGAGCTTGTAACCGCCATTATTTGTCGCTCTAGTTACACAAGGAAACGAGGGATCTTTGAAATTAGAGCATTTAAAAAAAGAAAATTAATAAAATATATCACTTAACGTGTTTTCTCCATATTTAAATGAATTCCCTTGTCATTATAGAGCAATCCTCCTTAGAACAGATCCGACGTGAAAATCAATATCCATGTTACATCCATCTGCTGAGGTAACCAATATGGAAATAGACTGTCGTGTTGTATTCTCCCGTTACAGTGCCCATAAAATGCCTTACGGAAATTGATGCCCACGTTATATTTGTCTATAATTGCAGTCACCAAAAATCAATTTACATATCTAAATTGATATCCATGTTACTTTCATCCACGGCAGTGTCCAATTAGTAAGTCAGCAATAGTAATGGGGCTCCTTGTATCTACAAAGAGCAAGTCTGATATATAAATGGATTCCCGTCGTATCTAACACGTCAGTGTTAAGAGAGCAACTCAGCAATGTAAATGGATGCCCATGGTATATACCACGGCAGTGTCCAGAGAACAAGTCAGTTATGTAAATGGATGCCCATGGTATATACCACGGCAGTGTCCAGAGAACAAGTGAGTTATGTAAATGATACCCATGGTATCTACCACGGCAGTGTCCAGAGAACAAGTGAGTTATGTAAATGGATACCCATGGTATCTACCACGGCAGTGTCCAGAGAACAAGTCAGTTATGTAAATGGATACCCATGGTATCTACCACGGCAGTGTCCAGAGAACAAGTCAGTTATGTAAATGGATACCCATGGTATCTACCACGGCAGTGTCCAGAGAACAAGTCAGTTATGTAAATGGATACCCATGGTATCTACCACGGCAGTGTCCAGAGAACAAGTCAGTTATGTAAATGGATGCCCATGGTATATACCACGGCAGTGTCCAGAGAACAAGTGAGTTATATAAATGGATACCCATGGTATCTACCACGGCAGTGTCCAGAGAACAAGTCAGTTATGTAAATGGTTGCCCATGGTATCTACCACGGCAGTGTCCAGAGAACAAGTGAGGTATGTAAATGGATGCCCATGGTATCTACCACGGCAGTGTCCAGAGAAAAAGTGAGTTATGTAAATGGATGCCCATGGTATCTACCACGGCAGTGCCCAGAGAACAAGTGAGTTATGTAAATGGATGCCCATGGTATCTACCACGGCAGTGTCCATAGAGCCAGCAGATTAATGGCCGCCGTGGCCATAAAACAACAAAGAACAACAAAAAACGTCAAAATTGTTAAGAGAGAGCATCATTTAAAACAATTCTCGAGTGAAGTCATTTGAAAGGTTTTAATTTTGAAAAAAGCCGGGACCATTAGGTTAGGAATGACAAATCTAGGATTGGAAGCTCCACCTTTTAATTACCCCCGTCGCAACATTAGGAGATCCGCCGCTGCTGTTTTTTTATTTCTTTTTTTGTTTTGTCTTTTTGAAGACTTTCCTCTCTTCTCGCCTGACCGCTCGCCTTTAATTGTCCCCCGGCTTTATGGTAATGTCAACCCCCCATCACTACATTTGGTCCTTTACAAATTACAAATCGCAATTATACTTTTTCCTAATTTTTTTAACCTACTTAACATTTCGAAAAAAAAAATTAACATTCCTATTATTTTTTTCAAGAAAATGATTTTCTTTTATCGTAAACATTATATTTATTTTCGTTGAAAGTCTTTTGATATCTTCACTCTAGATTTGGTTATCAAGTTACACATTGTAAAAAGCTTCATTTATATATTTTCTTGCGGATTCTGTGCAAATTGAATGTTATGGAAGGGAGCATGTGAGAGATCCTATAACTACAGTAAGAGACATTTCTGTCTGCTTGCTGCTGATGATGAAATATATCAGAGTATTTATTTCATTACCATTCGAATAAAACTACCACCCCCCTGCCACTGACCCCTGGGCTTTGTGCCAGAGAAAGATTCTCCAAGGAATATAGCGTTTACCAGACATCACAATTATAATGTGATGATATTGATAGAAATACAGCAGCAAACGATTGAAGACAAAAGTACACAGATAAACTTTAGGAGAGATAGACTCTACATATAAATATAATCCATGATCAATTTTCCAAAATTGATTAAATTCCATTGAACCACTTTCAAGATAAGAAATGAATATATCACATATACAGAGCAAACAAAAGATTCCAATGGGAACTCCAAACCTAATAATAAAACCGGTAGAAGAAGTAAATATTCTAGGTATAAAATTTTCTAATCACAGAATTAAGTCAAAAATTAACTTCACACCCCACATTGATGATATTTTATGTAAAACCAACCGTATGAAAAATCTGTTATTTTCAATCTGTGGGAAAATGTGGGGATTGGATGCTAAAAAAAGATTAATTTTATATAAAACTCTTCTCAGGCCAATACTAACCTATGGATATAAAATATGGTATAAATGTATTAATAAAAGAAGTAAGCAAAGATTAAACTCTCAGCAATATCAGGTTCTACTTTGGGTAGTGAAAGCATATAAAACGACCTCATCAAATTGCAAACATAGTTTGGCAAAAATACCTATCCTCACATATCACATAGAATCGTTGATAATAAAATACGAATTGGTCAATTTATCAAAGGAAGACAGTAATTCATTTAGACCGCATGCCCCAACTATAATTCACAACTTCATAGAATCAAGAATGGCTGAAACAATGGCTAACACTAATTAAACATTCCTAAAATATTTTCCATTTGGAGTTCCTTTTTTTCGTCCAAATTTTCATAACTCACAGTTCATCACAAATCATGGTAATTTTGGAGAATTTCTGTCGAAAATCGGAGCAACGGATGATCCTAGCTGCTTCTGTGGAAAGAAAATCCAAGACTCGATACATTTATTAATAGAATGTCCGATCTTTCATAGCTACAGAAGTAATCATTTTTATCCCATCGAAGAAATTTGGGAATTTGTATATAAGAAAGACACTTGTGTAAAATCCAATAATTTTTGTAAATTCATTTTAGATTTTCTTTTCTGTTTGAGAAAACCAACCTTTCGTTTTTAATTTTGTTTTTATCCGGTTGTTGAATTGTATATAGGTTGATAAAATGTATTTAGGCGCAAGTATCTCAAGCTGGGATATCGCGTCCGATATGTTAAAAAAAAACCATATATATATATATATATATATGTAGTTTTAATCTGAGATTAACATTATTTTTCATTGTGTCAACTTACCGGTTAATTCATACTTATTCCCACATTTTTACTTCAATACCTTCTTTGAAAGATTATTAGAATAAAATACGACCCCATTATAATAATCAATAAATTGAAATTTCATATCAGAAGATTAAACACTTACATATTTTAATAAATGGGTGTTCAAAGTTATAGTCTACTTGTTACATGATAGATATATCACATATCTGCTAGGCAATCTTCTCTGTTATTTGGCATTCTATGAAAACGCAACGCTCTTCATGACGGAAATAAGCGGAGATTATTTTCACCTATGATCAAGCAAATGAAATTGGTCGGGAAACCGCTTGGCTTTATGAGAACTGGTAGTCTTAGAGTAAAAATCGTATTGAACGATATGTCCATCTTTGTATCGTATACAACTACAGGGGCACATCATTAAACATAAGAATTTCCAATGCAGTAGAGTACGTACTAACAGGTGTTGCACAATGGAGCTCCGTATAAGCTCCAGACACAATGAGCTTATTAGTTTTGCATGAATCGAAGGAGCGCATTGTATAAACTACATGACAAAATATTGCATACATACCGTTATCAGCATATCCAGGATCAACGCCGCATTGTCTTTCATCTACTGCTGTATTTTTGCCGCAAATTTCTTCAAAAGATCCCGACCTGTGCGACATTCTTTGAAACAATTCTATCCACAAAAGAATCGATAATTGATATGGATGGCATCTTCCACTACAACCACGTATGGGCAGAGGAAATTTTCGAGAGAAATTATGAAGTTGTTCAAGCTCCAGTTTAGCATTAATATTGTGATTAGCTACTTTAATATGACACACTTGATTGGTTCGTTTATTCTACCTTATCCTCAAACAGGTATACAATAGCTGCCTTTACTGCGTACCACATCACCAGTCTTATTCATGATGAAATTGTGAAAATTTAGTAATTTTAAAACACTACCAGTCTTACTTGCATTCGTCTCATTTGCTGCACTCCAAACTATATGTCTCATCCCCAGCAGATGGTTTGATGGGAAGGTTCGGTCCTATAGCTCACTTGTTCACCCGACCTCAATCCTTTTATATAAATATAGAACCGATCACAATGAAGCTTGTCAGCATATTTCTCATCGCTCTGTATAGATTCTGCCATAATACCACTTATTCCTTGCAGCTATTTGTGTTGTAGACTCCATGTTTCCTAAGGGTCAGGCTGCCATGTAGGAACCAAGGACTTCTGACCAACAGCACAACAGTGGCGGTGGAGTAATCCACAGAACACTACACTGAGCAGGAAAATAATAAATCTTACAAATCTCGTAGATGAATTTAAAGAATAGAGTTCCTACCGAAAATATTTATGGTACATTAACACTCGCATAAACGCTCTCGAATAAATATCATTAATCAATATTTGAACCTGAAATAATTGTGGTTTTGCAAGTTACAAAAATAGACAAACAAAATAAACTTACACGTGGACTTTTTACTTTAAGAATATTCAAAATATATATTATAATTAAACGGAAGATATTTACTAGGAATATATGGAATGCAAATAAAAGAAAGGGGGAGGGAAGGCATGCAAACAAAAGATATTTCGTATTAGAGTAAAAGATGGTTGACCAAATTCAAATATGAAACATATGTGGCAGAAAAAAGTAGCGCAACCACTGGGTCGGACAGTTTTAATCAAATATTGAGACTTATCCATCTACAAGAATCGACAATGGTCGAGGCCTTTAACCTCGTGGAACTTCAGGGCAAGGTAGATCACCATGCCTTAATTCTTCCAAGTCCATAGTAACGCGGGACAACGAGATGACCAAGTACATAGTAACGCGGGACGAGGTGACCATAGTAACGCGGGACAACGAGGTGACCATAGTAACGCGGGACAACGAGGTGACCATAGTAACGCGGGACAACGAGGTGACCATAGTAACGCGGGACAACGAGGTGACCATAGTAACGCGGGACAACGAGGTGACCATAGTAACGCGGGACAACGAGGTGACCAAGTCCATAGTAACGCGGGAAAACGGTGTGACCAAGTCCATAGGAACGTGGGACAACGAGGTGACCAAGTCCTTAGTAACGCGGGACAACGAGGTGAGCATAGTAACGCGGGACAACGAGGTGACCAAGTCCATAGTAACGCGGAACAACGAGGTGACCAAGTCCATAGTAACGCGGGACAACGGGGTGACCAAGTCCATAGGAACGTGGGACAACGAGGTGACCAAGTCCATAGTAACGCGGGACAACGAGGTGACCAAGTCCATAGGAACGTGGGACAACGAGGTGACCATAGTAACGCGGGACAACGAGGTGACCATAGTAACGCGGGACAACGAGGTGACCATAGTGACGCGGGACAACGAGGTGACCATAGTGACGCGGGACAACGAGGTGACCATAGTGACGCGGGACAACGAGATGACCATAGTAAGGCGGGACGAGGTGACCATAGTGACGCGGGACAACGAGATGACCATAGTAACGCGAGACGAGGTGACCATAGTGACGCGGGACGAGGTGACCATAGTGACGCGGGACAACGAGATGACCATAGTAACGCGGGACGAGGTGACCATTGTGACGCGGGACAACGAGATGACCATAGTAACGCGGGACGAGGTGACCATAGTGACGCGGGACAACGAGATGACCATAGTAACGCGGGACGAGGTGACCATAGTGACGCGGGACAACGAGATGACCATAGTAACGCGGGACGAGGTGACCATAGTGACGCGGGACAACGAGATGACCATAGTAACGCGGGACGAGGTGACCATAGTGACCTGGGACAACGAGATGACCATAGTAACGCGGGACGAGGTGACCATAGTGACGCGGGACAACGAGATGACCATAGTAACGCGGGACGAGGTGACCATAGTGACGCGGGACAACGAGATGACCATAGTAACGCGGGACGAGGTGACCATAATGACGCGGGACAACGAGATGACCATAGTAACGCGGGACGAGGTGACCATAGTGACGCGGGACAACGAGGTGATCAAAGGTGTCCAACTCGAGCAGCCACAAGTAGCCACCTTTCTATTAAATAATTCGATATTTGTGCGGATCTCTCAGGTTGCGATCGAAGCGCGGATGATTGATCAGGTCGGGCTAGAGTGTTACTTGTGAAATAAAATCTCTTCATTTTTATACAACTCCCTCCAAACTTTGACTGACCAGCTCTCAAATAGGGAATTTCCAACAGATATTTTCAGTACCTTTATATATCACAAGGATAGGTCATTTGTGTTTTTATAAATTTAAAATAACAAGAAGTCACAACCTAGTTTTTATAATAGCTCTTCCATTACATTTGTACAAATACTGTTGCTTAGGGAGGGAATATCTATAATTCAAGCTATATCTTGGTAAACATCTATTATATATGCATATATATAAGATATTATAGAGGTTATTGTGTGTTTTTTTTTTAGAGATTGGCATATAAGCTGTTTGTATTTGTTAAACCTTGTTAATACCGGGATAGTAACACACTCCATGAAATATCTACTAAACAGCAGTGATAGGTAAACATATTGGGGCAGGCATATGATTGACCCAAAGTTAGCTTATCAAACATCAGTTTTTTGAAGGTGTTATGGTTACTTAGCGTAGGCGGAGGCCGAGTTACTAAAAAGATTCTTCATTCGAATGGAGTTTGCTTTTCTCATAGCCATAGAATGTTTCATACCCTACACCTCTTTATAAGAAGTTGCAGTTATACTTGAAACTAGGTATAATTGGGTGTGTGTTATTAGAATATCGGCCTGTCTTACCTATTCAACTGAATTTCTAAAAAATATTTTAACATCAAATTGCATACACATAATAAACGCTATCCATTTAAACACGATAAAAATTGGCCATACAGAGCAAGGAAATCAAGCATCAGTGCCCTAAACTATACAAATAATTTTAAATGACTAACATCAATATTATCAACAAATTCAACCCTGAAATATTTTTATTTTCATAAATTAAATTAAAAAGGTACATAATTTCTATAGTCAGCTAAAAAACAATTATTATATTCTAACTCACGATCTTACTACTCTGATCAAAAGGTTTCGACACTTTGCTCATAAAATCCTGAAACCTATATATATTTTCTCCCGGTTTGTGGCAAACGCAAGCGTCGCCCTTGGCTTGGAGACCTGCCAATTTTCAAAAATCACGCGCCACAACAGTGCGAGCAGCGGCTGTTCGAAGTGAAGCCATTTTGCCCATGCTTCGATTTCGTTAGTCACCGAAATGGAGGATCAACGAATATGCATCAAGTTCTGTGTGAAAAACGGATTCAAGGGTGCCGAAAATTTTTATATGTTGCAAACAGCCTACGGGAATGCCGTCATGAGCCGAAGACGAGTTTTCGAGTGGTACAAGCGCTTCAAGGAGGGTCGGGAAGAGACCGCCGACAACGAGCGTTCCGGGAGACCGTCCACATCAACCACGCCTGAAAAAGTAGACAAGGTGTTGGAACTGGTGCGTGAAGACCGACGAATAACTGTCAGGGAGGTCGCCGAAGAAGCAGGGATATCATTCGGGTTGACTCAATCGATAATGAAGGACATTTTGGGAGTGAGAAGACTCAACGCCGTTCTCGTTCCCAAAGATTTGAATTTTGATCAAAAGAACGCCCGGAAAGAAACGGCCAGTCTCAATCTCGAAGCGACAACCGACGACCCCGAATTGCTGAAGAGGGTCATTACTGGAGATGAAAAATGGATTTACGGCTTTGATTCGGAAACTACCCAACACGCATCGGAGTGGCGCTTCAAAAATGAGCCGACACCAAAGAAAGCGAGGAAGGCTCCCAGCAAATTCAAGGTCATGTTGACGGTGTTCTTCGACTACCAGGGCATCGTTCATCATGAATTTCAACAACAAGGCTCTACAATAACTGCTGACTCCTACCTGGGAGTTTTGAGGCGATTGAGGGAAGCGATCAAGCAGAAACGGCCGGAGCTGTGGAGGATCAAGTCGTGGATCCTTCACCACGATAACGCGCCGGCGCATACAGCCCTCAAAATCTCGAAGTTCCTGCAGGACCATTCAACCTCTGTGTTCCCCCAACCCCCCTACAGTCCCGATTTGGCCCCCTGCGACTTCTTCCTTTTTGGAAAGCTCAAAAAAAGGTTAAAGGGTCGGAAATTTCAGAGCATAGAAGAGATCAAAGTGGAATCGAAGAAGGCAATGAAGGCGATCCCGAAAACAGACTACCAGAGGTGTTTTGCCGACTGGAAAAAAAGGTGGCTGAAGTGCATCACGGTCAACGGGGACTACTTTGAAGGGGACAATTTGAATTTGGTAAAATAATAATGTTTTTTTAACTTATGAGCAAAGTGTGGAAACTTTTTGATCAGAGTAGTATGATTAAGATTGGCGTTGCTCAAGGCAACCTCTAAACTAAAAAAAAATATTTCACTCTGATTATCTATTGAACTCAATTCTTATTGCCTGATTAAGGTCACATGAAAGTAATGAATAAAACAGTGCACTATATATAAACTGGTTTAGGCGTAGATTATAGTCAATATTGTTTTTTTTTTTTTTTGAGTCCTCAACCAGAATCAATTTTAGCCTCAGAAAATGAAGAACTATCACCAATTTATTCGAAGCTAAACAAGATGCGGCTTCCAATTTTGTCCGGAATATCAGAATTCTATCCTCTCATCTTTATCTGTCTCCTACATCTTATACACAGCAGTGTAGTTACACAACCCGATATCTTACACTACTGTATAGTAGGTTTGGCAAAAGACCTGGGTAGTTAAGAGCGAATGTTGAAAGCGAGGGAAATAAATCATTCTTATTTTGAATATGTGAAAAAAAAATCGCACCAATTTCGAAGAGAAATAGGCAAAATTATATAATCTTTATATTTTTTCCAAAATGTTATTATTATTCTAATTTATAATCTAGATACATATTTCATGAACCAATTTTTAAAGGTTTTTTGTGATTTAGAAAATAGAATATAAATTTGGTTTCCTAGGTCACGTGTTGTAAGAGTCAATCACAGACCCACAACAAGCTAAGGTCAGTGTACACAGCCCGATAGTTCTGATAGAGAAGGGGCAAAGAAGATCTTGGTACTTCCTTGGTCGCGAATTCTTCTATTAAAATAGGTAAGTCTGATGCAGGTACCGCATAGGTTGGGTGGAAACTTTGCCGAAAAGAAGAGAAATAAGGGAAAAGAAAAATATACATAAATAAAATTAAAGCATTCAAAATGAAATATTTCTGTGAAAAATAGACACTTCGGTTAGTTAGAGTTTTTTTTTTTTTTTTCTCAACGTTTCGACAAAATCTTTTTTCTTCGTCAGTAGAAGTAAATAAAAATAAAGCATTTGGCAAGGCGTTAAAAATTGTTTTGAGGTTGCAAGAGCGTTCTCACGTGATTTTTCGAATTAGTAAAACATCTAAAGCACGAGTCAAAAACAAATATTAAACTCGTCAAAAACTATGATCTTGAAAATAATTAAATATATAATAATAAAATTTTGAAATAAATGAAACTAACCCAAACTCTGATTTATATTTTTTTATAATCTATAAATAGGATCCACACACACACAGGAACGCCGGGATTTGCCCCCAGAGTTTTATTCCTCATGTTGATAAGGTTGGTAATAAATTAATATTTTAGCGAACAATGAGCCGAATCATCAGATATTTATGAAAAAATAAATAATTAAAAAAATATTTATATCTAATATTTTTTAAAAAGGTGCAATAAATAATTTTGAAATATAGTTTCGTTTAAATAAAATAAAATTTTTCAAAAATCAAATTCATCCTAATATATTTATATTTTATAAATAATTTATTTATTTTATTGAGGTTTTATGTGTAAAATATATAATGGAGAAATATTTGCAAATATATTTATGAACCACATTGACAATAGAATTATGCAAGAGAGACAGCTAAATATAATATTATGGAAGCGATATATTGATGATGTATTATGTATCACTGAAATGAATAGCATATCAACGTTCTGAACTTCGTAAAAAAATTTAAAACCATTTTTAAAATTCACCCATGAAATTGAAGAAAATGGAACTTTATCTTTCTTAGATATAAAACTGACGAGGACCAACAATAAGATAGGAACAGATATATACCGGAAACCTACCCACACAGGTTCATATCTCAATTTCAAATCATTTGGTCCCATAAACCATAAAATATCGGTAATCAAAACATTATCAAAAAGAATCCACACTCACTATTCTCAAAATATGGAAATCATTGAAAAAGAACAAAAATTATTATCCAAGGAATTTCAATATAATGAATATCCCGAACAATTTATCAAAAAATATATTTATAGTAAAAGAAACCCTTCAAAAAACAATAGTCAAGTTAAGAACATTTCGTGTACACTTCCCTACAGTTATGGAATAGAAAGAATAGGCAGAACTCTCAAAATATATTGCCACGTTTTTATTTTTAAAACGCTAATTTTAGTTTTGTAAAACTTTATTTTTAAAGTTTATTATTTTAAAAGTGAAATGTTTGTTAATGAAATAGACATTTTGCCTAAACTCATTTATTGCTGCTTTCTTTTACAAGCCATTTGTTTATGTGTATTTTTACATATCGTTTTTATTGAGTTTTTACTAATTTAGTATGTACATCATTGACTTTTAATGAATGGAAAATAAAAATGAAAATAAACATATGAAAAATTAAAATAACATTTTAAAGGAAATTATGTACAATTGAAAATTGTTTCTGTAACGTCTCATATTCCCCTTCTTGAAGCATTTATTCTCGGGTAATAAATGGTCGAAGTTGAGATATGTGAACGCGTCTTGCTTGCTTTTGGTCTTTCAGAGAGATATCGTAGGTTACATCAGATATCTTTTTTTGAATGACAAATGGTCCTTCATATTTTGGTGATGTCTTGATGAGACGAGGGTCGTTGAAGGCAATTTTTCTTATGACTAAGTCTCCTTCTTTAAAGACATACTTGGGGTGATGGCTATCGTGTTTAATCTTCCACTTACTTCTAATTTGTTCTGTCCGCAGGCTAGCTTTCTTCCTGGCTTCTTCAATTGTAATTGGAGTTTGGTCGGCAAATTCGGGTACATTACCGATTCCATACATTAAGAAAAGCGGTGAAAAACCAGTCACGTCATGTGGTGTGGAATTATAATTTTTGACAACTTGCGGTAACAATGAGCTCCATTTACATCTAGGTTTCTCTAGAACAGCTATTCTCAGTTTTGTCATTATCGTATCATTTAATTTCTCACAAATGCCATTGCACTGAGGATGATAAGGCGAAGTATATGTGTGTTTAATTCCTTGTAAAGAAAGAAATTTGTTGAACTCTTTTGATATAAAATTTTTGCCATTATCTGTTAAGATAGTATTGATCGAATTAACAGATTTGATTATCTTATCAAGACATTGAGTGACAGCTTGAGCAGTGTTTGTTATTGTGGGATATGCCCATAGATAACGAGTTGCGTGATCAACAAAAACTTGAATGAATTTATGCTTTGTGTTAGCTGCTGCTGTTCCCAGTACAATAGTGTCACAACCGATCATTTGTAATGGTTGGATATTTGACGTTGGAGTGATCATTTCTCCTAAAGTTGGTTCATGTCTGACCTTCACTAGTTGACAAGATTTACAAGATCGAACATAATTCTTGATATCAGTTGTTATTCCTTTCCACCAATAACATTGAGTTATAAGTTTGCATGTTTTGGTTATTGATGGGTGACTCAATGAATCGTGATATTCTTCCAATATTTTTTTGGTAAGCGAGTTTGGGACAACTGCTTTAAAAACTCCTTTTTGTTTGATCATTACCACACCGTCGTGAGTGTGGGAATTTTTCAAGAAACTCAAATCTGAATTTTGTTGGTGTTCTTGAAGTTCTTGAGTTGCAATGTTAACAACTGGGAGTCTTGATAGGGCGTCAACATGAGTTTGTTGCTTTCCAGAACGATGAACGATGTTACATGATTTCGAGGATAAACTAAGAATCCATCTAAAATACTTAGGTTTCGGTTTCTTCATGGTGAAAAGCCATTGGAGCGCCGCATGATCAGTGATGATTTCAAATGGTTGGTTTTCTATGTATACATGAAAGTGATCAGTTGCTTGTATCACGGCTAGGCATTCCATCTCATAAGCAGAATAATTCTCTTGGTGTGGTTGCAGTGTTTTGGAGTAATAAGCAATTACATGTTCCTCATTGTCTGGACCAATTTGTGTTAGGATTGCTCCAATTCCATATTTGGAGGCATCTGTATAAACTTTAGAGGGGTAGTCCGGGTTGTAAATAGCAAGGACAGGTTTTGTAGATAGTGCCATTTTAAGTTTAGCGAACGACTCCTCTACTTCCTCATTCCAGATGAAGGGCTGATTCTTCCGAGTGAGTCGAACCAAGGGGAATGAAATTTTAGAAAAGTCCTTCACAAATTTTCTGTAATAATTTGCCAATCCCATGAACTGACGAACTTTCTTTACAGTATCAGGTCTTGGAAAGTCTTGAATAGATTTTACTTTTCCTGGATCAGGTTTTAATTGATTGTGACTGATGATATGTCCGAGGTATTTTACTTCAGTTCTTCCAAAAATACATTTCGACAATTTTAATTTCATGTTGTACTGTCTTAATTTGTCAAAAACTTTACTAAGAAGCTCTATGTGCTCTTGCCATGTTTTCGTGTACACCAATATGTCATCTTGGAAAGAGCAAGTTCCTTTCCATAATAATTCACCTAGAATATGTTGGATTATCCTTTGAAACGTTGAAGCAGCATTTTTTAAACCAAAGGGCATCACTAAAAACTCATAATGACCATCGTTTGTGACGACTGCAGTTTTTTGAATAGATTGCGGGTCCATTTCGATCTGCCAATAACCCCATGCAACATCAAGGGTAGAGAAGAATCTGTATCCATGCAATCGATCAAACATGTCCTGTATGTGAGGTAAGGGTTGCCTGTCATCCAGCGTGATCTCATTAAGACGTCTGTAATCAATGCACATCCTTTTACTTCCATCCTTCTTGGGAACCATAACAACAGGAAATGCCCAAGGAGAATCTGAAATTCTTATTAACTTGTGTTCGAGAAGTTCTTTAACTTGTTCAGCTATCTCTTCATACTCTTTTAGAGGACGACGATAGGGTCTAAGAGAAATTGGTTGTTCACTTTTCGTGATGATCTTATGTTGTATAGCTACTTTTCCCAAATCAATAGCATGCTGAGAAAATACATTCCTATTGTGTTCAAGTAATTCTTTTAATTCATGTTCTCTTATCTCTTCTAGATGATTTACAAGAATTGGATTTTGTAATCCATCAAATTTGGTGTAAATTGTTTTGTCTCTGACATCTATTAAAAGATTAAAAGAGATGCAACATCTAATCCGATCAAGAGTGGATATTTAAAGTTCTTCATTACATGGAGAGTTACAGGTTTAATTAGTTTATCTATTCTTACCTTGGTCTGAAGGCTTCCACATGTCCTGGTAACACCATCCGCTTTTTTTATTATCTTATTATCATTTACAAAGCACGCGATATCCGTCTTGGATATTTGCATGCATACACAAGTTTGGGAGCTTATTTACAGTAATTATTAATAGGAAATTAGTTATTATAATAGAAATTATTAACATATTTGTCAGTTAGTTAAGGATTTAATTACCCTATAATGAATATTAGTGAACATCACAGATAAGAACAGAAATTTAGAGCTATTTACAGCATATAACTATATATCAGTTATTACAGCCCAGGCTATCTATTACTAAAAAACATTCTACAAAATCTATTAAAATTTATATACATATATCTATTATTAACTATTTGATTTAGACAATTTATATTTATTTGATTTTTGACTCTCAAGTCCTCTACAAGTCGACAGTCCGTTAAAATATGTACAGGATTTTCTTCTTCTGCACCACATGAGCATTTAGGTGAATCCGTCTTTCTGACTTTGTACAAATATGATCTAAAGTTACCGTGTCCAGTAAAAAATTGGACATTGTAAAAGTTTGGCTTGACATATTTGGGTATTTGGGAATCAGTGAAGAAGGACTTGAAAATGGTATTAGTCTTCTCATAGTATTTCTGCAATTTTTCCCTTATGTAATTAGAAATTATATTCCTACTTGAAGAGTCAAATCGGTTGTAATTTATTTCGGTTTTCAACATGTTAGATTCAATATAATCAGTAAGTTTGGGGACTTGTGCAAGTATGTGTGTACAATCCGATGATGTTGTACTGTATGCCTGTATACAATGTTTTAAAATACTATATTGAAGAGAATTAAGTTTGTCTTTAGACTTTTTGTTTATGAATGGATACCATATTGGATAACCATAAGTAATTGTACTTCGATATAATGTCTTATACAATATCAGTCTTCGTCTAAAGTCCAGACCCCATGCTTTCTTTGTCAGGCCAAATAGGTATCCACTAGCTCTAGTTACCTTTATGATCATTTCATTAACATGAGGCGTAAAGTCCAGTTTGCTTCTGACTCGGTGATTTTTAATAGTTACTCCTAGAATCTTAAGTTCTTCAACCGGTTTAATTAACTTGCTACCTGAGACTATTATATCGCTATTGCATTTATATAAATATAATATTTTTGTTTTTTCATCTGACAATTTTAATTTACGACTTTCACACCACTTATTGATTTTTCTTAATACATTATCTATTGTCTTTCTTAGTTGTTCAGGAGTTTTATTCCAACATATTAACGTAATATCATCTGCATATCCTATTGTTTCACAATTATCATCCAGATTATTATTCAGTATCTCATTAATAAGAATATTCCATAATGTGGGAGACAGTGGTCCTCCCTGTGGACATCCTTTACTTAGTTTCTTATTAATTTCAGTTGAGGAATATCTTAATCTTATTCTTCTATTATCAAAGTATGATTGTAGAAGTTTTATCATTGAAGCCTGCACACCATCTTCATCTAGTCTTTTCATCAGGGCCGGCCACCATGCATTATCAAACGCTGCACTAATATCCACTGCAATTATTGCTGCATATTCTCTTGCTTTATGTTCTAACGCAATTTTTATTATTTCAGTTAGTGCAGTAATAGTAGATTTCGATCTTCTAAAGCCATGTTGTCGATCACTTAGTAAATTAAAATCTTCATAATATTTTATTATTCTGTTATTAATTATTTTTTCAAATATTTTAGAAATGTTGGAATTAAGACATAAAGGTCTATAATTTTTATAGTTATTAAAATCTGTTTTTCCAGGTTTCGGAATAATTATTGCCTCTGCTCTTTTCCATTCAGCAGGATAGTATTGTATGTCTAAACATTTTTGAAATAGTTTCACCAATATAGGAGCTATAAATTGTTTAGTGTGCCTTATCATGTTGTTAGAGATGTTGTCTATTCCGGGAGATTTCTTTGGATTTAATTTGTCAATCAAGTCGTTGACTTCAGTAATCATAACCATCGGTTTTTCTTTATTGAGTAGTTTTAAATTATAATTTCTTATACTTTTATGGATGTTTGTATCTTCTTCACATTTATCATCTGGAAATAAGTTATTCAATAATTCCTCACCCTTCTGCAAACATTCCATATCAGTATTACCCTCCAAAATTTGCATATTTCTCTTCCGCTTAGATCCACTTTTGATGTTTTTGTACACCTTATATAAGTTTCCATAAGGGTTGTTCGATTTGTTTTCCTCCAGAAAATATCTCCATGATGCTTTCCTAGCTTTTTCTATTTCCCGTAAATACTTGTTTCGTATGCTTTTATAGTATTGTTTAATATGATCAGGGCAATTTTTGTTTCTATAGTAACAGTTTCTAAGGTAATGACAGTGATCCTTTAGAAGCTGTAAATTCGTATTCCACCACTTATTACTAATATTATTTTTTATTGTCATATTATTATTTACTATAAGTGAATTATGTGCTGCCTCAATCAGTATGTTCGTAAGTTCTTTTACCGTTTGATCAATCATTTCTGGTGTATCCACTATGTCTAGCAAGTTTTCAATTTTTTTCTTGTTCAGTACTGTTAATTCTCTGACTAAAACTTAACCAGTTCGCATTTTTCTCATTAAATTTCCAAGTGGAATAATATTTTTCTGAACTAAATTGTTCGTTTGTATATATTTCAAAAGATATAGCTACATGATCTGAAATTTGCGATATCTGCTGTGTCTTCCAATTTCTGATCGCCGCAATTGCCTGTTTATCCGCTTGGCTGATGTGAATGTCTGAATTTGGTTGAAGTTGAAGACGGGTTCGCTTGAACAATCGCCATTTGATTATTGATACTGTTGCTCCAGTATCCACAAATGCTTGCGCAGGAATTCCATTTACTTCAACACTTATGTTGATAAGCTTGAAAGCTCCTTGTGTAGGGGTATTTGTCAAAGTACTTACATTCAACAATTCCGGGGCTCCGCATACTTGTTTCACTGAAGTGTTTTGATTAGGCCTATCCTTTTTATAATTAGGATCATAATCCTCACAATCTGTGACCCAATGTTTAATTTTTATTCCCTTTTTCGAACATATTGGACACCAGAATGGGCAAACATTTTTTCTATTATCATTATTTTTTGTCGCGAGATGTATTTTATTTTTAGGCTTAAACTGAATTGAAGCCCTATTTTGTTCAATTGAAGCTGCGATATGAAACCATTTTGTGGCGTCAGTTGGCTGTGCAGCCACAATTAAATCTTTCCAATCATTTGGAAGTCCGTCTGTTAATAAATTAATTTTTTCCTCCTTCGTTAGATGGGTTTGATTTAACAGGCGAATTTTATCTTGAAAATAATTTTCTATTGATTCTTTTCTCGTTTTAATCTTCGATGTGATGCTGAGACAATTGGATTTGCGTTGTATGAACCAAATCTTTGAATCAACTTTTCTTTTACAACTTCCCATCTTTTTATTGCAGGATTTGAAATAATCTCGTCTGCATACCATTCAAGTGCTGAATCTGTCAAGTAGTACATAAGATTTTTGATTTTTTCATCTTCCTTTAAAGAATTTTTTTCAAAATCATATAATTTGATCCATGACTCAGGCCTAATTGCCGACTTCGAGCCGTTGAATTTTTGCAACCGGTTGTTTGGATTTTCCGCCATTTTCTTTTTCCGTATCCTTTTCGACTGCGCCAAAAGCCACGTTTTTATTTTTAAAACGCTAATTTTAGTTTTGTAAAACTTTATTTTTAAAGTTTATTATTTTAAAAGTGAAATGTTTGTTAATGAAATAGACATTTTGCCTAAACTCATTTATTGCTGCTTTCTTTTACAAGCCATTTGTTTATGTGTATTTTTACATATCGTTTTTATTGAGTTTTTACTAATTTAGTATGTACATCATTGACTTTTAATGAATGGAAAATAAAAATGAAAATAAACATATGAAAAATTAAAATAACATTTTAAAGGAAATTATGTACAATTGAAATTTGTTTCTGTAACGTCTCAATATAATATAAATATAAGATACCAATCCGCTCCAAACTTAAAAAACATTCTCCGTCACCCTACAACTAAACGTAACCCAAGACAGGAAACCCAAACCAATCTCATATACTGCATTCCATGCAAATCATGTACATCATGTTACATTGGAGAAACTGGAAAGACCTTAAAAGAGAGAATCAATCAGCACAAGGCAGCCTTCAAAAATAATAGCCCATTATAACTCTTAGTAGACCATGCAATAAAACAAGGACACATACCAGATTCTGAAAATTCCAAGATATTTTACAGAAACATACAAAATAAACATGCAAGATTATTTCAAGAGCTGGGCATCTATAGAGAACAAAAATAGTATCAATAGAAGAATAGATATACCCCAATCATACCTACAGATAAAACAGAAACAGTAATTATAGAATATATACAATAATATTTTAATTATATAAAAAAAAATAAAAGTAATCATATTTTCATTTTATGGTTTGGCCACACTATTTATTCAAAACCTCGCCACATCACGTGGATGATTTGTTTACAAGTTTAGAATCCCCGAGGAAGATAGGCTAACAGCCTCATCGAAATATTGGATATTTAAATATATTATTTTGATCCAAATAAACTTTATTAATTTCAAAGATAGATAAATATGTGATAAAATGAGTAAATAAAAAAGGAAAGAAGAAGGAGCCCCGGTCGAGGGTAGGTCACAAGAACATGGATC
>CP092866.1:66374075-66415430 GCA_030710605.1 Cordylochernes scorpioides
TCTAGTGTAACTATGGGGTCCTCTTCCACAATTCTTACAAACCTGACTCTGCAATACCGCGCTACGTGTCCTGGCTTGTTACACTTGAAACATATTGGTCTCCCGTCTTCTGTCCTATTCCTGTTTGAATCTGGACTCTTTTTGTATGTTTTCCTTGGGTAGACCGGTTTTGGCTCAGGATTGTGAGTGTAAGATCGTCTAGGGGCAGATACCTGGGGCAGAGGCTTGTTCTGGTAGTACCTCGGAGCGGGGGCCTGGGTCTTGGAGGTGCTCTGGTATGGTCTTCTGAACGACGGAGCGTTCTTCCATCGCTCTTGATGATGGGGACGAGGAGAGCGTGGTTCATTATATAGAGCTCTTGATTTTTCTACACGTTCTTGGTAATTATTTTCAAACAAATCCAGCTTTTTACAAATTTCTAGAAGTTCGTTGGTATTTTTAGGAGGGTTGAGGTGGAGGGCAAAAGAGTATTATTTATTTAACCCTTTAATAACCCAGTCTATTTTAGTCTCTTCTTCCATTTGGGGTTAGATTTCGTTGCACAGTACAAGGATATCCTCTGCGAACCTGATTGCAAGTTCATTCCACTGCTGCATCCTGTTTAATCTCATCTTCATTTCTTCTTTGTTGGCGTCTAAGGCAAAATCCTCAATTAGGCGGCTCTTGATATTTTCCCAGCTGGTGAAACTTATCTTGTGTAGGTTCAGCCAGGTTTTGGCGCTACCAATCATATTCATGGCAGCATAACGGGAAATAATGTAGTCTGCCCAATGGTACAGGAAGCCAATTTATTCAAGAAATTCAATCCATGGGCGATGGTCTTCTGTTCCATCATACTTGGGGATGTCGATGTTGGGATTCAAGACAACTGGGTCGGAACTTGCATCTCGACCAATTGTTGCACCAGGTTGCGGCTTGGCAGGCTCTTCAACCTTGATTATCTCTTGTGCCGGGTCTTGAGCGTGTTTCAACCATCCTAAAATTTATATAAGGGAATAATGAGATGACTCTACTTTAAGTAGCCTCCAGAATAATTTATTGTTCACATCAAAGAGAGCACTAAAGTCACACAGTGTACCTAAATACAAATGATGGTTCTATAATACATATATTCTGTTTAATAAAATGGAATAAATATAATAAATGAAAAATAATATTAATAATTAAAATAAAATAGGTTCATTAGCCATGATGCAACAATACCGAGGACCAGATGTTGCAGTCCTGGATCGCCATTAGATCATCAAGCGGCTTATGCCAAGGTTTAGATTTTTCAGTCAGTGAGCTGCCATTGATATTTCAAGCTGCCTATGTCTAGGACAAGTTGTTGCACAGGAACTGCTACCAATATTCCAAGCGGATTATGCCGAAGACCGGATATTAAAGTTTTGAAGACGACATTAAGTTCACACGCGGCTTATGCATAGGTCTAGATGTTGCATTACAGGAGCCGCCATTAAGTTTCCAAGGGAATTATGCCGAGGACCACCAGATGTGGAAATCACAAGAGCCGACAATAGGTTTCCACGCGGACTATGACCATGTTCAGATGTTGCAGTCGAGGAGCCGCCAAAACTTTCCAAGCGGCTTATCCCGAGAACCAGATTTTGCAGTCCTGGAGCCACCATTAAGTTTCCAAGCGGCTTATGCCGAGGAGCAGATGTTGCAGTCATGGAGCCGCCAGGGAGATTCCAAGCGTCTTATGCCGAGAACCAGATGTTGCAGATTGGAGCTGCCATTAATTTCCCAAGGAGCCTATCTCCAGGTACAGATGTTGCAGTCTTGGACCTGTATTTAAGTTTCCGAACGCCTTATGCCGAGGACCATATGTTGCAGTCTTGGACCTGCCATTTTTTCCAAACGGCTTATCTCCAGATAAAGATGTTGCAGTCTTAGACCTGTATTTAGTTTCCAAGCGCTTTATGCCGAGGACCATATGTTGCAGTCCTGGAGCCGCCATTAGGTTTCCAACTGGTTTTGCCGAGGACCAGATATTGCTTTCATGGAGACGCGATTAAGTTTCCGAACAACTTATGTCGACGTCCAGAGCTTGCAGTCCAGGAGCCGCCATTTTACACCCGGACTATGCCGAAGTCCAGATGTTGCAGCCTTGTGGTTGTAATTAAGTTTCCAAGCGGCTTAAGCCCAGTACCAGATTTTGGAGTCTTGGAGCTGCAATTGAATTTCCAAGCAGCCTATGTCGAGGAGCAGATGTTGCAGTCTTAGAGTCGCCATTAGGTTTCTCAGCGGCCTATGCCGAGGTTTAGATGTTGTTGTTATGGTGCCGTCATTAGGCTACCAAGCGGCTTATGCCGAGGTATACATTTAGCAGTCCTGGAGCTGCAATTAAGTTGCCAAACGGTCTATATCGGGACCAGATGTTGCAGCAAATGAGCCGCCATTATGTTTCCACGTGGACAATGTCGAGGTTTAGATGTAGCAGCAGTCCGGGAGCTGACGTTTATTTGACCAAGCGGCTTATGCCAAGGTAAAGATGTTGCAGTCCAGGAGCCGTCATTTTCCACTAGAACAATGCTGAAGACCAGATGTTGCATCCTTGGAGCTGTATTTACGTTTCCAAGCGGCTTATGCCGAGGACCATATGTTGAAGTCTTTGCGCCGACATTAGGTTTTCAAGCGGCTTTGCCAAGGACCAGATGTTGTAGTCTTTGCGCCGACATTAAGTTCCCAAGCGACTTATACCGAGGACCAGATGTTGCAGTCTTAGAGCCGCCATTAAGTTTCCAAGCGGCTTATACCGAGGACCAGATGTTGCAGTCTTAGAGCCGCCATTAAGTTCCCAAGCGACTTATACCGAGGACCAGATGTTGCAGTCTTAGAGCCGCCATTAAGTTTCCAAGCGGCTTATGCCGAGGACCAGATGTTGCAGTCTTAGAGCCGCCATTAAGTTCCCAAGCGACTTATACCGAGGACCAGATGTTGCAGTCTTAGAGCCGCCATTAAGTTCCCAAGCGACTTATACCGAGGACCAGATGTTGCACTCTTAGAGCCGCCATTAAGTTCCCAAGCGACTTATACCGAGGACCAGATGTTGCAGTCTTAGAGCCGCCATTAAGTTTCCAAGCGGCTTATGCCGAGGACCAAATGTTGCAGTCTCAGAGCCGCCATTAAGTTTCCAAGCGGCTTATGCCGAGGACCAAATGTTGCAGTCTTAGAGCCGCCATTAAGTTTCCAAGCGGCTTATACCGAGGACCAGATGTTGCAGTCTTAGAGCCGCCATTAAGTTTCCAAGCGGCTTATGCCGAGGACCAAATGTTGCAGTCTCAGAGCCGCCATTAAGTTTCCAAGCGACTTATACCGAGGACCAGATGTTGCAGTCTTAGAGCCGCCATTAAGTTTCCAAGCGGCTTATACCGAGGACCAGATGTTGAAGTCTTAGAGCCGCCATTAAGTTCCCAAGCGACTTATACCGAGGACCAGATGTTGCAGTCTTAGAGCCACCATTAAGTTCCCAAGCGACTTATACCGAGGACTAGATGTTGCAGTCTTAGAGCCGCCATTAAGTTTCCAAGCGACTTATGCCGAGGACCAGATGTTGCAGTCTTAGAGCCGCCATTAAGTTCCCAAGCGACTTATCTCGAGGACCAGATGTTGCAGTCTTAGAGCCGCCATTAGGTTTCTCAGCGGCCTATGCCGAGGTTTAGATGTTGTTGTTCTGGTGCCGTCATTAGGCTACCAAGCGGCTTATGCCGAGGTATACATTCAGCAGTCCTGGAGCCGCAATTAAGTTGCCAAACGGTCTATATCGGGACCAGATGTTGCAGCAAATGAGCCGCCATTATGTTTCCACGTGGACAATGTCGAGGTTTAGATGTAGCAGCAGTCCGGGAGCTGACGTTTATTTGACCAAGCGGCTTATGCCAAGGTAAAGATGTTGTAGTCCAGGAGCCGTCATTTTCCACTAGAATAATGCTGAAGACCAGATGTTGCATCCTTGGAGCTGTATTTACGTTTCCAAGCGGCTTATGCCGAGGACCATATGTTGCAGTCTTTGCGCCGACATTAAGTTCCCAAGCGACTTATACCGAGGACCAGATGTTGCAGTCTTAGAGCCGCCATTAAGTTCCCAAGCGGCTTATACCGAGGACCAGATGTTGCAGTCTTAGAGCCGCCATTAAGTTTCCAAGCGGCTTATACCGAGGACCAGATGTTGCAGTCTTAGAGCCGCCATTAAGTTCCCAAGCGACTTATACCGAGGACCAGATGTTGCAGTCTTAGAGCCGCCATTAAGTTTCCAAGCGGCTTATGCCGAGGACCAGATGTTGCAGTCTTAGAGCCGCCATTAAGTTCCCAAGCGGCTTAAGCCGAGGACCAGATGTTGCAGTCTTAGAGCCGCCATTAAGTTCCCAAGTGACTTATGCCGAGGACCAGATGTTGCACTCTTAGAGCCGCCATTAAGTTCCCAAGCGACTTATACCGAGGACCAGATGTTGCAGTCTTAGAGCCGCCATTAAGTTTCCAAGCGACTTATGCCGAGGACCAGATGTTGCAGTCTTAGAGCCGCCATTAAGTTCCCAAGTGACTTATACCGAGGACCAGATGTTGCAGTCTTAGAGCCGCCATTAAGTTTCTAAGCGGCTTATGCCGAGGACCAGATGTTGCAGTCTTAGAGCCGCCATTAAGTTCCCAAGCGACTTTTACCGAGGACCAGATGTTGCAGTCTTAGAGCCGCCATTAAGTTCCCAAGCGACTTATACCGAGGACCAGATGTTGCAGTCTTAGAGCCGCCATTAAGTTTCCAAGCGACTTATGCCGAGGACCAGATGTTGCACTCTAAGAGCCGCCATTAAGTTCCCAAGCGACTTATACCGAGGACCAGATGTTGCACTCTTAGAGCCGCCATTAAGTTCCCAAGCGACTTATACCGAGGACCAGATGTTGCAGTCTTAGAGCCGCCATTAAGTTCCCAAGCGACTTATACCGAGGACCAGATGTTGCAGTCTTAGAGCCGCCATTAAGTTCCCAAGCGACTTATAACGAGGACCAGATGTTGCAGTCTTAGAGCCGCCATTAAGTTCCCAAGCGACTTATACCGAGGACCAGATGTTGCAGTCTTAGAGCCGCCATTAAGTTTCCAAGCGACTTATGCCGAGGACCAGATGTTGCAGTCTTAGAGCCGCCATTAAGTTCCCAAGCGACTTATACCGAGGACCAGATGTTGCAGTCTTAGAGCCGCCATTAGATTTCTCAGCGGCCTATGCCGAGGTTTAGATGTTATTGTTCTGGTGCCGTCATTAGGCTACCAAGCGGCTTATGCCGAGGTATACATTTAGCAGTCCTGGAGCCGCAATTAAGTTGCCAAACGACTTATGCCGAGGACCAGATGTTGCAGTCTTAGAGCCGCCATTAAGTTCCCAAGTGACTTATGCCGAGGACCAGATGTTGCACTCTTAGAGCCGCCATTAAGTTCCCAAGCGACTTATACCGAGGACCAGATGTTGCACTCTTAGAGCCGCCATTAAGTTCCCAAGCGACTTATACCGAGGACCAGATGTTGCAGTCTTAGAGCCGCCATTAAGTTCCCAAGCGACTTATACCGAGGACCAGATGTTGCAGTCTTAGAGCCGCCATTAAGTTTCCAAGCGACTTATGCCGAGGACCAGATGTTGCAGTCTTAGAGCCGCCATTAAGTTCCCAAGCGACTTATACCGAGGACCAGATGTTGCAGTCTTAGAGCCGCCATTAAGTTCCCAAGCGACTTATACCGAGGACCAGATGTTGCAGTCGTAGAGCCGCCATTAAGTTCCCAAGCGACTTATACCGAGGACCAGATGTTGCAGTCTTAGAGCCGCCATTAAGTTCCCAAGCGACTCATACCGAGGACCAGATGTTGCAGTCTTAGAGCCGCCATTAAGTTTCCAAGCGACTTATGCCGAGGACCAGATGTTGCAGTCTTAGAGCCGCCATTAAGTTCCCAAGCGACTTATACCGAGGACCAGATGTTGCAGTCTTAGAGCCGCCATTAGGTTTCTCAGCGGCCTATGCCGAGGTTTAGATGTTGTTGTTCTGGTGCCGTCATTAGGCTACCAAGCGGCTTATGCCGAGGTATACATTTAGCAGTCCTGGAGCCGCAATTAAGTTGCCAAACGGTCTATATCGGGACCAGATGTTGCAGCAAATGATCCGCCATTATGTTTCCACGTGGACAATGTCGAGGTTTAGATGTAGCAGCAGTCCGGGAGCTGACGTTTATTTGACCGAGCGGCTTATGCCAAGGTAAAGATGTTGCAGTCCAGGAGCCGTCATTTTCCACTAGAATAATGCTGAAGACCAGATGTTGCATCCTTGGAGCTGTATTTACGTTTCCAAGCGGCTTATGCCGAGAACCATATGTTGCAGTCTTTGCGCCGACATTAAGTTCCCAAGCGACTTATACCGAGGACCAGATGTTGCAGTCTTAGAGCCGCCATTAAGTTCCCAAGCGGCTTATACCGAGGACCAGATGTTGCAGTCTTAGAGCCGCCATTAAGTTTCCAAGCGGCTTATACCGAGGACCAGATGTTGCAGTCTTAGAGCCGCCATTAAGTTTCCAAGCGGCTTATGCCGAGGACCAGATGTTGCAGTCTTAGAGCCGCCATTAAGTTCCCAAGCGGCTTATACCGAGGACCAGATGTTGCAGTCTTAGAGCCGCCATTAAGTTTCCAAGCGGCTTATACCGAGGACCAGATGTTGCAGTCTTAGAGCCGCCATTAAGTTTCCAAGCGGCTTATGCCGAGGACCAGATGTTGCAGTCTTAGAGCCGCCATTAAGTTCCCAAGCGACTTATACCGAGGACCAGATGTTACAGTCTTAGAGCCGCCATTAAGTTTCCAAGCGGCTTATGCCGAGGACCAGATGTTGCAGTCTTAGAGCCGCCATTAAGTTCCCAAGCGACTTATACCGAGGACCAGATGTTGCAGTCTTAGAGCCGCCATTAAGTTTCCAAGCGGCTTATGCCGAGGACCAGATGTTGCAGTCTTAGAGCCGCCATTAAGTTCCCAAGCGACTTATACCGAGGACCAGATGTTGCAGTCTTAGAGCCGCCATTAAGTTCCCAAGCGACTTATGCCGAGGACCAGATGTTGCAGTCTTAGAGCCGCCATTAAGTTCCCAAGTGACTTATGCCGAGGACCAGATGTTGCACTCTTAGAGCCGCCATTAAGTTCCCAAGCGACTTATACCGAGGACCAGATGTTGCAGTCTTAGAGCCGCCATTAAGTTTCCAAGCGACTTATGCCGAGGACCAGATGTTGCAGTCTTAGAGCCGCCATTAAGTTTCCAAGCGGCTTATGCCGAGGACCAGATGTTGCAGTCTTAGAGCCGCCATTAAGTTCCCAAGCGACTTTTACCGAGGACCAGATGTTGCAGTCTTAGAGCCGCCATTAAGTTCCCAAGCGACTTATACCGAGGACCAGATGTTGCAGTCTTAGAGCCGCCATTAAGTTTCCAAGCGACTTATGCCGAGGACCAGATGTTGCACTCTTAGAGCCGCCATTAAGTTCCCAAGCGACTTATACCGAGGACCAGATGTTACAGTCTTAGAGCCGCCATTAAGTTTCCAAGCGGCTTATGCCGAGGACCAGATGTTGCAGTCTTAGAGCCGCCATTAAGTTCCCAAGCGACTTATACCGAGGACCAGATGTTGCAGTCTTAGAGCCGCCATTAAGTTTCCAAGCGGCTTATGCCGAGGACCAGATGTTGCAGTCTTAGAGCCGCCATTAAGTTCCCAAGCGACTTATACCGAGGACCAGATGTTGCAGTCTTAGAGCCGCCATTAAGTTCCCAAGCGACTTATGCCGAGGACCAGATGTTGCAGTCTTAGAGCCGCCATTAAGTTCCCAAGCGACTTATGCCGAGGACCAGATGTTGCACTCTTAGAGCCGCCATTAAGTTCCCAAGCGACTTATACCGAGGACCAGATGTTGCAGTCTTAGAGCCGCCATTAAGTTTCCAAGCGACTTATGCCGAGGACCAGATGTTGCAGTCTTAGAGCCGCCATTAAGTTCCCAAGCGACTTATACCGAGGACCAGATGTTGCAGTCTTAGAGCCGCCATTAAGTTTCCAAGCGGCTTATGCCGAGGACCAGATGTTGCAGTCTTAGAGCCGCCATTAAGTTCCCAAGCGACTTTTACCGAGGACCATATGTTGCATTCTTAGGCCGCCATTAAGTTTTAAAGTGGCTTATGCAGAGGACCAGTTGTTGCAGTCTTGGAGCCGCCATTAAGTTTTAAAGCGGCTTATGCCGAGGACCAGTTGTTGCAGTCTTGGAGCCCCTATTAAGTTTTTAAAGCGGCTTAAGCCGAGGTCCAGATATTTCAGTCCTGGAGCCTGCATTAAGTTTCCATGCCGCTTATGCCGAGGTTCAGATGTTTCTCTCCTGGAGCCGGCATTGAAATTTTAAGACGCCTATGTCGAGGCCCAGATGTTGCAGTCCTGGAGCCGCCATTAGGTGTCTAACCGGCTTAGCCGGGGACCAGGTGTTGCTGTCATGAAGACGCCATTAAGTTTCCAAATAACTTATGCTGAGGTCCAGATGTTGCAGTCCTAGAGCGGCCTTTAAGATTCCAAGCTGCCTATGTCTAGGACCAGATGTTGCAGCACAGGAACAGCCATCAATATTTTCGCGGATTACGCCGAGGATCAAATGTTGTAGTCTTGGAGCCGCTATTAAGATTTCAAGCGGCTTATGCCGAGGTCCAGATTTTGCAGTCCTGGAGCCGCCATCAAGTTTCCAAGCGGCTTATGCCGAAGACCTGATGTTGCAATCCAGGAGCCGCCATTATTTTTTCTCGCGGACTATGTCTAACCCAGATGTTGCAGCACAGGAGATGCGATCAATTTTCCAAGTGGATTATCCCGAGGGCCAAATGTTGCATTCTTGGAGCTGCCGTTAGGTTTACAAGCTGCTTATGTAGAGGTCTAGATGTTTCAGTCTTGGAGCTGCAATCATTTCCCCGAGCGGACTATGCCGAGGGCCATATGTTGAAGTACAGGAGACGCCATTAAAGTTCCACGCGGACTATGCCGAAGTCAAGATGTTGCAGTATTGGATCTTCAATTAGGTTTTCAAGTGGCCTACGCCGAGAACCAGATTTTTCAGTCTTGGAGTCGCCATCAAGATTCCAAGTTGCTTAAGCCGAAGTCCAGATTTTGCAGTCCTGGAGCCGCCATCACGTTTCCAAGCGGCTTATGCCGACGTCCTGACGTTTATATCCTGGAGCTGCCATTAAGTTTCAAAGCGGCTCATGCTGAGGACAAGATTTTGCAGTCTTGGAGACGCCATTAATTTACCAAGCGGCTTATGCGGGGGTCCAGATATTGCAGACCAGGAACCGCCTTTTTCCATCCGGACTATGCCGATGTCCAGATGTTGCAGTCTGGGAACTGTAAGATTCAAAGCGGCTTAGGCCAAGGATCAGATGTTACAGTCTTGTAGCCTCCATTGAGATTTAAAGCGGCTTATGCCGAGGACCAGATGATGCAGTCTTGGAGCTGCCATTAAATACCCAAGTGGTTTATGCATTGGTCCACATGTTGCAATTTGGAGCTGCCATCAAGTTTCCAAGCGGCTTATTCCTTGGATCAGATGTTGCAATCTTGGAGCTTGTATTAAGTTTCCAAGTGGCTTATGCCGAGGTCTATATTGTTGCACCAAGTTGAAGCTTTGCAGGGTCGTCGACCTTGGTTTCTTCCTTCTTGGTGTTATACACGTTTCCCGAGCGGGTTTCCATATTAAAAGTAAATAAATAAAATTAAATAAAAATAAATTACCTTTTAAAGTTATTGTGTTTATTTCTTCTTGTCTTCTTCGTAGGTTGCGATCCGCAGTCTTCGTCTAGGTCCTCTCCCGCTCCAATAAGCAATAAAGATATATGTACAATAAATATTAAAAAAGGAGTGAAACTATAAAAAGGAATGATGCTAATCGAAATATTCTGTTTTAAATAAATATTGAATATCATAGAATATTTTGTATAAATGTAAGGCGCATTAAAATTGATGTAACAATATGTTGCAGTACAGTAGTCGCCATAGAGTTTCCGAGCGGCCTATGCCGAGGACCAGATGTTTCACTATTGTAATCTACATTAATATTCAAAGCCGCTTATGCCGAGGTCTAGATGTTGCAGTTTTGGAGCCGACATTAAGTTTCCGAGTGACTTATGTCGAGGACCAAGTGTTGCAGTCTTTGAGCTGCCATAAAGTTTCCAACTGCCTATGCCGAGATGTTGGGGCCTTGGAGCTATATAAAGGTACAGACGTTGCAGGTTTGACTGCGCCTTCGACTAATTTCAATATCGATAAGAGACTCAGTTTTGCCTATTTTAGGCATTGAATTATCCATTATCCACCACAAGGCAATTTATATTTTACAATTCTAATCATATTTAAAACTCAGAATAGATGTTTTAATTTGAGTTTGACAGAGGATATAATAAAAGAATAACACAATTAAAAATATTAGCTTTTTTTCCCACAATTATTTCAGCACCTTTCATACTAATGTTACAGGAACAAAGCAATTCAAAAAGCGCCTTCTTATATCGGTACGTATACCAAATTGTGAAATTTGATTTATGGGCCTTTTTATGAAGTTCAAGTCATTCACAGAATTTTTGTTTGAATTCGATTATTGAAATGTTATTCCTATGTTTAGGAGATGTTTCTGCAATTTCGCCCAATCATGTCAGCCGTTCCAGCTATATGCCAATAATATATTGGTAGATCGAACTTCAATGTATTTGGCATTAAATTGAGATTCATATAAACAAAATTGTTCTTCTTATCAATTACACCTAGTGGTGTTCTGGATTCTACGTCGACGGTGCATTGATCATTATATATATCACAGGGATAATTTGATGATCCAAAAGTACTATATCGATAAATATGGTTTCAGAAAGATGGTCAAATATTGAGATTGCGTCATCTAATTTCTTGTCGCCAATTATTTTCTTATATAGAGGGATATTTGCCATTTTCTTCCCAAGTACAATACAGACGAGTTAATTTATTTCCATGTGTTTTTAAACATGGTGTTTCATCATGCATCATATAGTTCCCTGCTCCGCAAATATCAGAATTTTTTATTACGATATAAGTAATCTTTAGGTATAAGTTGAATCGATCACGTTATCCTGGCCCGAAACAAAAAGTTTTAATTGTTATTTCTATGGCGTTATATATTAATATCTCTTTTTTTCTTATTCATCAAAATAATAAAATATTATATATTCAAAGAACTCTATATGATACCGGAGTTATATATATATACGTATACAACATAAATTTCAAGTCGAATCGTATTCAAGTGTCTATATGCGCACCACTCCCTTCAAACATGCATTAAAACAACTCAATATGCTGTATTCTGTCCTCAAAATTGGCCCTACAATTCCACTAGCTTAAACACCTTTTTAGTAAATTTGACCGATTCCTTAACACATTTCGTAGGATGTTATGAAATCGAAGCAGTCCCTATGCTGCTGAAGGTCATAGCCTGACACCTCGGTGTACGAGTTATCTGAATCTGCCTAAAACCTGTATTGAGTCTCATTATTTATCACTAACTTACTATACTAGTAACTCACTAACTATTTAACTCACTGGTCATAAAGTTTCAGCTTGCACCACGCTGACGAGGGCCAACAGCCTGAAACGCGTTTGTGTTTGGCTTTTTTTTAATCAATAAATTAGGTTGGCCAATAATCACGGGACTAGTTAAATAAACGTTTTGTTTATTTTTGTTCCACTATATGGCGCTCTGTTTAATAAAAATACTCATGTGAGCGCTGTCATGATATGTCTTTTTTGTTTTCATATGTAGAGGTATGTAATATAAGGAAATATTTATATTAAAATGTCTTTATTAGTTAGAAAGACATTGCAAAATAAATATATACATTGTATATTAATAAATATCAACCTAAATATGTTATATTTAATAAAGATGAATGAGATTTTCTGCTTGTATTTTAGATCATTTTGAAGAATATGGTATGGAAATGCAGTCGTGGTTGAAATAATAATCTTGAAAATATAAAGTCTTGATCAGAGATTTCTTTATTTGAGCTAAGGGATATATATAAAATCCCTAATTTGATTAAAGTAATGCCTGGCTTAAGGCAAGTAGAATAAGGAAAACAAAAGATTATTTACATAATGTACAAAAGTTTTGAGACGGCCATTTGGATAAAACAACAACGAGGTTTTATAGGGGAAGAGTAACCTCTGGCGGTCGATTTAGCAGAGTATTTGAATCTATGAAAAATTATAATTTAAAATAAAATAATATTTCATATAACATTTTAAATGAAATATTTTAATATAACTATTGGAAATATTAACGACTGACTCGTTAAAGCAGAGTGCCAATTGATTTATTGGTTATACAAGTTTAGAGAAAAATCAAAAGAGGGATAGAATGACAGTTGTAAACAGCTAGCAGCAGGCAGGAAGGGAGGAGGGGTAGGTAGTGACGTCACACATGGTATCAGGTGGCGCCGCCGCAGTGTACATGTGCCGAAGGTCGACTTGGGATGAAACAGCGACTCTATAAATTTCACATTTCTAACACTCCCTCTTGAAATTTATAACGTTCAAGTTTTCTAGGAGCCGCCTGAAGTGTTTCGGTCCCAAAGGTTTCGTCAGGAGGTCAGCCGTCTGCTGAAGAGTGCTGACATATCTTGTGATCAGCTCACCATCTTCCTGTTTAGTACGAATGTAGTGATATCGTACATCAATGTGCTTCGTTCTCTTATGGAACTCGGGATTCTGCACTAGCTTTATGGCTGCTTGATTATCCATGTTGAGTACTGTGGGTCTGTCCATCTTAATCCCGATATCCTTAAGAAGTCTGCGTAGCCAGACCATTTCTTTAGTAGCAGCACAGGCAGCAATATATTCACTTTCTGTTGTCGAGAGGGCAACTGTCGATTGCCTTTGGCTTGACCATGAAACAGCACCATGGTTTAACATGAAGATGTAACCTGTAGTACTTTTCCTTGAATCAATGTCCCTAGCATAATCGCTATCTGAGTAACCTGTTAACTCTTGATGGCTAGCGTACAATATTCCTAATTGTGGTGTTGCTTTCAAGTAGCGAAATACATTTTTAATTGCTGTCCAGTGTGTCTGTCCTGGGTTGTCAAGGTATATACTTAACTGTGATGTTACAAAAGCTATGCCCGGTCTAGAAACAGAAGAGGCAAACATTAGTGAGCCTACGGCTTCTCTGTAAGGAAATTTTGGTGAATTTCCATTTTCATCTAAGTCTGGGCAATCAGCTTTAGTTAGGACTGTACTCGGGTCCATGGGTACTGCTGCGGGTTTGCAATCAATCATGTTGAATTTATCTAAAATCTTGTTTATGTATGAAGATTGGTGGATATAGATCTTCGATCTATCCTCTGATTGTTCAATCTGAAGTCCTACGAAATAATCTGCATCTCTAGACGTTATATTGAACTCGTGAGATAGTTCCTGGACGATAGAATCGATATCGTCCTTGTTCCGAGACATGAGAAGTCCATCATCGACAAAATGGTAGTTACAAGAATCTGCTTTCTTTTTAGATCGAGTTATCATCGGATGGAATGCCGGCCGCGTGGGAAATTGTAGCGTTGTAGGTGATTCATCCTCGGTCGGTGGTGCTGGCGGGTTAAAGTCAATGTTTATTGGGATGAGGTTTTCTCCCTCTAGTTCCTTGGAGTTTTGTCTCGTTAAAAGTAACATCTTTAGAGATAGAAATCTTTCTAGTAGAAGGGTTCCAGAGTCGAAAGTTAGTGCATGTTTTATCGTACCCTAAGAAAATCATCTTTTGTGATTTCTTATCCCATTTCCTTCTACGTTCTTTAGGTGTATGCAACCATGCTTCACAGCCGAAAATCTTTAGATTATATAAACTAACTTTTCTTCCGAAAAAGAGTTCATAGGGTGTGGTATTGGGAGCTTGTTTATTGAATGTTCGGTTTAGAATGAAGGTTGCAGTATTGCAAGCTTCTGCCCAAAGTTCTTCGGGAAGATTTCGTGCGCACAGCATCGATCGAGCTGCTTCGACAATAGTTCTATTGTCTCGTTCTACGCGCCCTATCTGTTCGTGAACATATGGAGCTGACAATTCATGTACTATTCCGAACTTTCTGCGAGTATTTGTGAAATCTTTACTGGTATATTCTAGTGCATTATCGGTTCTAATCACTTTAATTTTATTGCCTGTTTGATTTAAACTGAATCTAGCAAAGTTTTCAAATTTGTGTAAAATATCGGATTTGTGTCTAATGAAATCTATATGGCGAAAGCCACTGGAATAATCTTTGAATAAAATGAAATAAAGTGATCCTCCTATTGATTGTGTTGGCATAGGGCCGCAGATATCACTTAGAATGAACTCACCAGGATTGTACTCTTTTGTTTCAGACAAATGACTAGGCTTTCTGTGAGCTTTTCCTTCTTGGCAGCCTTGACAGAAGAAATCGTCTTCTTTTATGTCCTCGGGTTGCAAACCGTTGATCAATCCTTTCTTGGCCATTTCTCGAATAGTGGTGAGTGAGATGTGTGCTAGTCTTTCGTGCCACAGTTGGAGGTTGTTGATCTTTGCAGAAAATCCTTGTGAAGATGAAGTAACTCGGAACATCATCTTGTAGAGCCAATCTTGGCGTTGTCCAACTGCTTTCAGATCTTTTCTTGAGTAGATGCGCAGCTCATCCTTGTCGATGTCTACTCGGTATCCCTTTTCAGTACACACTCCCAGGCTGAACAAATCTTTCTTGAGCTTCGAAGAGTAGAGCACATTCCTGATTGATATGTGTTGTAATCCATTCTCCATTCACCATGGCAAGGATTTCAATGTCACCTGTACCTTCTGCAAGGACGGAAGTGTTGTCTCCAAGGTATATTATATGATCGTTGTGGATCGGAGTGAAGGACTTGAACCATTCACGTCGGAAGGTCATGCTGCAGCTAGCTCCGCTATCTGCCCACCATATGTCGCAATCATTCCACTTTAGGATGGTATCAGCGTTGAAACCTTTATGATCGCAATCTCCTGCTTGGTTCTTCCGCTTCTCGTTTTTCTTCTGCTGGTCGGCAATCCGTTTCCGACGGACACGGGAACGTGACCAATGACCAATCTTGTGACAATAATGGCATTCAGTCTTTTTCTTTAGTTCTGATATCTTTCCTGAATCAGTCTTCTTTATGTTATCTTCTTTGATTCTTGGTTTAGTCTGTTGGTAGAATACTGTACCTTGCGAGGAATCGGCCTGCTGGTTTCTACATTCTTCAATCAGAAGACGTGCTGATAAGTTCTCTAGAGTCTGCGTAATCGGCGCTTGAGACTCCCATGCTGGGATGAAATACCGCATGCTCGAAGGAAGAGAGTTTATTATCTTTGCCACTTTCTGGTCATCTGTAATCGTTCCTCCTGCATCCTGAATTCTTGCACTAAGATTTTCAATCTTGGCGATATAGCTGCTGACATCCTCTGATGACGACATTCGGGCGCCAAAAAATTGTTGCCACAACATGCCAATTGCGATCTCTGATCACTGTTCGTGGATGGACATGAGCCTTGTCCACATTTGAGCGGCAGTTTTACAGGACATCAAAGGTTCTAGAAATCTTAATTCAAGTGCCTGTGATATAAGCATTCGGGCTTTGATATCTTTGGCGTGCCATGCATCCTGTATAGCAGAGGTAGCGTCACTTACCTCTGGTTTGATTTCTTTGTGGTCCATGATATCCAAAAGTTGATTTTGCTCTAATAGTAGTCGGAACTGAAATTTCCAAAGGGAGAAGTTTTCGCCTTTGAACTGGCGGACTTGATTCTCAAGGTGCGTCATATTTAGCACGAGTTAGGCTTAGCAGTTTCACTTTAGGTTTGCTTCTTCAAATTTGGGGCGTAGTCAGGACCCATAACCTATTGGAAATATTAACGAATGACTCGTTAAAGCAGAGTGCCAATTGATTTATTGGTTATACAAGTTTAGAGAAAAATCAAAAGAGGGATAGAATGACAGTTGTAAACAGCTAGCAGCAGGCAGGAAGGGAGGAGGGGTAGGTAGTGACGTCACACATGGTATCAGGTGGCGCCGCCGCAGTGTACATGTGCCGAAGGTCGACTTGGGATGAAACAGCGACTCTATAAATTTCACATTTCTAACAATAACATATATATTTTTATATTTTAAAATATATAATTAGTCTTTATTTAATATTAAAATGGGGAAATATATAAAATTGGCAATTTTATGTTTAATACCTTTAATACAACATTTTGCCCTTAATTACAATGTTTTCAATCATTTATTCGAATATTTTGTATTTTATTTGGAGAGTGCTATATACAAGGTATACTTTCTTAACAATGGAAAATTGGGATTTTTCTCAAGTTAATTTGTTTTAAACCTCTTTGATTTTAGAACCTTGCGCTAGAGCAGTGTCACGGGTAGATTCCAAAACTCGTCTTTGCATCGTCAGCTCAATTTACTCCGAACATTATGACTTCAACACGTTTATTTCTAAACCAAAATACTGGAATAATTTAGGAATATACATTTATATATGTGGGGCCCGGTGGTCTACCACTACGACCCGGGATCGAATCCCGCATTGGACATTTTTTTCTGATAAAATAAAGTGTAATAGTAGAGTAATTCTTCCTGGAATGAACTTATACGATAATAACAAGGCGAAGGAAGACGAGTATCTTTATTGGTGCATAAGAGCGAGCTTTCGGGCAAAAGCCCTTCGACTGGCAAGATATAACGACACTATGAACGACATCGATGGCTGTAGAGAATATATACACATATTAATTTACATAAATATAGAAAAAAGCATGCAAATGGGCAATTTAACTATTTGTAAAAATGAGAGGTAAAAAAATAAAAATGGAAAAATGAAATAGAAATCCTATAGGGTAATAGGAGAGATGCCAGAACATTAGCTGAAGGAAAGAAATATTAATGAGGCACAATATATGGTTGAAATGGGATATCAAGTATATAAAAGAGAAATTTATACATAAAGGCCAGGAGAGCTTGACATGCTTCAGGGAGGTCAATATTTTACAGTTAAATACAAGGGGGAGGTTTAAATAAAGGACAGGAGAGGATGATAGGCTTCTGGAAGTTCTATTTTTCTATTGATGCTATTTAGTTTGTGGGATACTATTGATTCTAAAATGAGTCTTTGGTGTAAGATATGTATGTGGCTGTAATGTATGGTGGGGTTGTTGATGTTGAACGTGTGGCCCGTGGTCTGCATATGTTGGTAAATGAGGGACTTGGTATCTTGACGGGAAATATTGCGGGAATGTTCAGTCATCCTGATGGATACAGATCTACCCGTCTCACCGACGTAAGTGGCAGGGCACTGTTATGTATAAATTTCTCTTTTATATACTTGATATCCCATTTCAACCATATATTGTGCCTCATTAATATTTCTTTCCTTCAGCTAATGTTCTGGCATCTCTCCTATTACCCTATAGGATTTCTATTTCATTTTTCCATTTTTATTTTTTACCTCTCATTTTTACAAATAGTTAAATTGCCCATTTGCATGCTTTTTTCTATATTTATGTAAATTAATATGTGTATATATTCTCTACAGCCATCGATGTCGTTCATAGTGTCGTTATATCTTGCCAGTCGAAGGGCTTTTGCCCGAAAGCTCGCTCTTATGCACCAATAAAGATACTCGTCTTCCTTCGCCTTGTTATTATCGTATAAAAAATAAAGTGTATCAATGGCCTCCGGTTATTTTAAAAGTCCAACCTCACCAGCGAGTGCAAGTAACCAAACAGTAAAATCAGTCGCTATTTACTACCCACCATGATTATCATGGCCTGTACTACATGTACTTGGGATAATAATTTAAAAAATCTATTTATATATTTCTAGGAAGAGATAAAAAGCTGACAAGTTATTTATTGAAAAGATAAAAGGTTGGCGAGCTTTCGGAAAATAGCATCCATCAACAGGCTGAATATACCATATCGTATTCAGTCTGTTTAATGACGTTATTGTCTGAAATCTCACCAACCTTTTATCTTTCCAATAAAGAAACTCGTTATCTCTTCCTAGAAATGATATCCAGAGATTCCTCTTATTGTAATTCGGATCAAAACATTTATATATTTGGACAATTCTGGAATAATTAAAAATCAACGAATAGTTGATATTTATTCCGATAGATAGCGCAAACCATCAGAAACCTTCAGTTTCCCGATAAGAAGATGTCCTTTTTTCTTAATTTATATATGTAATAAGAAAAGAGGCACATCTCCCTTTAATTATGCAATAGTACTGTTGGACCGTTGGCTTCTCGGCAACCCTGAGCTGACGTCACACTTCCCGATGATGTAACACTAGCCGGCGGTGTTGCCACGCCATTCCTTCTCCCCATGTTTACTTTTTAATCTATATATAATCCCTTTACCTTATAGTTAATTAAAGTATAATTAACGTTGAACGCTGTGTGTAATCAATTGGAATACAACAAGTACAATGCGCATTATGTGTATCACCCTTGTATAAAACTTTACTGGTGGTTTAAAGGAATATGCCACAACACCAACTCTGGCAAACTCAGACATGAACCAACCTGTATACCGCGGTGTCGGGCTACGGTCCTAATTAATAGAAAAATATATAAAATCGATTAAGTCTTGAAATTAAGTCAATATATCTCAATAAGTTTAAGTCCATTTTACAGCAATGAATCTGGAAGTCGATCGTTTTATGGTCCTAATTACTACCGAGTTCCATAACATCCTAAGTGAAGTTGCCAAGATCACCACTAAGTCTGAAATATTGTCAACTTGCATTGTCATAGGAATTGAGCAAGTGTACAGAATCCTATACTTCCAGGTAAACTGTAAGTATATTAAAAACTGATGACAAGATTTGTGGACAGACAAACAGACAGAAAAGCAAGTCAAATAAAATATTTTAATAAATGTTCAAAACCCCATCGAGAAGAAGAAGGTAGAGTTTCAGCTGGGAACTAGTGTGAGAATAGAATATGAAGCATTATTTCACTTAGTAACAATATTTATTTGACATATTCCTTTTTTATATTAAGTATTTATGTATATCAAGTTTTACCTTAGGATTTAAAGTTAAATATAATCAGCTGCCTATTTTAAAATGCAAAATTATTTCACTTTAAAAAGCCCGTTAATAAAATGTATAGTTTGTACATCACTTGAATACCCCTACAAATTATTTGTAGATTTATATATTTGCTATATTTGTGATGGATAAAATTAAAATTTGATAGATAGTATTTAAAATCTGTACTATATGTGTGTTTAATCTGTAATATTGATATTACATATTAGTTATGTTAACGTATGATTATTTAATAAAAAGGCATCTACCTATCGTGCAACTGAAAGTTGATGATGATATGCGCCATCTATCGGAATAAATCTAAACTATTAGTTGAATTTTAATTATTCCAGAATTGACCAAATACCCATTCTTTATCAATTCCGGAATAATTAAAAATCAACGAAGAGTTAATTTTGTCTCATTGAAAAATAGACGCGAGGAGAGGTAAACAGACTTTATTCTCTCTAACTGTCTACTCTAAAAGTGTATCTAAACTTAATGTAAATCAATACAATCTAAAAATTATGTAAATAAATTAACCACGTTACAATATTTATTCCGAAAGATGGTGCAAGCCATCAGCAACTTTCAGTTTCACGATAAGGAGATGCCCTTTTCTTAATATATCCACCTTCTCTCACTAAAATTTCACATTTGTATTATTTTTCAAATTATTATTTGTTATTAAAAAATGTTATTTTTATATAATTATGTTTAAATTTAATTCATTAAATAGTAATTCCGTCCACTGATCTAAGAAACCGTGCTCAAGTCTGATTGGCTAACTAAGGCCATGTGACAGTGGAGGGCCAATCAGCAGACTGCCATATAACCACTAATGCGTATATAATAGTTGCTAGTTATGTTATATAGAGAAATGAATGAAGGCTATTATACCGCCAGTTATCAAATATAATTGGTTTTTCTCGTTATTTACAAACCTTTCTGAAATAAGAAAATTGTTTGGATTCATCTCAGAGAAATCAGCTTAACACATTTTACTGTCATTGGAGTAAAGCCTGTGAAAATAATTCTCATATACCTGTGGCGAATACATTGTAAAACAGGGTATTTAGCAATACCAGGGTATATATCAATATAGAGAATATTAATTTTATTTGTTTGTTACTCGATGCATTTCTCCTTGCCTCTCATTTACTTTATGTTGACACGGTTAGGATATTTTTGGTCTAAATAAATTGTTTTATGTCTCAGCCTTAGGTTTATCTTCCCTTTTTAGAGATGCCAAATTGAAGATCACCGAGAAATTTGGGCTGTGAACTTTCCACGGCCGACTCCAGGATTCCACCGCAATGTCAAAGCCAAGATTGTACTCCAAAAATACGATGTTTCTATAGACGCTATGACAACAAAGCCGCTTTTCACCCCGCAAGAGAAAAGACATAAAGACATTAGATACCATTTTCAAACTCTGGTGGAATCTTGACAAAAATACGAAAGATTCATATTAGTAACAACAGAATGTGCATGCTGTGAGTAACATATCCTATATGGAAGGAGGGCCGTAACATAATATAGATATTATATATTTATGATAAAAAGGCATATATTGGACTGAATAAAAATATCTATTTGCCAATATATCTCCAACATTTGTCAGGGCATTACAACGTATCCATATATACACAATACATATAAATTATTTTATCTCCTAAATATATTAATTTTATATTTTTTACTCAACAAAATCATCTCCTTGTCTCTTTTTATTCTATATAGATAAAATGGCTTGTTTTGGTCAAATAATTTGTCATCCTCACCTTTTTCTTCACACATTCTTCTCTCTACGTGGTAATCAATAGATTACAAAGGTTTGCCGGAGGATGGAGTTCCTGTGCAAAAACATCTCTCCGTTTTATTAAATACATTCTTAGACAATATATCAATTAACGCATTAATATCTCTGATATAAAGATATAACTTGAAAAGTGTGCTTAGACTTTTCATATTTCTATTTAGCTTTCAGAATCTATTTTCATCTTAATATTTCAATAATTCTGAATACAATCAAAATACATTATTGTTTGCATTCAGAAAAAAAGATTGCATATATTTCATCTTCTCTCTGTCAGAATGCGCAAATTGGGATCGATGAAAAAGCCACAAAACCAGTTTTGGTAAATTTGAACGAAAAGACAATTTATAGCTCCTAGTGTCGGTCTTCACCAGTACGGGGGCTGTTTGGTGTTCGTAACGTTCTACTTGGAGACTTGTAACTAAATGTACGAAAGACATGTTTAAGGTAGTTTTAATAATACTTTAATAAAAGAGGTGTCTTATTCCATATAAATAAATAAATAAAATTATAGATTTTATGATCGTTATAACAAATATATTCGAATTTTGCGTTTAAAGCATTTAAATATACGTTCAGCCATGTTGCTGGAGCAAATATGATATGATATTAATTCCCTGTGCTCAATTGAACGAATCAAATATCCATTCGGGTAGAGGTTTCTTTATCGGTGTTTAGTAAAACCTTTCAGGCCTATATGTCCTTTTGTGTGACGGGAGTAACATAATAACTAAATCTATATAATTGAAGGTAACATCTTCCGCCACAATAAACGTAAATACTGACGCTATCTATTTCCATCTATAGTAACTAGTCACTCCGAGCTTATACCCGATATCTTGAGTTCATTTAATAGAAACTCATAAAGCAACTTATCCCCGGCTGAATATTCAAATTATTTGAATCTGATATAAATGATATACAAGAGAATACTTGTAGAAGATATGAATAAGCAGCTTCGCTCGAACACGACCAGGAATATCTGAGGAAAGTTTTAACAGTCGGGTCCATAGTAGAACGCCCCCACTTTCACTATTATGTACTTATTGTTTAGTGATCCATGAACATCTTTATCCCCTCTCAAAACCAAATTCTATTTTTCTTCTAAACTACCTGCTATATCATCATTTACATTTTAAGCATGAACAAATTTTGAAATAGTTTATATTTCCCACAATATTTACCTTTATTTATAAATAATTTTCTGAACATATTCTATATATTGAATAAAAACTATATTTTAAATTAAGATTTAAATGGATATTTGGTGTCATCAGTGACCTGGCAATCTGACCTAACGTTGTAACCATCGAACTGAGCCCGTTCACATCACCACCGCCTCCATAGCTGTGCCGGAGAAGTGGAGTTCTAGGACTCCCTAGGGCTGCTATGGAGCGACCTGCCTCTATAAACAACAGGAAACACGCAGAGACAGGTACCTCCTGAGTGGCGCTCAAACTCTTCCAAATAAAAGATAAAAAGAAAGAAGGTAAATACGCACATAAATAAAAGTAAAACGTCAAACATAAACGGTAAACCAAAGTCATATAATAATGATATTTTACTTCTAGCGTATTTGAAGACACTACAAGTGAACTGGAAAAATGCCTGGGTTTGTCTAAGTGCCTTTAATTATATTCGGGGATGGAAATCTAAAATAACAACCACGAATATATACCAATCAAATAACATCTCTATATAATTTGAATTTATAACTTATATTTACTAATACATCATGTAAAAAGTATAAAAAAAACTTTTTAAAGATTATAATTTAATTCGTTATAATATAATTTTTAAAAATGTTTTATAGCTTCAAAATTGCCCACTTAGAGAATATTTAAAAAATATTACTAATGTATCTATTTTTAATATTCAAAATTATATCTCTTTTTCATTTGTCATTAATCAAAATGAATATTTTACAAATAAATAAATATAGACCCATATATATGATAAAAGAGCTGATATAAAAAGTACATCTAAGGCGTTTTGACAATGGCTAGAAGATTATATGATACTAGCGGACGTACCCGGCTTCGCCCGAGGTTTTACACGAGTAAAGGTTTGTCTAACGAACATTTGGTAAAACAAATATCTATAAACCTATAAAAATATATATAATTTTTGATAATTTGAAACTCGTAAATTTGAATCTCTCGATAAAGTGAACATTTTTTCCCGGTCCCTGTGTGCCGTGTCATCCTGAATTTTGTCTTTCATAATTTTCTACAATACAAAATCATCGTTTTATCTAGTGAACATATTTTCCCGGTTCCTTGAAATATATTCGATAAGTTGAATAAAGTCATGGTCGTGAATCTCTCGATAAAGTGATTATTTTTTCCCGGTCCCTGTGTGCCGTGTCATCCTGAATTTTGTCTTTCCTAATTTTCTACATTACAAAATCATCGTTTTATCTAGTGAACATATTTTCCCGGTCCCTTGAAAAATACTCGATAAGTTGAATAATATCATGGTCGTTTATGGAAGATGGACGTAGTTCCCGGAGGTCACCCGGCCCCCGCGCGCCAGGACCTCTTGATCACTCTGATTGTGATTGGCCGGCGGCCGGACGGGGGGGGGAGGGGGCTTTTGATCCCTCTGTTTGGTCGGTGGGAACTAGGAATGTCCAACCAACTGGCCGGCGGCCGGACGGTGGGGGGGAGGGGGGGGGGGGGGGGGGGGAGGGGCAGATCTCCGTTGCAATAAAACCTTTCCGGGGATACACCTAATAATATCCCAAATTTTAATTTAAATATTTTTAAATTAAATAATTTAATAATTTACCTATTATATATATACCTTTAATAAGTTCTTCCCAAAATTTAATTTTTTGTATCGCATTTATATTTATTCGAATTTTATATTTAAACGATACTCAGTATTTCTTTTGATTTTTATATATCATATATATCGTCCTGCACAATTATTTAAACTTTTTAAAATAAAGTACAATACTTAATAATAAACTTTTAAATCGGTAACCGGTAACGCGGTGTTGTCAAAATTTAATTTTTAGTATCGCATTTATATTTATTTGAATTGTATATTTAAACGATACTCAGTATTTCCTTTGATTTTTATATATCATATATATCGTCTTGCACAATTATTTAAACTTTTTAAAATAAAGTACAATACTTAAAATAAGATATGTTTCATAAAGTATAATACTTAAAATAAAATATGTTTCTTATAAATCTAAAATTAGAAAATAAACTTTTAAATCGGTAACCTCAAGGAGATAGCACTAAAGCACTAATATTTGAATTAGTTTTACTTAATATATTAGCCTTGAAAGACTCAAGGTCATCAGGCGTGGACCAAAACCTAAGCCTATCTCGGTCTCAATGGTGGCGTTGCTTGCGAGTTAAAGCTACAAATCTGCAAAAAACTCTAAGGATATTAAAGATATTTAAGAAATTATATTTCGTAAACCTTTCCGGAGATATACCTAATAATATCCCAATATTTTACGGCGATTGGATGTATGGTTTTTGAATTCATAGAGGACACACACACACACAAACACACACACACACAGACATTCAATTTTATATATATAGATTACATATTAAGTTCATCTCACAGGAGTGGCGATATATTTTATTGATATTTTCAAAGTTTCCTTCATATCTGGCAATTATATATGATCAGATATTGAGTAATATATTACAAAATATACTACGTGAAGGCAAGAGGAACCATCTTCGCCATAGACTCACCCCCCCTCGATATGAATTTTACTCATGTTTGGATAAGTCCAATAAAACTACTGATATTTATTATTTTTATATTAAAATGCACTAAGAATAATAGATAAAAGTGAAATATTTCGAATAATAGTGCGATAAAATTCAATATACTATATGTAAAATGTAATGCTTTGACAAAGGTTGGCATTCTGCCAACCGAAATCTGGACAAATAAATCTTCGTCTAATACCATCAATATATTGTATGTGGTGGGTGTTGGATGCCGTGGAGGTACAGCCGGGCCGAGAGAAAGAAGTACGTACTGAGACAATGGTTGATGATTGAACTCTCTTTAATCAACTTAAGTTGTAGACTTATCAACCGTTTTATTTAACGTGGAATTTTGTCACACACAATTCTGGAATAATTGAAAATCAACAAATAGTTGATATTTATTCCTACAGATGGCGCAAACTTTCAGAAGCTTTTTTTCTTCTTGAGACCTTTCGACGACCCACACACTTTCGCCCTTTGCAGAAGATATAGAAACCTCATTAGTATAATATATTGTCCACAAATAAGCTTTCCATCTTTGTGAAAAAGACGCCATTTAGTGATCAAAACGTCAAAGACAATAAAGAATTTTTAAAAAGTTTGATGGAGCTAACAACTCGAATAGATAAGGCCAAAGAGGTACACACGAATGGATCCAAAGAGGTCGGGATCAGCAGGAACAAGTGCAGTCCACATCGCAATGACATCCACAGTTGAGAACTGTTTTCTAAAGATGGAGAATAATGGGTTAATTACATATTGGTCATTGGTTGTAATCCCAGGTGTCAGTGACTGAATGTGATGCAACCTTTTGTTTATTCCGATTGAAGTACAAATAAAAGTGACACAATGAACTTGCTTCGTCTGACTCGACCATGGGAATATTTACTGTGTATTTCGTGTTTTGAAAATTACAATAATTTATTATATAAAAATTGGCTTTGAAATACCACATTTGAGAGAATATATCGGGAAATAAATCTAATTTCAATAATTTTCGGACTTCTTCCCCCGATGTGTGTGAAGACTCGTTTATAGAAATGCATTGAGCGACTTTAATTAGGCGCTTTCAATCTTCCGTGATACTATTATAAATAATATAATAGGTGGAATATTATTTAATATTAGAAGACATGATTATCTTAATAGTATTATTTGATGACCCAGAAACAAAATCTAATTGCAAAATTTTGGTTTCGTCATGGCATCCCTAGGATTGTTCTTTAACCATAGATTCAGTATTTATTGATATCAGCGAGATCAACCGACTCTCTTAAAAATTTCGGATTACGATCTATAAATCAGAAACAAAGGCAAATTTAGAGAATTCGAAAATTCTCGGATCGTTTCTCATTCATACAAACTTTTCATTGAATAAATTAATGGTTTGGCTTTTTCTCATGGCCTATACAGCCGAAGCTGAACCCCTGCTCCCTAGGTTTCAGGCCAATAGAACCTGTTAATGCTTGTGCACAGATTGACCATTTCATTTGGTCCTTCGCGCTTAATTTTAAGGTCTGGCACCGTGGGGACGACGATACTTCCGGTCTACAGGAGTGATCGTCGGCCGGGTTGCTGTCCGGGCTTTCTTCCTTGGGCAAACTAGCCCTACACTACAGTAGGACTTTAGCCTTCGTGCCCTTACCCAGTCATCCCTGAATCTGCCGACCAAACGGGGTCCTTTGCGGCACAAAGTTGCTCTAGAGGACCTCGCGGAGACGAGTGGGTATTACTGCTATGTACACTCATTGGATTTATCATTACGCACTCGGCAAGGACATTCCTAATGGCCAGGAGTTTCAAAATCCCGTGACGGCCTGTTAATCATTCTTCTTCTTCTTTGGCTGGTTTATTTGAGCTTTATTCACTTTTCATCCAGAGGTATAGTCAGCGCCGAGATCTTCCTCTAAATGACGCGGGCCCTCCGAGCTCTAACTACTATGTGAAAGCACGAGTCTCACAAGGCTCCAATTCAACACACACACACTTTATTCTCAAACACACTATTTATACAATAAATTCATACACACCTGACCAGGCACTCGTGGTCAAATATAATAAAAACATATATAGACAGAGTTATAATAAATTAAACTCTAACATTCCTCCCCGAGTTGATGGGTCACATCAAGTTCCGGAGGGGCCACCGGAAGCAGCACCAGCTTCACCAAGGGTCCTCGGAGCACTCCAACCGATGTCCGCACCGAAACAACCCGTACCAGGCCGTCCTTCCCAGGATGTGTCTCCACCACTCTGCCCATAAGCCATTTTGCAGGGGACATTCTTTCCTCTTTTATCAATACTAACGTATTGATGTCGACATTGGGAGAGATGGCCTTCCACTTAGTTCCATCATTAGCTAACACGGCAGCCAGTTCTCTTAATTGATCCTGAGCCAGATAGAAACTTGAACGTAACTGTCGTGCAGCTCCTACAAAACTTGTTCCTTCATCACTATATAGCCGAGTGCAGTGCCCTCTTCGCGCTACAACTCGCTTAAAAGCCGTCATGATGGTGGGTGTAGAGGCATCTGGGAACAATTCAAGATGTACGGCTCGGGTCACATAGCACACAACTAGACAGATGTAGCCCTTTTCCGTCTTTCGACCTCTACCCTTGGACATTCGAAGGTTCACAGGTCCAGCACAATCTACACCACTTATTGAGAAGGGTTTACCCGGTGTTAATCTCTCCTTGGGTAAATCGCTCATTAGCTGGCCTGGAGTGACGCGATTGTATCGACAACATGTCACGCACTCTCGAATGCATCTTTTCACCTGATCTTTTGCTCTCAGAATCCAATACTTCTGTCTCAATGTGGACAGCATCAGGTGCACACTTCCGTGCAAAGTCCGCATATGAACCGCTTGAATAATTATCTGAGCTACCTTTCCTGATGAAGGCAATAGCGCAGGATGTTTTCGTTCATATGTCATAGATGGAGCCCATTTTAATCCACCACCGACTCCAAGGATTCCTTGATCGTCGAGGATCGGTGTCAAACCATAAATCTTGCCCGTGCGCTTCACAGATCCTAAAGTGGTCAAACTTCTTATAGCCTCCCTGAAATGCTGGTACTGAATTGCTTGAAGTATTCTCCGATGAGCATTTCTCATTTCAGCTGTTGTTAAGTGCGACTGACATCGCTCCGCGCTGTAGCGGCAGTTATGGCAAAAGCGCAACATCCAGGCCACCTTTCGTATATATCCGTTAAAGGTCGAGCTTATCTCTCCGATAGCCACCAAGAAAGGTGTTTCACTGATGGCATGAACACTCAGGAGCTCAGTTTGACTTTGGTTCTCAAACAGGAAGCTTTCTGGGCCATTCCGTTGATTCCGCTGATAACCAGGCAAGTCCCGTCCACCAGATGGAAGACTATTTCAGCTCGGACCCCAGAATTCCTCGCGAGGCAATATCCGTTGGATTATCTCCTGTGGGAACACAGCGCCACTCCCTGACTTGTGGACAACTCTGAGTTTCCGCGACACGATTGCCGACAAAAGTGGGGAGATTTCCAGACATAGTTCTTAACCAATTCTAGACTATGGTAGAATCGGACCAACAGGTATCACTCTCCAGTTTGATATCCAACTCTTCCATTATATTTCACTAGTCTGGTCAGCAAAAGAGCTGCGCACAATTCTAAGCGTGGAATTGACATCTTCCGCATGGGAGCCAACTTAGTCTTTGATGCCAACAGTCCCACACTGACTCCATCATCAGTGGGAATTCTTATGTAAACAGCTGCCGCATAGGCGTCTTCGGAGGCATCACCGAATCCATGCAACTGCACTCCCTGGGTGTTCCCTCCGAGACCCAACCATCGGGTATTCTCATTCTTCCTAGGAAATTCAACTCCTTTCCTATATTAGTCCATGCTTCAATCAATGATTCACCCATCGGATCATCCCAATGTAATTCCGCTATCCATAACCTTTGAACCATTAATTTTCCTGTTACAAGGACAGGTGCCAACCATCTTAAGGAATCTTCTAACTTGGCGATGAAGGAAAGCATTTCGCTCGTGGTAGTCGCCGATGTCTTTTCCAACGACTGAACTTCATATAAGAAACAGTCTTCACCCTGGATCCATCCCAAACCCAATGTCCTTATACCATTGGACTGTTCAAATGTAATCTTCTGTGCGCAATGTTTTCTCGCATTGTTGCCCAAAATCGTCAGATCAACTTCTTTAGAATCTGTGGTTTCTAAGGCTTTGATGGTGATTGAGACCGGAGAGGGTTCGTTTCTTCCAGTGTCTTCCTCTTCCAAGTCTATGCTGGATTCTTCTTTCTTCATGCAAGGTATTTGGAAGATATGGCTTTAAGGCTCTTTGTTTGAGCGCTTAACTCTACATCGCTTGAAGCCCCCACTCCAGAACCCTCCACATCAAGAGGCTCTGAAGGTTGAGAACCCCAACCGCAGACTTTTCGTCAGAATCTTCTACTGCAACTTCTGGAACCTCTTGAGAACCTTGAGGTTTACCTCCTGAAGAATCAGGATCTGATGCTAAGGCATCGTCTGCAGGCTTAGAGGTATTGCCCGAGGGCCTAGAGCAGTCATAGGATTCCGAAATCTTCCTTAGATATCTCAAACCACTCAATATAATATTCCTATAATACACCGGATTCGCAATCCTTTCCAGTTGAGCACCTTTACCAAACTTTTCCGGAGACTTGTCTCCCAAATTAAGACCTTTCGCCGGAGTAGGCACTTGCCCCTTTGGAGAACTGGCCGGAGTATATAACATTGGAGTTACCACAGCTCCAGAAACAGTTTCCTTCGATACAAGTTGCATTTTATTGCTTGGAAGATATTTGCCAATTGAACCTTTTTCTATTGGTTCTCTCTTCACATAGGTGATCTGGATGGTACAACCCTGTTTAGAAAGCGTCTCACTTTCTCCAACCTTTGCATCATTGCACCATCAGTTGTCCATCTTTTTCTTCCAAAGAAACCTAAGGTAGTCCCAATCACTTTCCTTGATGGCGATCATTCGGAAATATCTTTTCAGGTCGGCCAAAACTCCGAACTTATTCTCCCGAAGTTTTATCCTTATCTCAGGGATTCCTCTCAATGGACTGGGTCTCCTCCTCAAATATCGCTTCAACGAGAATCCGTTTCGTCCTCGACAGGAAGCGCCGTCAAATACTGGCCGTACAGGCGTCGTTTTGGATTCACACCCAAATACAGGGCGATCAGGCAAATAGTATCCTGTTACCTTAAATTCCGTATCTCCAGTTTGTCCTGCTTCCACCAATTTCCTCGATGCTAGAACTCTGACAACTCTTTCCTCAATATCATCAATGGACTCAGCCTCACCATCCGAAATCTCCACTGGATTAGCGCCCTCAGCTACCGCCATAGAACCGCCCACCGATTCATAACCTTTAATTGCAGTCTCAAAATCCCCTACTCCAATGTCCTTGGCTTCAGCCTCTGAGTCTTTCCCATTCTCTAAATCTGCGTCTTGCCTTTCCGCCACCTTTGAATCGGTACCTTGTTCTGCATATAGCAGCTTCACTTCTTCAGTGTTCTTTGAATCCATTCCTTGTTTCACATCCAGCCCTTTCTCTTCATCTGCTTCAACGGATTCTTTCTCAACTTCAGCCCTATTACTTTCATCAACTTCTACAACAGACTTCTTCTTAACTTGAGTATTTTTACTTTCTTCAGCCAAATGCCTTTTCTCAACTTGAGCCCTATGACTTTCTTCAACGGCAATCTGCGTGGATGTCTCTTCTACCATTTGCTCGGATGATACCACTATCCCAGCATCTTCCTTAATAGAAGCTGGATCAACTTCTTTCATCAAGGTAACTCATACAACCCTTGGCTTCTCACTCATCCCGACTTCTAAACTGCTTCCATCGCAGATCTTCAAATCCAAGTTGGGCAATCGGCAAACTTCCGTTCCAGGCAGCGAGCCCTTTTTCGAACTAGCACCATGGAGGGCTTCTGTATTTTTCTTCAGAGAGCTGAGGAAGTGATTTGTCATAATTCTAAGATCTATCCACTTCTCATAATACTGGCTCACTGTGTCCTTCTCCTCCTCTAGTTCCTTGTAATCATTTTCCTTGTCTTCTAGCATCAAATTCCATATCAACTTATCTTCATCTCGGATCTTCACCATATATTCCTCCATTATTCTATAATTAATTCTCACGAACTTCTCTGAGGGAGCCTCCCCATCCAATTCTGCTTCCATCCTTTTGATCAGTTTGGAGATGGTCGTTCTTTGAACGGCTCTACTTCTTATAGCCCGCTTCATTCTCTAGCCTTTTTGATCTTAACTTATTGCTTGACGCTCTATACCTCGGCCTTTTCCTTTTATCCAATTTGCAAAACTTTTCTAAAACCTTTTTTGCATAACTTTTTTTGCAAAAACTTTATTTGCATAAATTCTTCTTTTTTCTATGATTTGCCTAAATTTGCATAGGCCTTTTTTCTTGATTCTTTCTTCAATTCCTTTAACTTCTTTCGACTTCTTAAACTTCTTTAAACTTCTTAAACTTCTTTAACCTCTTTAGGTTTCTTAAACTTCTTTAAGCTTCTTAAACTTTAACCTAGCCTATATCCGGATTTAGAGGGACCAAAATGTTAATCATTCTTCTTCTTCTTTGGCTGGTTCTCTTTATTCACTTTTCATCCAGAGGTATAGTCAGCGCCGAGATCTTCATCTAAATGACGCGGGCCCTCCGAGCTCTAACTACTATGTGAAAGCACGAGTCTCACAAGGCTCCAATTCAATACACACACACTTTATTCTCAAACACACTATTTATACAATAAATTCATACACACGTGACCAGGCACTCGTGGTCAAATATAATAAAAACATATATACACAGAGTTATAATAAATTAAACTCTAACACGGCCCACCGGCGCAAGAATCTCCACGCGGAGTCGCCTTCTCCGCTTCCTATCTCTAGGGGATGGGCGCCATTGCCCTTTTACCAACCTGCCGCCTCAGGACCAGCCAGTACACCACCACACACACCAAAGGAGGGTTTGGCTACCTGATCTAATAGAGCTTTTACGCCTGACCACCACACACAGTCGGGACTATCTAAACTAGAAGTCTAGGAACGGTCTATCACCATGAATCTACCTGGTACGCCATGACATACTGTCGCGGCACATACAGAATATAGGAACGGTCATCCACCATGACATAGTGGAGACCTCTCGCCACATTGCCCACGTCGCTGAAGTCGGGCATGCAAATCGGCTGCGTTCTATTCAAGGACCATTGTCCATCGGCCGCTGTGACAGATGACATCCCCACGCCTGGCTGGACAGAGTCCATCTGTCAACCCCGGTCTTTATCTCCCTATCCCTGCCGAGCTTTTTTCTGCCTCCTTATGACCGGCCATTGATAGCCCGGAGCTATTGATCATGTCTCTTTCTTTTATTTAATTTAAAACGACGGAGGCTAACGACCAAAGTTCCACAACACCGCCGGCTCCATTTTCTGCCCTCCACACACTCTCTCTTTCCTCCTTACTGCCATCACAGGTAGATTCTGTTGTTCAAAATTTTAAACAGGTTTTGTTTCTAAAAATAATATGTGTCTTCCGAGCGTCTTAAATAGTTATTTAAACAGACTAGCGCAACTTCTACATCTAGAATATTTTCCCCTAGGCATCCCCTGATCGTGCAACAAAATGTTGCTGATGGCTTGCACCATCTTTAACTTAGTATTTCTATATGTTTTAAGAAACCTCGAGCTATAATAACTCTCATGGCTTCAGGCCAAATTTAGATAGTCCATGCTATATAGATTAATATATAAATGGTGTATGCCAACATATATTTGTTTGTGACATATATGGACGAAATGAAGTAGTTACATTTAAATGTGCTTAGTGACCCACCCTAAGTTAAAAACATATTGTAGAAAAGGTTATTAATGCAGGTGACATTTTTACCCCTTTGTATATTTCCCACTTTCATAGGTTTCTCCGTCTTGTAACCCCAAGGAGAATCCTCTGTAAGACCTGTGTGTCTTAATAAAGGCTTTTGTGTGTATGCATAATGCAGGTTTATATTTCATTTAAATTAAATACTAAAAAGGTTGATTTGTTCTAGAGATAATTCAATTGAAGCATATTGTAGATATGTAGGAAGTAAGTGAGAGAAATAAATATCAAAGATGTTATTATAGAACCTGAGTGAAACCACGCCGTGATGTATTGAGAGTTAATTTTGTCAGATAGAGGACGAGACAAATAAATGACCACTTGAACCATATTTGAAAGATTTCTTAGAATCTGTTCATCTATAATTTGATTGCTTCCTAATATATATAAATCCATAAGGCGCCTTTCTCGTTAGATGGCGTCTAGTTGAGAATTTTTTGACGAGGGAGGCGCCTTATAGTTTTATATATCAATTTCCTCCTGTAAAATATTTTCCATATATATTATAGGGTGGATAATACCTAAATTCTGTAATTCAGTTACTCACAGGCATGGCTATAGCTCATGTTCCATAAACATTTTTCCATTTTGTAAGATATGTGATTTCTTCAATGGGTAAATATTTTATTCAAAATAAATAATGTTTTCTAATGAAATTACTAATTCGAACAGGGTATATGTAAATACAGACAAGATGATATTCGTTTGTATCCAGAGGTAAACTTGTTTCACACAAGCAATGATTATGTTATAACATGGTCTTTATTGAGAGTTCTTCGAAATAATTCCTACATCAACCTACTTCTGCAGTGGAAGGGAAATGTGAACTGAAGAGACATTTTACAGAGAAGATAATATTCATCTGTTTTTTTTTTTAATTTATTGCAGATTAACAGTGTAAATAAAAATAAATGTCCATCGTTTGAGTCACCTTGAGATGATGCTTGTTTCTCTTCTCAAGAATGTCTGCTATGTCCATACTTAGAGGATCGCACGAAAAGAAAGCTGCCATTCTAGCAAACCCTGTTGTAAGCCAGCTACGCCTGGGGAGGAGAGAAACAAACAAAATTGTGGTGGCAGATTACGGCCTATTCCCATTGTGATCATAATAATTTGATTTTCAGCTCGACAACTTTAGAAATATTTTGTTCAATTTAACAAATTCAATATAGGGGACGGAACCTTTTTGTTCTAATTGGATTAGACTTAATGATTTTTGCCATTAGCTGGCTGATAGCACCTGGAGGGCAATTGGATTGTTTACGGCCGTTTGACACCAACTCTATGTCACATATAGCTTGGTTAGAGAGATGTCTTGTAACAAAATCACGTAGAATTACGTCTTCCAGTAGTGCTGCTAGTTCTACCATCTTCGTAGATCGCGAAATGCGTGGTGTCGCTGGAGACCCGCTGGCGGTTTTTCCATCAAACCCTGCAGTGATTGCAGACCACCATATACATATTAATTGTACATAATTATTTTAAATTAATCGTTTTCAGCATTATATATTACTAATTATCATGTCCTAAATAATGAAGACTGTTCAATTTGTATGTATTGGCAATATGTCAAAAAAATTATGCTAATTGCATTGTATGCCATATAGGCCATAGCTAGTCAGAGCGAGAAAAACGTCCCACCAAGGTTTAGTAGAAACAACAAGTTGGTTAAACATTCCTCCCATGTCTAGGTAATGTATATTCCAGCACACCGGCGGAACTGCCAATTTCCCTAACATAATTACATATACACTTATATATGGACCAAAGCTAAATGGTCTTTAGTATTCTTGCCAGCGATGGCAGAATGGCAAAGAATATTGTAGAGACACACATCTTATAGCTGGATACCACGTATAGTTACTGTGATACAACTCAATACAACACAGAATTACAACGTAAGATTATGGCAAAACAAGAATTACTCTGAACATATCAAGTCAAAATATACAATTATATCATCAAATAAAGTCACTTACGGATTGTAAGATTGGAGAATTCAAAAGACGCAAGGTATAAGAATTCTTACTTTCTAGACAATGTTTCAGGAAAATAAACGCAGCAACTTACATAGAACACAAAACCAATGAAAAAAATATACAAATACTCGGAATAACGGACTCAATAGCAGATTTCGCTAGAAAAATACCTGATATCAGTTTTTACAGAGAACTTGACACCAAGGCAAGGTGGAATATTGGCTATATTCTATATATGAATGTTTATCTTACAAACTTATCCTTTACTAGTCAAACAATTTATTTATAGGGAGTGTTCGACTTGAAAGGATGAAGATATAAAATTAGGGCCAATAAGTATGGCTGCCAGTTTTGTCAACTTCTCAATTCTCTATCTCTCCTCCTAATGACTCAATACTCATAATGATTCAATAATGCCATTCGAGAACCGGTACTATTATTTTACTAATAATTTAATCCGCTATTTTCTATTAGAAATAAAATGGCTATTTTCAGTAGGTAACATATCCCGTTTTAAAGTGTAGCAGTTATATGAGAATAGTTTTCCGCCACGTTGTTGCATAAACATTAGAAGGAAAATTGATAAGATATACTGAATCTACATTTCTTCAGATCAAATTCCCGGCTAGATTGTTAAGAGAAAAATTCTAGGATATCTGTTCTCTAATTACAGTATAAATACACCACATGTCTACTACGAATATAATAAGCTTCAAAAATCAAATAAATTCTATATTACAACTCGAACCAAACAATTAGCTTTAATTTCTTTTACTAAATAACCGGCCTTAGTAATAGGCCAAACATTTATGGAAATCACCTTCCGCATCAAATCAACTAAAGAATCTAATTCCAAAGTATCTCATCAACTAATTACTAATGATAAAAAAGTTTGACTCACTGTAAACCCATTCTTTATAAAGCTGGTGGATGTTGTTCAGCTCTGGGCGTCCTAATTGAATGCCGCACATCATTGGGAAATAAATATTGTAAATTCTCAAATGTTTTGTAACACAAATCAATTACCTGTCTATAAAAGTTAAAAATAATTTTGAAAAAAGTATCTTTATTATATTAACTTTAAAAGGTTGAGATTTTAAGAACTTTAACAGGCCTCTTTTCTAATTACAAGACTGTAACAAGGGCGATAGACCTGTATTTTGTGACCTCTTTTGTATAAACTTGATGTGTCCACACAGTCTCGAAGCTCGTTAAGATAATCTTTTTGACCTTTAGTTAAAGTTTAAGAAAATATTTATACTGCTTTACGTATATGCTAAAGAGAAGAAGAGCGAAGAGAGCTCATGTTTAAAAATTTCAAAATTAAAATAATCAAATTTTATGAATGTCTGGCATGTTTTAAAAGGAAATTTGCGATAGATTGTTGAATATAGATAGGTTTTTGCTCTTTCTTTTTTCAATGAAGCAAGCATGACCTCTCACAGAGCGTGCGTGTCAATCTAGGTGCGTGGCGGCAATGATACGCTCGTAGAATCAAATGAGCCCACAAAAATGATAAACAACGTCCGTCACAATAGATCCGCCAAGGCTACTCTCTACACAACCTAAGGGGTACTGAATCAATTCCATTAACCATTCCAATAAGAGCGCAACAACTTTCTTAATTAATCTCTCTCATTTTCAAAAATAGTTAAGAGGATCTAATTAAGATCTAAAAATATTTCCCTTTTTCACGATCAATGCACAGATGTCCGGCAACAGGCTCCGATTAAAAAACTCCCCCATTCCTCCAATTAAGAGTCACCCCATCTGTTCACACCGCGACGTAATGAAATCTCTTTTTACGCCACGTGAGACGAAATCACGGAATGCTATCTGATGATGGAGCTATGTAAATCTCTATTTTATTCTTTCCTCTACTAGATTCTATCTCATTTCATATTTTAATTTTACTTCACCAGGCACGAAGATGAACTGTCTCCCCTTTATTAAACATGTCCATATCTTTGTCTTATCTTCTTGTTCCTATACCTATCTACACTCATGGACAGAACTTAAGAAAGTCGAAAGTATTTTATGTTGCCGGTATTCGTTTCTTTTTTTTTTTTGAAGGGAGAGACAGAGGTAATTTTGTCCACAATTGGGTTATATCGTTTGTGTTCAATAAAGATCACTGTATATCAAATATATAAGTTATTGTCTGAATCTCAATGACATGTTAAAAGGAACAACTTCAAGTTTTGTTTACGAGTGTAATATATATGTACAAAGTGGCCAGATAAGAGGTGAGACGTTTGATACATGGATACCATCCTCCGGCAACCTTATGTTGTCTAAATATCGGACTTGCGACTTCACCAACTTGAGTACCTTTTTGCAAAATTCGACCAATTTGATACAAGTAACCAATTTAATCCTTGTAATTCTTCTCGTAGTATGTTAGGAAATCGAAGCTGCGCCTTTACTAATAAAAGTCATAGCCCAAAACATGGCGTATAGGTTGGCCCGTGTTTTAATTTGCCAACTGAGGTTGTTCTAAAGGATATTTAAAGAGAGAGGTGCAACAATTGGTATAGGAGTAAAGAAGAAGGCACTTGTCATGGGGAGAACATGAAGATGTCTATCACCAAATCAAGATACATAGGTGGTGCCATGGGGAAATTACTAAAATAAAAGGCTTCATTTCTCTTTTATTTTACCAAGAATATATTTTTCGTACTGGAAGTGTAATTCGAACCAAGTCATCTTCTGTCAACTTTTAGACATAGATGCATATTAGACAAATATGTAAATGGGAGAGACGTTCAAGACGTTTGTAAGAGACGAGGGTGTAGAAGATTAGCGTCCAAGAGGAAGGAAGGAAGAAAGGACCAGTGTCTCAGTCGCTGCTGCCCAGTCTCTGATAAGTTTTCAAATCCGAGGTTTAGCGCGGCGCCATATTTCCCCAACAAAATAAATAGAGAGAGATCACTGCGCCACAAAAAATAATATTATAGAGCGGAGCTTGGCTATTTTTTCTATTCCCTTTCTTTCTTTTGAAGGAAAGCTTTTGGAGGGATTTAAAACCTCGGTGTATTAATTGCTCCCCCGCTCTACGATGGAACAATAAAGGAACGACGATGTGTAAATTGACAAATATTTACATATGTGGAAATGTGTGCGTGTATTGTTTCCTCTAGACTGGAGGCGGAGAAAGGAAGAAGAACGCGTTTCATTAACTCCCCACTTAGCGGTTTCACCCAACTTCCGCTCTTAGCACAGAGAGCTGAAACATCTCTGCCATCTCACGATTTGTCGTTTTCCTACATTTCTATCAAAACACATATATACTTTGTTTAATATATTTATTATAAATAATATCATTGGTATTTTTCATTTCATTTTTAAAATTAGAGTATACATTTTTATTTTTAAATATTTTTACAAAATATCCCCTTAATATTTAGATATACACGTATTTAGTATACTTGTATTTCGAACCTTTTGGTGATTTTTAACATTAAAAATTATTTAGACCATAGTCCTATTTTTGTTTTATAATCTGAATAGGTTTTTATTACAACGATAAGATGGTTGATTTTAAATAGGACGAATTTTTTAGAGAAAATTTAAAACTTTAAATTATAATTTATCAATGTGTATTTATTCCATTTAGTAGCTAGTCAAATATGGAAAACCTTCAGATTAATGTAAAAGAGGCAATTAGGGGTGTTCTCATACGTCGCAGATTCCCATCTTCTCCTTTCTTGACCATATACATATACTAGCCGAATGGCCCGGGCAACCCCCGTGTTTTACCTGATTGAATGTTTTTATTCAAATACTATTTGTTACAATTATAAATTGGCGCCTTAAATAAATGCATATATTAGTTAATAACTATAGCCTATGTGCTTTATCTGTCTATGTACTGTTGGCTTCCGTAGGCGTCTCATACTGGGAAAAGGAAAGAGAGGATTCCATTTAGTTATTAACTAATATATGCATTTATTTAAAGAGCGACCCGCTCCAAAACAATAGTTACAAAAACGAAAGAGCGAGTGTGGGAGGCATGATGGGGGGGGGCAAAGGTGGCGTGACCGTAGCCAACCAATAGGAGGGCGACATTCCAAAATAAAACAAACGGTGACAGAGAGAGACGACTGATTAGGAAAGACGCTCGTAACTGTATATAGAATGTGGATGTTTTTTACTCATATATAAATTAAGAAAAATAAATGTTTTCTTCTCTATGTAGAAGTATATATGCAAATAAATAATTATTTGGAAGCTAATGTTATTGAAAGCCTTATTTTATCGAGGGGAATTAATCTGGATTTCAGAGTTTTCTACGGGTTATATATATCAGTACATTTGTATCATTGATATCAATTAAACAGTAGAGTTGAGGACAAATTGTGTTAAATGACAACTCTCACTGTTATCTCTCCCTCCTATACCCGACATAATGGAATTTTATATATTTAATGGTATTCTAGATATCAAACGGAACACAATGTCTCTCTTAAAATTCCGGGGGGAAAAAATGTTTGAGAGAATACATAAAATATTCAGGAGGAATGTTAGAGATGCGTTGTTGAATTAGCATACACGAGCGGATATGTACATATGGGGCATATACACAAAGGGAGGAGATTCCCAGCCATTAGCCCGGGTGACAAATAGAAGGTGTCTCCATGGCTCATTAGACGATGGCGCCTCATGAGCCATGATGGAGGCATCATAATGGGGCATTAGCAAGCTGCCTGCCTTCCGCCTTATTACGTCTTCCCTGGCGGACATCTCGGCCGATTACATGGGCGACAACTTGACACTCAATCTGAGCTATCAGTTTATAATTAGTATGGTTGGTGATACCACAGGTGGACTAGAGATAAATCATTCTATTCGAAGGTTGTGGCCCACTGTACGTATTACATCCCAGACACGATACAAACATCTCTGTCTTGAGCTCGATGTACCATCTCGGCGACCGTTAAGCCAGTGAGTTCCTTTAATTGGTCCACGAAGCATGTCTGCGGGCGTCCAGGTATGCGTCGCCCAGACGTCTTTCCGGCCAGTATGGTATTCCATACCACATGGTGGTATATAGTAGGTGGACTGTAGTTGGCGATTATTCTCTACACTGAGTTTGCCTGTTAATAATTATTTTCTAAGAATAGAAACAATTAAACGATATTTTTTTCAAAGAGGAACAGCTTCCCACTGTCCTTTGTTGAGATGAAAAATACTGAAAAGACGCCTGGCTCATCAGTCTCTAACCCTCCAAGGCAGTTTATAGAGTTCAATATAACAGTACCGCTCTAATACTGTAGTGGAATTTTCTACTAATATAAACGGAACTTTAGTGGAATTCTAAGGGAAGTATGAGCAAATGCATTTGTAACTATAGAAATATATACAATACCGCATACCTTAAACCATTCTAAATTTTACCATGTTAGGTATCCATTAAATTTAAAGCATCAACGCTAATTTGAACAAATATTTGAACAATATTCTTGTTTACTTCTCATAAAAAAAAACGCTGTCCTCTTTATGCGAGAGATAAATATTGGGGGAGCCTGGCTCATCAGCGCTGAACCCTGGTACCAATTTGATTATAAACAGGCAGTTATGGGTTTCTCAACTTATTTTACGTCGTACAGCATTCAATCCGTCTATATTTACCGTGTTTGTAGGAGTCAGCTAGACGTTTTAACTGAGTTAGGAAACGGGGAAATATTTGAAAAATCCTCCAAAGGCTCGTCTAGCCCAACCTCGGACCTGCGCTGACGAAAACTAAGCTATACCCAGCTAGTCTATCTCGACTGGAGTCACCCATAGCTGCTGAGTCGGCCGATTTGGAAAAAATACCTTCAGCAACATTTAATTGTGTTACCTTAGAGATAGAGGTTCCTGGTTGGCATTCATAGTTCTTCCAAATAAAAGCCGCTTCGGTCAGAAAAGGTTTTATTTTCTCAACGTTTCGACAAAAATATTTTGTCCTCGTGAAGAGTAAATGTATTTGAGGTTGCAATGACGTTCTCACGCTTACTATCAAATCTAGTACAACATCTTAATTGTGTTAATTTCTTATCGCGAGAGAAAATATAAAAAGGAAGGTTTCTTGGGACATGTAAACTCAGTGCTTGGCAACCGCTCGCTGTTTGGTGACCATTGTCGAGGTTGGTGCGTGAAAGTGTCCGGTTGATATCTCCGAGCTGAGTGAACGGCGACAGAGAGGGTGGAAAAAATAAAACATTTAAACAACTCTCTCTCCCTAAAAGATCAATTAAACATTTTGAAAGAAAGAAGTAATTATATTTTTTTTATCAAAATTTCTCAAATTACGACTCCCCAAATGAGGTTAAGTGTGAAATCTTGATTGCGTTCTCCATTAGGGAAAATTTTTTGTGTTGTTTCCTCAATTCCAAAAATCACTCCAAACTTTTCAAAGTTTTCTTCTCGCCTAATTTATAAATGATCGTCTTTTTGCCCATCCATAATTAAGTTCTAATTATTTCCAACATGTAATTTAGCGTGGGGGGGATTGTTTGGGACATCCTTCCTTGGCTTCATTAATAATACAAGCAGGGAATGCTAGAATTGGCAGGCCACCACCGCCGCTACTTTTTCTGCTACCAACTTTGGAGCGAACATTTTTTAAATTTGTTTATTATAGCAGAGCTTCCATCAAACTCCAGTTTGACTTTCTTCCCTTTCATTAACAACATCCTTCCATCACCCAAGTTGTTCCAACACACTATTTTAATTTCTAACGGTGATCAAATCTGCTAATTACATCCAGCCAACTTCCTT
>CP092866.1:66418872-66539593 GCA_030710605.1 Cordylochernes scorpioides
ACATGTGTGTAAATACAAGGTATGTCCCATAAGTTCCCGGACTGGGTCCATAAAAAAATAAATAAATGAAAAATGTAAATGAATTTGACTGTTTATTATAGAAAAAATATCTGGCTACACGGTGGTACCAATATCGAGGCGGTACTTGCGCGCGCGCCAAGGTTATTCTAATTTATTTAAAGGTCACACCTAGCGCTGCGGCGATTTTACGATGGAACAAAAATTGAAGCAGAGGATTTGCATAGAATTTTGTGTGAAACTTCAAATATCAGCAACCGAAACTTTTGAAATGCTTAATAAAGCATTCCCCAATGACGCCCCAAAGAGAACAACTGTTTTTGAATGGCATTCTAGATTTAAAGCTGGCAGAATTTCCATTGAAGTTGATCCTCGTCAAGGACGCCCAAAATTTCAAAGGACTGATGAAAATGTGCAAAAAAATCACCGATTTGATAAAAGAAAATCCTCGAACCACTTTGCTGGAGCTAGAGCAAGACACAGGCATCTCTAAAACAACGATTGGAAGGATCGTAACCGAAGATTTGAAGCTCAAAAAGACTCCTGCAAAATTCATCCCAAGATTCCTCACCAATGAGCAAAAACTGTGTCGGCTTGCAACCTGTGAGGACATGATGGAAATGACAAGAACGGATCCAGAATGGAAAGACAAGATAATCACAGGCGACGAGACATGGGTCTATGGCTATGACCCTGAAACCAAACCTCAATCTGCCGAGTGGAGAGGTTAGGGTGAGCCTAGACCCAAAAAATCCAGAAACAAGGTGTTGCTGGTCGCTTTTTCGGATAACAAGGGCATTGTTCATCACGAGTATCTTCCTGCAGGCCAAACAGTTATTAAGGAAATGTATTTGGGCATTCTTCGCCGTCTAAGGGAAGCGATTCGAAAAAAGAGGCCAGAAAAATGGACTATTGGTGGCTGGATCCTACACCATGACAATGCTCGCCCTCACACAGCGCACTTGATGACTAGCTTTTTGGCGAAAAACGGAACACAAATCCTACTTCAACCACCCTATTTCCCAGACATCGCACCAAATGACCTTTTCCTGTTCCTCAAACTTAAAGCAGTTCTAAAAGGAAGACATTTTGACACCAGGGATGACATAATAGAAAAATCGCCGTTAGCATTGAAGAGCATTCCAAAAGAGGCTTATAAAAACTGTTTCGAAAATTGGGAGAAACGTTGGCGCTGGTGCGTTGAAGCAAGGGGGGATTACTTTGAAAAGTTTTAATAAAAAAATTTTAAAAAAATCTTACCTTTTTTTTATGGACCCAGTCCGTGAACTTATGGGACATACCTTGTATGTCAACTGAAACACTCACTAGAGTAATGAATTCTATCTCTCTGTTTTCACTGAAGATAGACTACAGCGTTCAATGCATTCTCTGACCCCATTCCTTCTAAGACGTAGATAGTGAGATTAGTAACCAAATATGTTTTAACTGAACAAAATATCTTCTCGGTATATTATTTTGTGCTTCTAATGTATTAAAATATTAAATATAAACCTCTTTATTTTTGTAAACCTAATTTTCCTCAGAATAAAATAAAATGAACAAGATAGATTTGATTATAGAATATTGGGGATTCAGAAAGAATTCAGAACAATGATAATAGATTCTAATTTAATGTGTCTCTAAATTGAGTAGTTAAAAATATTTTGTGTTTATTTGAATTTGGTGAAAATTTCATTTTTATATAGTCTCTCATAAATCGGTCTTACACAAACCTGTGATACGCAGCGACACAATTTCAGGTATCAAGCCGGATTGAGGATTGTACATTACTTTATTTTGATTAAGACTAAACTTTGAATGATAAGCTTGTGTGAAGGAACACGAGTTAAGTTTCTAAGCTAATTTCTGAAGGTATTTGCCATTGAAATTGAAGAGTTGATTGGGGAGAATCAAAAGACGCTCGTTATTTCCCAATTAAGAAAGGTTGAAGAAGTTGAAGATATTTAAATGCCGACTTCTTTGTTCTTCCAAAATGTGCCACAACTCCAGGAATTATCGTAGATTGGAGTGAGACGATCTCTGGGCAACACACTTTGCTTTCATCTTCGGAATGTAATAATTCCCAAAGGTAATTCCCTCAGACGAGATCATGGTGATGGGTCGTACTGTTGAATTCTTTCCTAATTTAACGACCCGGGAATCCTTTTGGCTGATAAATATGTGATGGCAGGGAGAGTGTTCAATATGGGACTTTTGATCTCGTTTGTCTCACGAGTGACTTACAGTACTGGTTATATCGTGTGTAACACACATGAATCTCTGTGTGGCAGTGGACACTGAAAATAGTTCTGTTTGAAGGTATAATCTATTCAAATAGTACGTTGAGTAAAATCGCCTGAGACAGTTTATTATCAAAAGTACAAAATAGTTATGCTGAGAGTTTCTTGTAAGGTTTTTTAATTAATTCGAGATATCGAGCATTTATGCCCTTCTACATGAGTGAAAATGAGGTTTTCACTCCCCTGTAGAAGGACAAAAATACTCGAAAGCTAGGTTGATTAAATATGTTTTCAAGGAACTCTTCGTCTCACCAATTTGTACTTTTGATGATCAATCATTGTGTTATCTCTATATGTATGGGTTGTATCGTGTGACACAGAGGCTATCTGTGGATATGTGAGGTAGTGAACTCTGAGAATAATTCTTTTTGATGGGTCAACTGATAAATTAGCAATATCTCTATATGTATCGGTTTTATCGTTTAATACAGGGTTCTATGTAAATATGTGAGGTAGTAAACCCCGAGAATAGATCTATCTGATGGGTTAACTGATAAATTAGCAATATCTCTAAATGTATCGTTTTTATCGTTTAATACAGAGTTTTATGTAAATATGTGAGGTAGTAAACCCCGAGGATAGATATATCTGATGGGTTAATCGATCAATAAGCGATATCTCTATATGTAGTTATAACGTGTAAAACAAAGTTCTATGTAAATATGTGAGGTAGTAAACCCCGAGAATAGATATATCTGATGGGTTACCCGATCAATAAGCGACATCTCTATAAATGCGATCATATAAAATAACATTAACTTGCCTACCAATAAGTTAAAATTTGAATCACTCAGGGTGTTCGTGAGGGTCCACAAATTCTACGGACAATATATTGTTGCGTCTTGACCCTCCGCGGTTCTTCGCGACGACGCCGCTTCCTCCTTCGTGGATCACCTACCCCGGGTCCCGTTGCTCTACCTCTGCAGCTGGACCCTGCAGAGCACCCAAGGACGTCCGAGAACCACCGCTCAAGTGGAACTCCCTTCCTCTGGCAGAATCTCTCGGCCTTACCACTGGTGGGGAGACACGAGAGACTTACCAGAAGAGTAGCAGCAGCAATGTGGCGATGGCGAGAGGAATAACAGCAAGCGGCACAGAAACTTCAAACACTACTCTTTATTGTCATTTACTACTAAACATTACATTTAAATGGGATAATAAACAATGGGTATTTACATTATGTTACCTCCTAGGGCCAATATAAAAGTGTATTTACAAACATTTTCCCCAGGAAACAGGACCACAGCAGTCGGCGATCCCACACCAGTTTCAGATAGGAAACAGGCGAAAGCGCCATCTATTGGCGGAGGTTGTAGTTATTCCGAGGCCTTATACGTGGCAATATTTACTTGATGCCACATGGCATTGGTATAATGAAGGGTAGCGAGATATGTCCAACATTCCACCGCAGTTTGTTTCACAGTATTACTATGGCTACATTCTTCAACAACTCTTCAAGATAATGCAAGTAATAAAATCATAAGTTATAAAATATAATAAAATACAAGTAATAAAATGACAATGCGCGCCATTTCTATGATTTGAGAAGTTTTGAAATATTATTTTATTTCCAAACACTCAAATAGATTTAATTTTTTTTTTAAATTTCTATAAATATTTCAAATAAAAAATATTGAAATATATTTCTAGAGACTTCATACTGCAATGAATATGAGTTTAGAATGGGAGGGTCAAGCTCATCAGTGGTGAACCCTCCTAGCGGGAGGCTGTAGTATAAAAACACACTGTATGTACACAAGGTAATAAGACCAAATAAATAAATAGTGTGTGACGTTTCCGTACCAGCGCTGTTACCAAAACGTCACACACTATTTATTTATTTGGTCTTATCACCTTGTGTTTATAATCTACTAGCGGACGTACCCGGCTTCGCCCGGGTTTTACCCGAATAAAGGTTTGTCTAACGAACATTTGTTAAAACAATTCTATATAAACTTATAAAAAAAGATATATTTTGATAATTTGAAATTCGTAAATTTGAATCTCTCGATAAAGTGAACATTTTCCCCCGGTCCCTTGAAAAATACTCGATAAGTTGAATAAAATCAATATTAATTGGTTCCCTCGTTAATTGGAAGTTAAAGGAATAGTATCTTTGCCTTGGAATTGTATCATTATTCTTGTCTCAAATAAATTGCCGTGTCATCCTGAATTTTGTCTTTCCTAATTTTCTACATTACAAAATCATCATTTTATCTATTCTCCCAATATATATGTTGAAGATAAATGATAAAACTAACTTTGACTTGTGCGCAATTAATAGGTAGAAAATATAACTTTTGATAAATAATCTTTAAGATAATAAACTTAGTGATAATAAAATTATAGAAAAAAAACTTGTTATCATCGTCGCAATGGGGGCGCTGCTTTCGAGTTAAATCTACACATCTGTAAATAAATCTAAGGATATTCAAGATATTCAAGAAATTATTTTTCAAAAACCTTCCCAGTACTATACTAAATAACTTCCCAAAGTTTCATGGCGTTCCAATGAGTGGTTTGGTCAGGCATAAAGGACAGACAGACACACACACATACATTCATTTATATATAGATATATAGATAATCCAAATTGTGCCTTATCACACTGTATGTAATTGTAATTTGAAGTTCATTACAAATGATGATATAAATATAGAGAAATATTTAAATTAACCACAGTTAGAATAGTCCTGTGTGCTGTAGTAAAATGGCAGTTTTCGGGTGTCGAGCAAATCACATATAGCAACGGACTAAACACTAAATTATCTTGCAATAGAAAGGAAGCGCATAGAAAAACTCCACTGTTAGAAATTCAGAAGACACAAATTATTCTGTCCAATTATAAATCCCCAATTGGCGCATTTAATACACTCAATGATATATTACGGTGTTGTGAGAGAGTTTATTTATTAATTTATTTATGGAAATTTATACCATCCCCTGCGAAATTCCATTAAAATTAAAGGCGTTTAGTGAATTATTGCCAATTTCCCATATGTCTCCTTCGAAAGAGGTATCTCGTATGTTATTTTAAAATAATGACTCGCGAGTAAAGAAATAAGCTTCTAAATAGCTATACCAGGAGTGAATACATTGCTATTATAGCAGCAGCAGCAATTATAGCACTTACACCCACGCCTTCATCGAACTAATAAACCCGCTATATCAATATACGTAACTATTTATTTACCTTTGTATTTAACCTTATATAACCTTACATGAACAATGTGTAATAGAGCAGTTCCATTCTCAATATCTAATCTCTGTCTCTCTCTCTATAGAAAAATATAGAGTAATATATTATAATAACGAATAGATTCAAAAAGGATAAGTTTCTTTATTTAAAAAATCAATTCGAGCTTTCGGGCGCAAGCTACCCTTCTACAGTATATTAAAAATAAAAAAGGCACATCCTGACCAGGAGCACATGTGCTTTACAGAAGGCACAGCGCCATCTGGTGGAACAGATATAAACTTGATTTATCAAGAAATTGGGTTGGCCAAGTTTCAGGGAACAGGTTAAATCAATGTTTAGTTTATTTCTGTCCCAACAGATGCCGCTCTGCCTTCTGTAAAGCACATGTGCTCCTGGTCAGGATATTCCTTTTTTATTTTTAATATCAACACCTGACCTTTTTATTTATTATTTTCCAATCATTTTTTATAAAGTTTTATACATATTTTATACATCGTCGCGTGAAGACATCACAAGGTTAACCAAAACATTTCGAAATTAGGAAAAACCCTCACGAAGATAGGCGTACAGCCTAGAGAAATATTGAATTTTTGTAATAAATAAAATGTTTTATTTTATATTTTATCCAAAATATGTATATTGATTAATAAATATATATGTTATGAGATTCAGAGATTTAACGTTTGGATACCACTCACTGACTAAAAAGCGATGTTGTACCAAAATCTCTCATATTCGAAGTCAATTCTCCGGGTATGTCCATCGGCCAGTTGGGATAGGCAAAGTTTCTAGATGTCTTCTGAATGATGTGTGAATCTGTATTCTACGTTTATGTTAACTTAATAGATTCGCAGATGTACCATTAACAATCTGAACATTGGCAATATGTGACACTAGAATAAAGAATAATGATAACGGATACGATACCATCAACTGGGCCATCATTATATGACTTCAGCATATCACAAGATTCTTCCTTGACATGTCACTGCAGACCTTTTCATGAATATACTACTGGTCAACACAAGTAGATATAAAAAAAAATAGAAAAAAATAATAAAAAGGTCAGATGTTGATATCAAAAATAAAGTAGGCATATCTTGACCACTAACATGAACGTTATTTTGATGACATCCAGATGGCGCTCTGCCATCTAAATAACGCTTGTGCTAGTGGTCAAGATATGCCTACTTTTTTAAAAATAGAAGTACATCGAAACATCAATAGCTTGGCCCCTAAATTTATCCAGGCGTTTATTTTGATCTTCCCGGCGCGGTGGGGCAACAGTTCGTGGTGGCGGGAATTCAATTACTAAAAAGAGAGCGTGGTCAATTATTCAGAGGGTTCGCCTCATTACCTTCCATGGCTGATGCCATGCTGAACATGAGCCTTCCTAATGGAGAGCCAATATCCTAATGTACAGGAGCGCCAACCATCCACTCTATCGCCGAGGTAAGAACATCGCAGACGGGGAGAATTTACGCATCGAGATCTCTCTCTCTCTCTATGTTGCAAGAAATAAAGAAAATTATAGTTCTCTATACACTATTTAATTTAAACGAAGGTCACTTATGTTAATAAAGGTTAAAATATGTTAGCAATGGCCCAACGCGCGTAGGCGAACTAAGTAGCCCAAAGTGGGCGAAGAAAGCTATAAACTTAAAGGCTCTAGAAACCCTATTTGGAAGACGTGATAGAATCTTACTTAACAATAGGTCTGTCTGATATTAACATTTTTAGCGATCAGGATATCTTTTCATGAATTTAAACGTATGGCCTTTAGTAGTTCCTTACCAAGGCGTTGACTGCTGTGATAGATATGCACGGAGACATCTGAGGCTCTTCATTGGACACGACAATGACAACAACCAAATCATTCTAAGTGAGTGTTTTGACGTGGCAATGAATATCGCGGATCATATAGTGATTAGTAGGACACATAGCTTCAGCTGTATAGACTGGAGATTTAATTGAATTGTATTTAAAAACAAATTCAAATGATCATTGTACAAATATGAAGTATTCTGGAAAACTATAGCGTGGTGTCGTCAGTCTTATCTTGAAGACCTATTTTACTACAGTAATATATCACAACAAGCACAGGCCGCGATTAGAACTAATAAGTCTGTTCTCGTCAGCCAGTGTTGGGCAAATATTAATTAAAATGATTTATTAAAGATTAACAATTGATTAATTGTTAATTGTAATTTTCACAATTAACAATTAATCAATTGTTAATTGTATTTTTACAATTAACAATTAATTAATTGTTAATTGTATTCATACAATTAACAATTAATTAATTGTTAATTGCACTTTTCTAATTAACAATTAATTAATTGTTAATTGCACTTCAATTTAATTGAAAAATAATTTTTTAATGCCCAACACTGCATTTCAGTACCACTCTCTTCTCGAACATGCTGTCCGACAATTTGTGACTCTTTGGCAGATTTGTCATTGTCGCAAAAGAAAAAAAGGCGTTCAACTGCAGCTGACGATGGTAAAGGTGTGTTGTATTTAATAAAAACACTTTTTATCTCGGGCAGTGTTGGGCAAATATTAATTAAAATGATTTATTAAAGATTAACAATTTATTAATTGTTAATTGTAATTTTCACAATTAACAATTAATCAATTGTTAATTGTATTTTTACAATTAACAATTAATTAATTGTTAATTGTATTCATACAATTAACAATTGATTAATTGTTAATTGCACTTTTCTAATTAACAATTAATTAATTGTTAATTGCACTTCAATTTAATTGAAAAATAATTTTTTAATGCCCAACACTGTCGTCAGCTTATCAATCAGTGTTGTTGGTGTTCTGCGCTTCAGGAACCCGAGGGTTTGGTGTTCTGAGCCCCATGAACCCGGATTGATGGTGCCATGCGCTCTAGGAACTCAGATTGTTAGTGCTCTGAAATCTAGGAATCCGGGTATCTCTATATTATTGTCTAAATATTTTCATACATACTATATGTTGTTGTTGTCGTGTCCAATGAAGAACTTCAGATCTCCCTATGCATCTCTAACACAGCAGTCACAATGTCTTCTATCAAACATACTATATAACAAGGCCAATTGACTCCAATCCCATCCGTTAAAAACTGTAATCAAATATAGCTACGCCACCATGTAGGCACAAAGTATTGCTGGTTCTACATATGTAGATAACTTTATTTACAATTATTATCATGTGTACATAACAACAGACACAGCAATAAACCGTGTATAGACATCAATCGATATATGACACTAAATATTTATTTGTAAAAAAACAAATCCCAATTCAGTCTTCAAACAATAATTATATAACGTAATATATGGCGTCTCCATTTTCTCTCTCTCAAGTTTATTTTTCTCTTCCGATCTCTCTCTCTCGTTAGCTCCATCATTCTCTGATTGCTATTTCTTGTTTTTATTTATTTTGACCATCAATTAACGGCCCGCCAAAACTATTGGCTACAAAAAGAATCTCCTGAAATTAATGATCTCGGTCCCAACTATTTGAGAGGAGTGTTATTAAACCTCCGGGTGGCAACCTTTAAAACTCCCTGGACACTCTATCTGTCTACTTCTAACGATATATTATCATTTACCCTTGTTGGTCAGCCTATATTCTCTCACACTTCTATATACCTTTTTTATGATACCTTCTCTCTAAATACACATAACACCATGTATCTTATAATGTGTATAGTGAGGGTATATATACAAAGTGTATCCCATTATTCACGAAATAAATAAATTTCATATAAAGAAAACAACATAGATTTATAATATGAAATATTGTTGTTTTTATTTATTCATAAAGTATACAGAATCTAGCGTCATGAATGGAGTGGTTTAACTGGTAAATGACTTACAAGGATTTTCTGGCACAACTTACTCTTTTGTTGAATTTTTCCACGACCGTTCTACAGATATATGGATGAATTTCGTTGATACAAAGCTCAATTTCCTTATTCAAATCCTGGGAGTCTTGGGCTTGATGGTTTAAACCTGTGACTTCAAAGTGACGTAAAAACGTTAGATCTAGGCGGCTGATCACCAAAACTGTGAATTACAAGACAAGGACATTACCCATGCCTTAACTGATTTGGTTTTTTGGCATGTGACATAACATCCATGTAAAAGGGCCACACACACATAACTATATCTTATATACTTTAGGAAATCGCTTCTCATCCTTTTAGCTTTGTTTTAAAAAAATCTAGGAAACCTTTTGTCTTCATTGAATTAATTACATTTATTTTTATTTATTTAAGTGTATTTTCTATCAATATTATTATTTGAGTTTTTGGAACATTCTGTTTGTTTAATTATGCCAAAATTGCATTCTGATTAGGTTGATGTATATTTAAAGTGTACTTTGCACAATAATGCATGTTGATTATTAAATACGAGGACACATGTTAAATAAGTAATCTACATGTCCGTTAAATATGGCCGAGAAGTGAAGAGTTAGAGGAATAATGAGGGAGAATGAATAATCCAGAACGGTGTTCGAATATAGACCTAAATTAATTGTAAGAGCTGTTTACATTACATTTATCAATAAAACAACTACCATTATGAAAGAAAATTAAAATATACAAGTATCAGAGTCATCAATCTCTCTCTCAACAATTCTTAATCAATTATGTCACCGTTTGCTTTTGTGAATGGAATAAATACCCAAATATGGCCATTTCTCATAACCATCGGTGGTTCAGTGGTAGAATGCTCGCCTACCACGCTGGCGGCCCGGGTTCGATGCCCGGCCGATGCATTTTTTTTTTTTTTACAATTTTTAAAACTCATTTATATATTATACAAGAATGACATCCACGGCGCCAATTTATAATTGTAACGAATAGTATTTGAATGAAGCATTTAATCGGGTAAAACCCGGGTCATTCGGCTAGTTATTACATAAATTTGATTGAACATTTCATCCCACAAGTATCGTATTGCTCTGCTTGTTTTTAGAAATTATTCCACATTGATTTATTCTAATATATAGTGAAAACTTGAAACATGGTTAAAATGATAGTAATAAAAAATGAATTCTTATTATAAATACATTTAAACCTGTCTATAGCTCCCCCTCTTGGGACTCACCCAAATAGGGTGCTATAGAGAGGGGGTGCTATAGTCAGGTCACTTTTAATGTAAATCGCATCGTATTACGTATTTAAAATCGGGTGCTATAGAGAGGAAGGAGCTATTCAGAGGGGGAGCTGTATATGTTTTCTGTGTTACACTCCCAAGTGTATTATGTTTACCATAATCTTGAGAATGATGGTGTAATATCTTTCAAAATATTAGTTGAAATACATATTACAAAATCATATTTATATATCTAGAGAATATATTGAATAGGATTCTTTCTCTCTAATGGATGGAACAATCTCTAAGCGTATATGTAAATTAAGAAAAAGGTATCTCCTTATCATGCAACTGATAGTAACTGATGGCTTGCACCATCTATCGGAATAAATATTAAAATATTCGTGGATTTTTAATTATTCCTGAATTGGCCAAATACCCATTCTTGATTAATCAAGAAAAGCTAACCACGTACGCGTTTCGGTGCTGTTGGCCTTGTAAGCGTGGTGCAAGCTGCACCTCAACGACCAAAAAATGGTTATTCAGGCATCCTTAATAATCATGAAACGGGTAGTTAATACCAGAAGTGCATGAGAACGCGAACCAATTGTGAAAAAAGAATAGTACAAATGTGAAATTGGACAGGAAAAAGGTGGAAAATTGAGAAAAAGACATATCCTTATCATGAAACTGCAAGTTGCTGATGGCTTGCGCCATCCATGTATATGTAAATATGTAACTAAATTTCAATTGGCGGAATTCACGGGACCTAAGCTATCTCCGTAGTGATGAGAGCCATCACCCGAAACCACGGTGTACAATGCACACTTTCATATTTGTACAACATTTTTAGTTTTTGAATATTCATCTATTCGAATCAGAGCAATCTGTTCTAGAGATTATGAATAAAATTCTTTGATTTCAACGCTTAATTAAAAAAAATGGAACATATGAGAATAATTAGGAATTTAAGGAATATAAGATAAATCTAACCACAGAATCAGGGAATGGAGTGGATAAATTGTGGCGTTAATTCTGTTGCAACAGAAGCGGAGTTAGCAGCCTCAGGGCTGGACCAACATGCACGCCACAACTAAAGAAAGACTTGTCTGATGGGGATTTTGTCTTGCTGATCTTTTTCTGTGAGGGAGATACCTTTATTGGCGAATAGATCGGCCGTTCGATTTTATTCCTCGGCAAATACTCAACTTTCTTTCTTCTGTGGTTCCTGTGATTTAAGGGAGAGTTATACATTGATATTATTTTCTCCATAAAACCTTTTCTACTGGAATATTTTCGAATAGGATTACAAATAGAAGATATGAGTGATTAAATTTGTGATGGCGATGCCGTGACAATATTTCGATACATGGGTTTTATAAACATTAGAAAATATTTTTTTGCTTGAATTACTTGGTGTTAGAAAGTTGTTTCTCTTATTCTCAGGAGGTTGGGCAAAAAATATTCATCCTCACTATTGATAAGTTCTTATCGAGATTTTGTATGTGGGATTAGTTAGAAATATCATCAACGTCTTTTAAAAGAGCTGAGTGGATTGATCGAAGGTAGATTGATATGTTTGAAAACAAAAAGGAAATTAAACGAGAAATAAAGATTAAAAATGCAAAGTGTGTAAACTTCAAGGGTAATTATGTAGAGAATTAAATGTTTAGTTTCTATCTTTGATACTATTTCACCTAATAGTTTATCTCAAACACCAATCCACACCCATCCATTGATTCCATGTCGTCGAATATGGGATCAATTTAAAAAGACGAATTTCAGTTAAAGTGGCAAAATTTAAATACTCTTCAATCACTTAAGACATTTAAAACAGTTCCATATATATCCAAGAAAACTGGCCATTTAAGAAAGGATATAAACAATATAAATGATACTTTGATGCAAGAGTTACTCACTCCTCGACATTGTACCCATTTTGCCACCTTAGGCCACGCAGCACGTGTCCTACTTACGTATATGTAACAATATTTTTTTTTATATTTACATACTTTCTAAATAATACACACGTCCTTCGTGAAACGTACAATAAGTAAATGTAATCTAACAGAACAGACAGCTGGTAGTGTTCTCAATAGATGAACCAGGCCCTCCTAAACATTTTTCAGCAATGTTTTTATATTGTATATTGTTACACCTGCCTCGACCGTAGGTGCTTCTAAAGGTTTCTGATCAGCGTTCGCCACCTCATAAAATAAACCAGACCGCGTTCTCATAAAGCAAGCAACTGTATTTTATGATAATGAAAAAGTTAAACTGACTCTAGGAGATTTAGAGTAACAACGAACTAAACTCAAAAAACAAAAGAAGCTCTATCAACTAATTGTATCTCGCTCTTTTATCAAAAGCCTTATTTACATAAATTTCTATTACCAATTATTTTATACTAATTTACATATTTTTACAAAATAACTATGCAGAATGTGACAATATCTTAACATTATATTTTAAATTACAAATAAACGTGGGTTTTTACATCTGTTTGGTACACGCGTTGAGTATTGCCACCGGTATCTTTAATGTAGATAAATCAGCATGGATCGAAATTTACATATTCTAAAGATTATCATAAAATATATAACCCTTGGGGTATATTAACTATTTACTAAGTTCAATATTTATTCTATCGTGTGTATACACACCTATTTACGCCAGAGTGCTGTATAAAAGATTAGGAAACAAGAGCTGCGATGATGTCCAAATCAATAAAGAGAACCACACAAAATAAAAATCAAAAACCGAAATCCAAATTGTTCCGATGGAGACAAAAAGCCAATAAACACACAATGAAAGTAAAATAATCGGACACGGCGGGGGCAGTTTAAAAAAAGTGAAAGGAGGAGGGGTGTCGAGGAAAAAAGTGAGAAGTTAATAAAGAAGTAAAATTTTAATATCAGATGGGAAGATCAACAGGGAAACACGTATTTGCCCAACATGTGTAATATCGGGCGAGAAAAAAAGGCCCAATAAGAAATGCCCCAAGTTGAGGGGATATTAAGTCTCACCATTTTGAAGATTCCAAATATTTTTATAGAAGGTCGATACCAGATCGATGGTTTTATCAAGGACTTGTCGGTGGTCTGGAGAGTTGCATAGCTCGCTAGAGAGGTCAATATGCAAAGTTGGAATAATTTCTCGGCCTTGTTCTGTTTGATTATATTGGACCCGTTATTTGGAAGAACATTCCCAGCGCGCGGTGCTTTAAATATATTAAATCTCAAGAGAGAGCGGGTCATATGGAATGTTTTCAAATAGCTTTTATTTCTTTGCTTATAGTTTTGAAGAGAGAGAAATCTGAATATTTATTCCACTATTTTGTTGAGAAAATGGTTTAATCGGGTTTGACTTTATCCCAATGACTTTGTCAGCACTTTTCCTTTTGCTGTTTGAACCATTGTCTTTGTTTTTACATATAGCGGTATAGATGTCTGCCTTCTTATTCAATAGTGGAAGTACCACATATATATATATCTAAGGATATATCTAGATATACAATGGCACATGGTCGGAGTGTTTGTCTTGGGGAGATGGCTTTATGTAAATAAGGAGAATATATAGGATCGACTTTTGTCATTTTGGTGCTGATCCCCGATCTAAGAGAAAACTCGTTTTTTTTTACTTTATTTTTTTGATAGAGAAAAATATATAAATAAAATTTACGTTTACCTACACTATTATTTTTCAATATAGTGAATATAGAGAATATATATTTCCTCCTTGAACGCAACCACACTATGTATAGATTTGAAAAAAAAAAGTTATTAAACCTTACGCGTTTTTACCCGCACCTTATATACGTTTTGATAAATAACCTGTATTTAGGTTAAAATGCAAGGTTTGGTCAAAATTATACAGAAGACTGTTCGAAAACTAAAAATATAAGGTTGTTTTTCCAATAAAATTGATCAATTAGAATAAATATAGATTGGGGACATTTTACCGGGAGAAGATTTTTACCAAAGCTGGTCTTGTGGCTTTGTCACCGACCCGAGTCTCCTAGTTTGCGGAGATGTTCAAAAGATGGCGCTTAGTTGTAGCATCTATTTCGACGGGAAAGCGACCTTTAATTTAATGGATCTAAACTCTATATCTAGCAACAATATAAAGTATTCATCACGTGGGCTGTCTGTTATTATACGAGGGAATTATATTTGAAGTGTTCGTAACAACCGACGCTTTACATATTTTTAAACAGAAATTTCCTGTTAGTACAATTTATATCTTTCAATTTTTGTTCTAGATTTTAAAAGTCCATATACACATCAATAATATATCTATATTACTTCAAATTCTCTCAGTAAATATGCGACTGAAAGAATGGCAGCTTTTTACAATGGTTTAAAATGATTAAAGAGGTTGAGACATTATTCATTGATAGAACAAGATTTAGAAGTCCAAAATAATCCAGTAAGTTACATTCTTCAATTACATCAGTTCACAGTTAATCATGATATAATGACAATTAATATTTCAATTTTAGCCATATGAACGATATCAATATAAAAGAATAGTTCTGAAAGGTAAAGTTAAAAATCAATGCTCCACAACTAGCAACCGCCCACAGCTCACTTCTCTCCCACTCTTTTAGAAAAAAATGCAATATTTATCAACATTCACACCAATAGCCCTAACAATTATTATTTCCTTTCCCCCAAGTTAAAAAGAACCCCAAAGGAAATACATTCGCCATAAAAAGAAGAACTAGAGAGAAAATCGTCGAAGGTTCCGAAAAGCCTTAAGACAACTTATTTTTCTGCTTGTTTCATTGGCTATAAATAAGTGGATGCAATGGATTGAAGCAGAACTAAACAATAATACATCATGGAGAATATTGAATATTTCATATATGTTGTTTAAATTGAGTAATATGGCCGGCCAGTCCTGGAGTGTAGTGACGCCACCTTCTCAATATATTTTGCTAAATTCTTTAAAATGTTGATGATATAAAGCAAGGCTCTAGAACTGCCGATTTCTTTTCACTGCGGCGTAAATTCCTGCCGCCAATTACTGGACAGAAACGACTCCGCCTTTTGCTTGTGACTATAATGAGATATACTCTATAGCAAAATAAAATCGACGCACAAAAAAGATGTTGTCGGATTTATATCAAAATACGTATACAAAGACGTTTCAAACCAACAAGTAAATGGTTGAAATTTGGTTGTCGATATATGCGAAGCAAAAGCTTCAGCGCATCTGAACTGCGCATTTAGCACGAGTATTAAGTCTCAATATTCGGCGCGGCACGAACTGATTTTCACAATTTCCGTTTTTTTTAATTAAGCCTATTTCTTCTGTATCAATGCCTCGCAGCAATATCCGTGTTTATTACGAATATACGTCAGAGTTTTAAAGAGGTCGTGCCATTGGATTGAAAGAAGATTGTTTGTCAAATCGACTAATCGCGCGACATCTGTGGCGAAGTGATGCGGCTATTAGACGAAGTTGGCAAGAGTGGGTCAACAACGGAAGAATGCAACGTCAGGACGACAGCGGTCGACCAAGGGCAACAACAAAACGGGAGAACAGAGCGATTATCCAGCGTGTAACCGGCACACAAGTGTCCAAAACAACAAACGACTGAGAGATGGAATCTAAAAGTTCGCCGACCGTTACGATGCCTACCCTTCACACCCGTACAATGACAAGTTTGGTTACAGTGGTACAGTCAGGAGCGATCAACATGGAACTGCGCTAACTGGGGACGTATAGTCTTTAGTGAAGTGTCCCATTTCTTACTGTGTCCCGACGACCGTCGCAAACATGTCTGGAGACGTCCTGGCCAGCGTGTAGTTCCTGGTATTACTTTGAAACACCACACAGGTCCACGACAGGGCGCTATGGACTGGGGTGTCAATTAATTTGGTTCCTTGCACTCTGATAACATACGATACGTAGATGACATTCTACGGCCTTTTCTGTTGCGGGTCTTTTTACTTCAACCCGGGCTTACTTTTCATCAAGATAATGCCCGGCCACCCACGGCACGTGTTTCGGAATTTTATTTATTTTTATATACTCCTATGCATGCTATTCCAATCCATCAAATTTGGTCGGATATCTCCTTCCTGGAGGCGTCGAATATATTTGTTGGGTGTATGTGAAAAGTGATAAATCTTTGTATTAATTTGCGGATTTCTTCTCGATAAACTCTGGCATTGATGTATTCCAGACTATTTTTATAGCGTGCCTCTGGTTAGGTGAATTATATTAGGTGGAGAGAACTCTACAACACATTTCTGTATTTTCCTTCTCGAGATTTGTCCATGTTCTCCTTGCAATAATCAATTGAATCAGCCGCGGATTCCACACTTCTCTGGGGAAAACAATATTGTAGGTCAACGCGCGATTGAAAGTTCCCTGGGTCTACCTTGTTGGTGTCCTACCACGGGATGGGATTGTCTCAATACCACCGAGTATATATTGATTACTCTATATAGAATATTGATATGTATCAATATTATATGAAAGTCATTGAAGTAAAGGCCTGATGAAATAGCGTCGGGATATAAGAAAGAAAACGCGGCCAGGTTACCTATTGATTAGTGAGAAGACACGGCCTTGTTACTCGGGATAGTTAAGAAGACACGGCCAGGTTACCTATTGATAAGTGAGAAGACACGGCCTTGTTAATCGGGATAAGTAAGAAGACACAGCCTGGTTACTCGGGATAAGTAAGAGGACACGGCCTTGTTACCTCGGGATAAGTAACAAGACACGGCCTGGTTACTCGGGATAAGTAAGAAGATACAGCCTTATTACTCTGGATAAGTAAGAAGACACGGCCTTGTTACTAGGGATAAGTAAGAAGACACGGCCTTGTTACTAGGGATAAGTAAGAAGACACGGCCTTGTTACTAGGGATAAGTAAGAAGACACGGCCTTGTTACTAGTGATAAGTTAGAAGACACGGCCTTGTTACTCGGGATAAGTTAGAAGACACGGCCTTGTTACTCGGGATAAGTAAGAAGACACGGCCTTGTTACTAGGGATAAGTAAGAAGACACGGCCTTGTTACTAGGGATAAGTAAGAAGACACGGCCTTGTTACTAGGGATAAGTAAGAAGACACGGCCTTGTTACTAGGGATAAGTTAGAAGACACGGCCTTGTTACTCGGGATAAGTTAGAAGACACGGCCTTGTTACTCGGGATAAGTAAGAAGACACGGCCTTGTTACTAGGGATAAGTGAGAAGACACGGCCTTGTTACTAGGGATAAGTTAGAAGACACGGCCTTGTTACTCGGGATAAGTAAGAAGACACAGCCTTATTACTCGGGATAAGTAAGAAGACACGGCCTTGTTACTAGGGATAAGTAAGAAGACACGGCCTTGTTACTAGGGATAAGTAAGAAGACACGGCCTTGTTACTAGGGATAAGTAAGAAGACACGGCCTTGTTACTAAGGATAAGTTAGAAGACACGGCCTTGGTACTCGGGATAAGTTAGAAGACACGGCCTTGTTACTAGGGATAAGTAAGAAGACACGGCCTTGTTATTAGGGATAAGTAAGAAGACACGGCCTTGTTACTCGGGATAATTAATAAGACAGGGCGCCGAGCAAACCATCCAAACATGTGGAGCACGTACAACGTCACGGGATTGATAGATGACTTAATTTCTAACTACTTTTTACACACACTCCCTCTCTTTCTTTGATACATAATTAATTAAAAGACAATCAGAGGTATGGGGGAGTTAATTAGCTAAATTAAGGTAATTTTAATAAGCATTTTTTACTTTTTCTTTTTATTTTGCTGCTGTGCCAAGAGCAAGGTGTCGCCAATTTGTATCCTGGTGGACGACAACTATCGAAAGGTTGGCTCAGTGTAAGTTGGTTTCTGAAGATACAGGTTATTGGTAACAAGAGACCAAGAATGTAAAACTGACCTTTTAGTAGCAACTTTGACGCCATACTAATTACTAATGCTGGTACTGTGGTAAGCTCAATAGAGGGTACCTGGATTTGTAATCAATAGGGATAAAGCTACATAGCTGAATCTGCTAAGGTCAGCTGTAGGATCTATAATCAGGATACGCTGGCCCATATATACTCAACATGATAACCATGATATTCGATTTTTTAAAAACAGTAGTTCGAATAGCTGATAATTAAATCTTCGTTTTGCCTTTTTACAATTAAGAAATCTTTCTCCTAAATAGATCATGCCACAGGCCTACATCACAAGTATGTATGTTAGAAATTAAGGCTACACTTTCCACAAAATTAAGAAAAAAAAAAAAGACATCTCCTAATCCCGAAAATATGAGTTGCCGATGGCTTGTGTCATCTGTCGGATGTCAACCATCGGCAACCTTTAGCTTAGGACTTCGTGATTTAAGACAACACTGAAACGTCCATATATAGCTTCTGCTATAATAGGTGGGAAACTAATTTTAATATAGTGTTTCGTATTATGCACTATATATGGGGTTATAATATATTTAAATCTAAGTATATATATTACCTCAAACCTATAATCCAGTTAAGAGTAATATAGAATTTAAAGTTCAAGTCCTGGTATGTATAGAAATAATAATGAGAGAAATATATTGCAGATAGTTTGCCTTAGTTTGTACAAGAGAATTTTTAAAATAATTTCCATGGTAAGAATATAGATGTCATAGATAGAAATATCTACCTCCCTGCGGACCCTTGGAATATTTGACCAAATTCTGGTCCAAGGTGACTAATGTGGCAACGGCACCCATTCTCCAATGTTGGACACGACAACAACAACAATAGAAATATATAAACATTCGCCAACTTTTTTTAAATGCGATATAAATGTTAAGCCTGTTTGAAGAATACTTTTATCTGTCCCAATGAAAAATATTTAAAACTATGGGAAAGTAGAGTAAAAACCGTTTAAGTTGTTAGATTAAAGGGAAAGGACACTTCCAGATGGTGTAATTGGATGTTTTTGATGGCCTACTGCCATCTCTCGGAAAAAAAATACCAATTAAAAACGTCGATTTCTAATATTTTCAAAAAATAGGCCGATACTCTTTCTGTATTTATCGAGGGTTGTTGTTGTTTTTATACTCGTGGTGCAATCATACCGTTATAATTACAACAATACTTTTCCCTAAAAATGAAGGTCAACCACCCCAGAAACATTCATTTGTGGAGGTAACCTCTTTCTTTAAACAAACGCCTAGATTCCTTTTATCTTTACCATTTTGAAATGTGTTTTTGCGTATATTGTGTACAATTGGCGCATCGCACATACCTCTTTTTTTATTAAACTAAAACGGAGAAGATTCCCTTGGCGAGCCTTCAACGTTCAGTCTTCACCATGCTGACGAGGCCAACATACAGAAACACGCACGTGGTGAACCGTTTCTTCGTGATACAAGAAAAAGGAGTAATTGAAAATAAAAATATTAACGCTCAGTTGATATTTATACCGATAGATGGCAGTGGGCCATTAGCCACATTCAGTCTCACGATCTCAGGAGATGCCGTATATAAAGGCTACCTTCATCATCAAAATATACGATAAAAACTGAGCGCCATCTATTGCCCGTCTCCCCAAACTAGCGGACTCAGGTCGGTGATAAAGCTTCAACACCAGTTTAGGCAAATTGAAAACACTCACCTGGAGCCTATGGTTTCGGGCTAGTGGCCCTCCGTCAGTTCAGGGCGGGCTTTATTCCATGATATTCACAAGGGATCAAAAATAATCTTCACAATCTGCCAAAAAGATGTTTAGCTGGTAAGGTGGCAATGCGAATACTGTGACTTTGTTACCAACCCGAGTTTGGTGAGATGGTCAATAGATGGCACTTAGTTTTCCATTTCAACGGGAGTGGCGATCTCTATTTTGATAGATTCAAATCCTTCCGGCAAGATTTACGTCTTTAGAATTTTCGTCACTTTAGATATAGCTATCCTAATTAGATCATGGAGCAATGCTAGAGTAAGTCATGTGCTAGCTCTGTGGTATTGTTATCTGATAAGTATTCCAGCAGAGATATTGTAGAATTGCCTAATTACCTCTGGTTCCTCTTACACATGTCGCCGATAAGTTAGGAGGAAGCTGAGATGTCTGGAGCTGGCTGCTACAGTCCTGGGCAAGCTAGTCAGTCCTTTTATCTCTGTCCTGCTTGTCCTTATCTCTCAATATCAGCAGCTGTGTGATTTTATCTTTAATAAATAGTTTATTTCACCTTTTATTATTCAGGACAAAGTCAAAATTTGAATCAGGCAGCGCTCGATTGTAAACCAACGTATGAAAACTGTTTTACGTTAGGCTTATGAGATTTAAAATTAATATTAGGATATTTACGTTCTTCAATATGAGTGTAAAAGAAGAATAAAAGAGGATAAATTAATAAAAAATAAGCGAAGAAAATAAATTGCTTAAAACACGATGTTTACCTACAATTCCTATTTCTAGACTTCATAGAACTTGAAAAAAAAAATTCACGTTTTCCTTTTTGATCTCATTGATGACAAAGGTAGCTAAGAATTGTGTGAAGAACAATGATAGGAACTCCATTCATACCTACAAGGATTCACACCCACAGTATATAATGGAGGCACACAGGTCGTTATCTATACCTAGTGGGAGTTTATATTTCCCTCAACTTCAATTCTGATCGCCACCAGGAGACCACGCTGGCATTTTGAACCATCTTTTTTTAAAATAATAACTTGTATCTCAATGGCAGCCCACCTCTGTGACAACTCCACCAGTAAATATAGTAACCAGAAGAATGCTCTGGTAGTTTATAAGTGTAGAATTTTACTTGGGTGAACATGGATACACTACTCCAACAGTACCTGTAGTTCCGAACCTCTACCTACCACGTGTGTTTGAAATAGGTAACACCGTTACTAGTCATGTATTCCTAACTGAATCTGGGAGGCAAGAATGGCTTACTTTTGTATCTACATACTGACTCTTTCGGCCACCAGAATCTACCTAATCACAAATAAAGCGTAGATTTATAACTGGTAATGCGATAGATGCTAACATATATGGTACCTACAGAGCCTGTGTAGTTGTTAGGTCAGGCCTGTATGTTTGCAATTAGCTTTTAACTCTCGACATTTGACAAAAACCTAAGTGCCAGTTAACATGCCAAATACATGACGCTTTGTTCTTTTCTTTTTGCGCTGACGTGGGCCCCGCACTACAAAGGAAATAAAAACGTAATGCACAGTCAACAAGAAGGGAGGGGCGGCCAAAATAATTATATTCACTTTCCAATTTCTGTGCCCAACTCTTCGCAAACTGTTTTAATGGAAATCGGTGTAGAGCAAACACGGTATAAATAATTGAATAGGACTGGAGTTTGTTTGGGGAGGAAGACAATTCAACAAGAAAATGTTTTTAATGCATACTAGATTGGCAAATATTTATTTCTCGGCGACGTTTTAGGTAAAAAGGGATTTTAAGAAATGATGGGATCAATTTTTGTCTTGATGGGTCGACAGGTGAATATGCAAATAGGAGCTGCTGCTCACCCGAGCATATGCTGCTGCTTCAAACGACATGTGTTGACAAGCAAAGAAACCACTTTACATCGGCTGCCTTAGATAAATACCTTGCCGGCTCTCTGAGTCAATCCATTTAAGTTCTTCATAAAGCAGCGCTATTGGAACTAAGGCATTGGACGGTCTAATGTAATCGGACAATATCATGTTTTGTCCAACTTCTAAGTAGGTGCTGTTTTAAGAGCTGAGGAAACACAACTAAAAATAAACTCAGCGTTTGTTTGATATGATTCTCATGCGTAAAACTGACACCAGTTTCTTTCTCCAAATAAATCGGTGTAGATTATTATAGAAATAGGTTATTATAGAAGTGACAAAAGCTAGGTACATGCAGTAACTCTGTTCTAGAATGTGTCAATAGGAGGGTCAGTTGGATTCCAATCCATCTGCCCACTACACATCCGTGGTCGACATTCTAGGGCGATACAATAATTCTCACCATATATGGCTCCTACTATTGATAATATTCATAATAAAATATTTTTTTCCATTTTTACATCATGAACGATTTTATTAACAACTTATTTATCATTGAGATAGAGGTTGCCTGGGCGGCATTCATAGTTCTTAAAATTGAAGATACTTCGGCCAGTAATTTAATAACTTATTAACAACTTTTTATTAACATCAAGTAGAGTTCGAAGTTTGATGACTAAATGAACGAATATTCTCCTATTCGATATGTCAGTGATCATCACTCACAGCTCAAGTAGTAATGATCCGGTAGTAGATTAGATTTTTGGTCCATATAGGTTTCTCCGCAGTGTTTGATACAGTAATAGTTTGACAGGGCCTTTTTCTGTTTATGCCGTAGGCCAAATAAATTTGGCTCTACCTCCTTTTGGTGCGACCTCGCCCCTGAAGACAACATAGCTTTCTTCTGTATAACACTGAATGAAGTCGAAAGCATATCCCGGCTTAATTCGATCCCCATTTGTGTTAGGCATTCCATCAGGATTTTACCCGTCTTCTACGGGAGTTGTACTACGCTAGGTGGTAGATACAGATATATATTTTCCATTCACACATTTGAATTGAAATCAAATGACATTTCTCAAAAAACTCTCCGGTACTTCTAAATGACATTAAAAAGTTACTAAATGCAAATTATTACGAAAATACCTATAACGATAGCGAGTAAGCCATATTAAAATATTTTTATGATATTTATTTTATTCTCATCACATTATAATTCTTGTCATCATTATTATTTTCAAGTATTACTATTAACTTATTTTACTCATTTTTATTATCGTGTTTTTATGACCTGGCTTTAACAATAATTTTATTTGAAAATACTCGATCAACATACTGTTTCAAATAATATCAGTATATTAATCAGATTATTTTTAAAATTTACATTCTTATTTTCTGCTTTGGTCGAGTTTTAACTCAGGAACAACCAGACTGAACTTGATTCTCACATATTTTACTAGAATAGTATAGTTTCAGTTCTCTGTGTGATCGGAAATCTGGTAAAGAGGTCGGTAAAGGTGTCGACAGCTCTAGTTATAGAGACTATCGGAGAATGTTTTGCTAATTGAAACTCCACCTTTTCCTACAGTTAACCTGCCATTTCTCGGTTTAGTCTCGCGCGAACTTCTTTTTCTGACAGGTTTATTGTAATCGGTTTATAGTGAACTATTTTTTATTCTACAATATCCGTTATATTGAATACAAATTTTACACACTGAATTATTAATTCCTCCCACTCATCTAGAGGCATGTTTACATTTTGTTAGGCAGCTATGAAAGATTAAAGTTGGTTGTGAGTGGGAAAACACAAAACTTGTGTATGGTAAACAAAGGAATATACTATTCATATTTCAATGTGCATAAATCCAGTGTTTTTAAGAAAAATTCAACCTGTGAACGGAAAACTAACATCGTTATCAAAATGAAATTTGGAGGAGTTTGAATTGAAAATAAATTTATTGACATCGTGGGGGTGATGTCTCAACCGCTGAGGAACAAACACAAAATATATCAAATGAACAAACTAAATATTGATATAATAGATATCGACATGAAGGCTCTTCCACCGACAAAGAGTCATTCTCTAGATTGTGATGGGGTCTAACCAGACTCCTCTTATATCTAGCCATAACAAATATTTTCTACACTCATGGACAAATCTTAAGGAAATGGAATGTCTTTGATATCGCTGGTTGTCTGTTTTTTTTTTTATGAATACAGAGGCAATTTTGTTCGAATTTTGGTTATCTCGCGCTCTGCAATAAAGGTCACTGTAATATCTTTCAGAGTTATTGTCTGAATCCCAATATACAGCAACAACAAGCCTTATATTGGGGACCTATGCCCTACATAGGATTCGTCCTTGTGATAAATATCCGTTATTTACAGGTGATCGTTCATTTATATGTCAATTTATACAAGGCTCTCTTTCCTCAGTTTCTTCTCTTGCGCCGCCCTGTAAAAATTATGCAGGGCCAATACATTGGATTTGTTCTTTGCCCTGAATACCGTTATACATGTTAAAAGGTACAACTACCTTAAGTTTTGTCCATGAATGTATGCAGGCTTTGGATGGTAAGGTCTCCGAGGCCAGCTGTATGTTCTAAGAGCTTTTCTCTATGCAGGAACAGAGCCTGAAATGTAGTAAATACTGTTCAGAAGTGAAGAAATGTGCTGTAAAGGGTGGAATGTTGCAGGCAGCACTGTTGATACCGCCACCGCCTGATTATTAATTCAGGGAGAAAGGGTAATTCAATAGACACATCGATCGCTAGCGGTCTGCGGTCAAAATATTTAAATTACTCCACGATAATCTATGACCACATTTTCTCAATTTAAGCACACTTTAGTTATTCCCTCCCCCCCCCCTAAATTTTTCCAATTATATATTTAAATGTATTTCTTCTTTCTTTCGTATTATGTAGAGGAAAACCAACCTATTTAACTTTTTTTTCTTTATATATATTTACACAAAAACCTAATTTATCTAAAGACATTGAGGTAAAAATACTGTATTTATATAATTTCGAAAATACACAGGAGAATATAATCAGAGTTTATTATAATTGCATTTTAGGAAATAATTCCTGTAAGCTATTCTCTGATTAAAGTGGCTCCTCAATTTGGTGAAGTATCATTTCCAGAATGCGTGTAGTTATTAAACCTCCCCATATACAATATTTTTTTATATCCTAATCCAATTTATATATTCCCTCTAAGTTATATAATTGGGGTATATTATGTTTTTGATCTGTTCTGACAAACTACTGAATAAATGGAAATGTATTCAGGGTTTTTACTGTATGAGGGAACTGCACTAGAATATCCCCTCTTATATTCCATTTTATTTATAAAGCTATTGAGTATACACTCATAGACACAACTAAAGGAATTGAAAAGTTTTTTTTTTTGTTCCGGGTTGTCTTTTTTTTTTTAAGGAGACAGAGACAATTTTGTTCACACTTGGTTATCTCGTGTAACTTCAATAAAAGTCACTGTGTATCAAATACGTTTCGGAGTTATTATCTAAATCCCAATATATATACACGTTAAAAGGTACAAATTCTATAAGTTTTGTCCATGAATGTGAATGTACAAAAAGACACATCGCGTATCAAAATAACCCAAGAATTATGCGCCATCTGTTGACCGTCTCTGCAATAAGCAGACCCGGGTCGGTGACAAAGTCATAACACCAGTATTGGAAAATCCGGAATGCCCATCTGGAGACCCCAATTTCGGGTTATAGCCTTTTATAATGTAAAATGAGCTTTGAGTTTATGTGATTCACGTTCAGAATATATTCAGAATTCTCCAAAGATGTTCGTAGCTGGAAAGTGTTAGTATAACATTGATAATAAAAAAGAAACCTCTTCCGTCGAATTAAACGCAAAAATTAAGCGCTATATGATTATCATTGCAATTTTTAAATAGGAAATTCTATCTAATATCAATCTTGGAATTTGTAGGGAACAAATTTAGATATGTTGGTATTTATTCAATTAAATCGTGTAGGGTGTTATTTATGGCTTTATGTAGGTGTCCAGAATAAGCTTTGATCTCCTTGTAATTGAGAGTGAATACCGCTTTGTTCTTAATGTGCACTCAACATTTACCACGGAATATACCGACTCTACTCGAATAAGAACGACTCAATCCGACTCACTGATTGATCCACTATTTTCACCAAAATTCCGTATTCACAGATAAATTATTTACATGTTTACAAAGAAACGAATTTGAATCTTAGAATGGCCAACATTTTCCTTGAGAATAACTTTGTTGCGTTGGTGCAGTGTAGGTTGAGAATGTTCTGGTCATATTCTCACTTTCTATAGGTAAATCTGGTTCATACTAGTACAATATCCCTTGCCGTTTGTGAATTTTCTCTGGTCTCAGAGAGAATCTCAGATATATGTACAAGTTGAAATTTAAAATAAGATTTCATTTAAAAGGAAATTTATGCTAAGAGTGCGGCAATTATTTAACATAATTGAACACTCGCGGAGTAAAATATCTGCGAATAATCAAATATGATGGAGAAATATTTTCGGGGGTAATTATACTTTATATAATCTTGCATAACAAATTATTTCATGTGAAAAGATATTACAAAAGTGAAATTGTACTGGGATCAGGTTGATATATTATTAAAAATGTAAATGTGCAACTAAGGGTTGATGATGGGTTACGCCATCTATTGAAACAAATATCAACTAATTAATCATTTTTAATTATTCCAAAAGCTTGCACAACGCCAATGAGGGTCAACAGCCTGAAATGCGAACATGGTTGGGTTTTCTTGATTACTCAAGGATGGTTATTTGGCTAATTCTGGAATATAATCTATATATATAAAATTGAATGTCTGTCTGTACTCTATAGATTCAAAAACCATACATCCAATCGCCGTGAAATTTTGGGATATTATTAGGTATATCACCGGGAAGGTTTTTGAAAAATAATTTCATAAATATCTTGAATATCCTTAGAGTTATTTGCAGATTTGTAGATTTAACTCGCAAGCAGCGCCCCCATTGTGACGATGATAACAGGTTTTCTTATCACTAAGTTTGTTATCTTAAATATTATTTATCAAAAGTAAGATTATCTCAGGATGACACGGCAATGTGACACGGGAAAAAATGTTCACTAGATAAAACTATGATTTTCTAATGTAGAAAATTAGGAAAGACAAAATTCAGGATGACACGGCACACAGGGACCGGGAAAAAATGTTCACTTTATCGAAAGATTCAAATTTACGAGTTTCAAATTATCAAAATATATCTTTTTTTTAATAAGTTTTTAGAGAATTGTTTTAACAAATGTTCGCTAGACAAACCTTTACTCGGGTTAAACCTCGGGCGAAGCCGGGTACGTCCGCTAGTATAAAAATAAACGTTTAGATGATATTTATTCCGACAGATGGCGCAAGCTATCAGAAATTTCAGTTGTACGATCTAGAGATGACTTTATCTTAAATTATCTCAATGTTTGAAAATCTTCAGTTTAGTATCTCGATTTATTAGAATGATTGTGTTTTCCTTCAAAATTGTAAGTGGAACTGTATAAATTTTAATTAGTATAGGGTGTTGTCTAAGATACAGTTCAGTATCCAATATACCGGGGTGGTTGGTCTATCGACGGGGAACTGTCGTGACAAGAGCCCGGTGCCAATCACTCCGTTTTTTGTCCGGCCGCCAAATTAAAATCTGCCACCGCCCCGAGCTGTTTGTACTGCTCCGTTATTACACCGCGTTATGATTTTTAATTTGTTTTCTTTCCTTCCTCTCTCCACGACTGTACCTCCCACACTCTGGTAGCGGTTGTTGTTTGACTGTCCTCACACTGGGGAAGATGATGCGCCATACAAATTTTACTGAGAAGGAGACTCGCCATCCTGAGAATAAAAAGAAAATCAAAATGTCATTAAACTCCTTTTACGATCTCAGTGATTCTAAACTTATTGGCGATCAATGAAACATTATGGAGACAGTACTGTACCACAGTTCCATTGTTGATTCTGGTACTGTGCCATAGACATAGTATGGTTCTGGTACTGTGCCATAGACATAGTATGGTTCTGGTACTGTACCATAGACACATTATGGAGACAGTACTCTACCGCAGGCACATTGTTGAATCTGGTACTGTGCCCCAGGCATAGTATGGTTCTAGTACTGTACCATAGACATACTGTGGTTCTGGTAGTGTACTGTTTTAATGTCCATCCATACAGAGTTCAAACAACAACTACTCACCCGTGCAGGCCCGGTCACGCTCCGCCGCGGCACGTGGGAAAACATACAATGTTCCCAGCACATCCCCCTTTTTAAGATTTGAAATATATATACATTACAAACTTTAAATGCATAATATAATTAATAATGAAGGCGATCCACGGGTTTAACAATTCGTCCACTCCGGGTTCTTACCTGGCCGTCTTCTGAGTCGTTAGAGGGATAATCCACAACTGGGGTCTTTTCATTTTCAACCAGTTCCTCCCCCGAAAAGGTCGGCGTCGATGGGTCGGCTGGATATTGCACTGTATCTCCTTTTCGTAAATGGAACTTGTTTCGACGTAAAGTCCCAACTGGAGTATCAACCATATATGACCTTGGTGTCGATGCTTTCTGCTTTACAATCCCCCAGATTCGCATATCTGTAATCCAAACCGTGTCACCTTCGGATAGCTCCTCCATGTCCGTAGCTCCGCAGCGTCGATCATATCTGGATTTCATATCCTTTCTCCTTCTCCCTTCCTTTCTTTTCAGGGTCTGAGAGTCCACCAACCTTGGATTAAGATTCTCTGGTGCAATTGGCAAGTTCGTTCGGAGTTTACGTCCCATGTGAAGCTCAGCAGGGCTGTAACCGTTCTCCAAAGGGGTCGATCGATACTCCAGGAGTCCAAGCGATGGGTCTTGATTTTTCTTGAGGATCAACTTAGCAATTTTCACACCTGCTTCTGCCGTCCCATTGCTCTGCGGGAATCGAGGACTTGAAGTGACATGTGTGATTCCGTACTGCCTTGCAAAATTTGCATAATCACGAGCAGCTCCAAATTGCGTCCCATTATCGCTTACAAGTTTCTGGTACTCCATGTCGGGCAAATATGGATTTGCAACTACGCACCACCACATTGGCTGTGAGCCGATCCAGCTGAATCATTTCAGGAAAGCGAGAATAATAGTCAATGACGACTAGATACCACTTATTCTCGAACTTGACAAATCCATTCCAATCTTTTGCCACGGTCGTGTAGGAAAGTTGGTTGGTATCAAAGGTTCATGTTTTGAGACGGCTTCCTGGATACAGACACTGCACTTTCTGACCGTTTCCGCGATCTCTTCCAAAATTCCAGGCCACCATACCGTCTCACGTGCGCGAAGTCTTGTTTTTGTAATCCCGAAGTGCCCAGCGTGCAACTTATCTAGGATCTCCAGTTTCATACTTGCTGGAATAACAAGACGACAGCTACGCATCAGTAGTCCATTTTGAACGCCGAGTGCATCCTTGACATACCAATAAGAGAGCAAAGCCTGTGACATCTTCTTCTTATCTGGCCAGCCTTGCTCAAGGTAGTTGACTACTGCTTTCAGGGTCGTATCTTCTTGTCGAGCTTTAAAAATCTTCGTCAACATCTCGTCTTTGTCGGTTATACACGAGAGAACTGCATTTATATGCGCTGAGGTTGGCCGTTCGTTTTCACCTCCCTCGGTTTTAAGAAGTGGTTTTGCCTCAGGTTTCAATTTGATTTCGTAAGGGTTTCCGATCTGTCCCAGTCCTTCAAATACTTCAGGGAATTCATTGATCGGGTTAATTCTCGTCGCAACCACTTCAATCCGCCTCGCCAGGTTCAAGAGCTTACATGCCCTGCGACTCAGAAGAGGTTCACTCAAATGACGAATGACATAAATCTTCTCCTTGATTTCATAATTGCCATTTCGCAGCGTTGATATAAACATACCCACAGTCTGAAGTTCGGAAAATTCAGCAGCTCTAATGTTGATATCACTTTCCACTAGTCGTTGCTGTCCCATTATCTTCTTGAAGAGACACGAGGGAACACATGTAACATCAGCCTGGGAGTCGAGCTTGAACTTCACCTGTTTCCCGTTCACTTGGATTTCTGCTGTCCATCGACTCCTGCACTCGACTTCATCATCATCGAAATTAGATGAATCCTCCACAGCTGAGACCTCCAGGAGAAAACCAATTTCTTCATCAAGTTCAGAAACAGCTTTGACTTCCGCAGTCTTCGCCTGCTTATCTGAGCAGCAATTTGCAAAATGGCCAGTTTTTGAACATAGGTTACATCTTTGTCCTTCAGCACGGCAAGCTTGTCCTTCCCTGTGGGTGAAACCTCCGCATTTTGGACATCGTGATCTTGTTTTGGCTGACTTCTCCTTTTTCCTTGAAGGCTGCTGTTGTTGTTTCGGTGATTGTTTCTTCGAGTTGAACTTCACCTAATTGACCTTTTGGCTTTTTGAGGGACGCTGCAGGTCGACATGCTGCTGTCGAACCAATTTCACTGCCTTTTCCAAAGTCAGTTCGCTGTCCAACTGCATTCTTTCAGATAAAGCTTTGTCCCTCACTCCAGCCACTATTCGGTCACGGATCAACTGCTCATGAAGACCCTCAAATTCGCAACTATCAGCCAATTTGTACAATGAAGTGATGAATTCGTCCACTGGCTCCCGATCCTCTTGGATTCTTGAATTAAATTTTGCACGTTCGTAGATAATATTCTTTCTGACACAGAAGTGGCTGTCGAACGCCTTGAGGACGGAATCAATTTTCGTTGCCTCTTCCTCCTTTTCGAACTTGAAGGTCCTGAATATATCATCCGCGCGGTCACCCATCAAGTACATGAACAAATCGATCTTGTCCGCCTCCTCTTTCTTCTTCATTCCACTGACCACGAGGTATCGTTCGAATCTCTTCCTCCATTTGGGCCATTCGTTGGGAGTCGAGAAGTCAAAAGTTTCTGGAGGTTGAATCTGAGCCATGTTGAATTATCTTCCAAGGTACGCAAAAATCGATATTTTGCAATATACGGGTTCGTATTTTATCCAGTTATCCATGTATGCTGCCACCATGTTTTAATGTCCATCCATACAGAGTTCAAAACAACAACTAACCCGTGCAGGCACGGTCACGCTCCGCCGCGGCACGTGGGGAAACATACAATGTTCCCAGCACATGTACCATAGACACATTATGAAGACAGTACTGTACCGCAGGCACATTGGGTATTCTGGTACTGTGTCACAGTCATAGTGTGGTTCTGGTACTGTACTATAGACATACTGTGGTTCTGGTAGTGTACCATAGACACATTATGGAGACAGTACTGTACCGCAGGCACATTGGGTATTCTGGTACTGTGCCACAGTCATAGTGTGGTTCTGGTACTGTACCACAGACACATTTTGGAGACAGTACTGTACCGCAGACATAGTGTGGCTTTGATACTGTACAACAGACACATTATGGAGACCTTACTGTACCAGAGATATAATGTGGTTTTGATACTGTATAACAACCACATTGGGTATTCTGGTGCTGTACCACAGAAGTATTGGCCATTTTATACCACAAAATAGACAGGTTTGTCCTTTTGGTAGTGTACCACATAGCCATTAGTCGTGTGTGACACAGTCCTTCTGGAGCTGTAGCCCAGAGGTATCAGTCATTTTTTATGACACAACAAAATCAACAGAGACAAAACATGGAAAACTAATATTTATTTTACAGGCGCTTTATTAACTAAAATTTTTACCACAATTATTCTAGTATTTATCGAGATAGCAATAGAACTTAAGTTTTCATCAGAACTTAACGTATGCTAAACCTTGCTTGTGTTTCTTCCTGAATTCAATTAAATAAAAATAATTTCCTTTCGTAAACCGTTTTAACTTAAAAAATTCCAGGTGGAGGTATCAGGGGAGTATGGAGAGACGTTGGAATCATCAATGTAAGCCTACTTTGACATATAATCATTCACCAACAAAAGAAGCCCGAGGACTTAAATTATTGTGCAAATTGAAAGCTCCTACCTTCCACGTCTCGGTTTCTCAATTTTTCAAATAAACATCGAAATACATCTCTATAATAACAGTTAATCAAGTTTGACCGTAAGGCGAAAAATTCAAAATGCATCTTCACAATTAAAACAGGTCAAATACATCACTTTGGATTTAGATATTGGTGAAATTATTATTTTCGGATGATTATTTCCATGCCAATTCTTGCTCTGGCTTCTTGCTTTGTAACTTTCAACAGAGTACGGGCCAGTTTTAATGTAAATATTTTCAACACAAACACGCACAACACAAAATTTATTTTTAGAATTCCCCTCTTAATATTGTCGCAATTAAAGATAAGATGTACATAGTACAATCGTATTAGGGATTGTATTGTGGAATTGTTAAATTTACAAATGAACGATAAGAGTGATTCGTTCTATTCAACAACATTGAAAGAAAAAAAAAAGAAATTTCCCGAATTTACATATTAGCTAAACAAAACTTTAATTTATTAACTATTTATAAACATACACTATGCAAATTTCATGACAATAATTTTGATACGTTATAGAGTTTGTAGTTTTCTCTCTTAACAGAAGGAATTCTAATCAATATTCTAACAAAGTCGTTTACATATTCCATTTGACGTCTGCCAAGACGTGCATTCATACCATATTCTTGGGCCTAGATTTGATGAGAGTTCATGAAGACACCGTCTCACGGCCTGGAGATCCTAAATAGGTGAGTTAGCATCCTATACTAATATGTAAATAAGTATTTATATTATATTCATATATAGATAAATCATTTATTCGCGATCGCGAACGTTGTGGCTCACTGTACACTTCCCAAACACGATGCGACGCCAGCCATCTCTGTCTTGAGCTCGATGTACCATCTCGGCACTGGTCAAGCCAATGAGTTCTTTTAATTGGTCCACGAAGCGATATATATATTGCTTTCTATCATTTATAAAATATTAATCATATTTATTTACGATTAGAACCATTGATTGATGTTAAAGTTATTCCGAATGTTTGCTCTAACATTTTATTCTCCATATATATATATATATATATATACATTGAAGTCTGCATTATAACGATACTTTCAGACATTCCTTTTTGAACAAATCGAATGTCTCCCTAAAACATCCCTTAACGAACAATACTAAAGCGAAACATTATATCGTCACTCCATTTTGTTCAAACAGAGATGGGAACAGTTATGCAAATTTTCTAGGTTTTTTGGAATTTTATACAAAATATCAAATCTACATAATACTTATAATATTTCATTCGATTCGTTAGAGGATGTTAAATATAATGAGGATATTATCTTGGTAAAGTATATTATATTTATGACTATATAAAAATATAAAATAAAACATACCAAAACCTTTCAAGACACCCCCCCCCCCCCTACATTGTATATATACATAATGTATTCTCTTATTTTTGTTATATGCAGTCCACACAATTTAAAACTCTATACTATATTGAAACATTTGAAAAAAGATAAAGAGGGTCTAACTATTTTAAAATACATTCCAAATGTCGTTCAGACGAGGGACTAATTTGCACATCGCGTTCTCGACGTGGCCTCACGCGACACTGTGTGCAGGACAGTCGTCTATGTGTGATTTACATAGCATCGATTGGGCCGTCCGACAGCAATCACTTACCCACAGCTTGGAGGAAATTCAAAATAGCTTTGGGCGCGACGACATAAAGAATAAAAATGCTGTAACCCTTTGAAACCCCCTCCCGACATTCAGTCCTTTTTTCCCCGCGCGCCCATAAAAACACGTCATGTTCCCGAATTGACGATGTTGTAGAGTGTTTTTTCCTCCCAGCACCATGTCGTTATATTTTTAAAAATAATTTTTGGAGAGTTGTCAGCGAATATATTCTCCTTCCTCGCTCTCTATTCCACGGGGAATTATACCGCCGTTATTTATCAACTGTGGACACGTTTGGATACATACATTTACATAACACTAGCTGATAAATACATTTTGTTACAAGTAGGAAACCCTGTGTTATACAGAGCTTGTTATTAATTACATCTCAATTATTTCTTTGAAAAATGAAATCGAAGGTCAACTGTGGCCTGTAATTTCCAAATGCATCAATGCGCATTTTATATCTACATGCGCTAATAAAATGCACTCATTTACAAACCTTAAGCAAATTATACCTTTCAGCATTTATATCGGGATTCAGACAATAACTCTGAAAGATATTTGATAAACAGTGATCTTTATTGAAGGCACACGAGATAACCAAGTGTGAACAGAATTTCCTTTGTCTCTATAAAAAAGCAGATTACCTGCGACATCAAAATATGAAACTTGCTTAAGTTTTGTCAATAGGTGTATTAATCACATTTAATTCATCTTATATCTGAATAACTTTGGGAATAATTGGGTGCTAGTTAATGACCTTAGTTAAAAAAAATGGTGAAGGTCCAAAGTTCTTTCAAACGTCCGCACAAAGAGAACATTGGTCATAAAAGATTCGTCGCAAATACTCTTCAATTAGTTCTTAAAATTGAAGATATTTCGGCCAGTGAATCTTTATATTATACATAGTCTTTATAGGTAACACGATCTCATGTGTTGTAACTATATCTCCAACCATACCCTATTGGTGGCAAAGTCCATCATGCCCAATCTGGACCATGTCGTCGATCCTGCCGGATCTTTTAAATTTATTCATAAATATAAACTTGCCGTCCTCTCAACTCGGTTAAATATCGCCACAGAAGGATGGGGACACTCTAACCATGCTCAGTCGGCAACAAGACAAACAACCACATTCCTCTCTGCACACCTACGCAATAAATTCAAAAACTAGAAGCCTTTTTGCTACAGTGAACACATTATAAAATAAACAACCGAAGATAAATGGAACTATAAAAGTAGAAAATAAGATAATAACTCAGATAGAACAATTCACAATGGCGAATAATTATACTGAAGCTCCAATGGTGTTTTGAGGTTATGTTGACGTGATGTATCAATCTCCACTTCTTAAACTCCACTCCAGGAGGAGGATCTTTGACTGAGAGAGTAATACAGTCATGTCCCACATATCCTTCAGACAGCTGACCCAGCTCACAACATCTGGCTGAAATAATATAACGGAAGATCACCTCATGATCATGAAACTATATGTTGCTGATAGCTTACTGCCATCTATCAGATAATAATATCACCTGTTCTTTTAATTCTTTAAAATAATTTTCAGAGAGATGTGGCTAATACACCTTAATGAATAGTATGAGCTAATTCTGTGAAAATATAAATTAAACCGACAGTTCCCATATTTCTTTCTTTAGATGGTTGTGAGCTAATAGAAACATTCAGTTTAACAAGCGAGAGATGTCATTTCTTTATTTTATATCTCTCCTATCTATACATTCAGGATATTTACAAAACAAAAAATAATCGAGAAGGCATATCGTAGAGACCTCGACCTGTCAGACAAGAAGAGGAGGCTGTATAGGTTTGGATGGAGTTGAGTTTGCTAGCATCACTGTATCACACTGCCGGGGAAGTCTCAGCCCAACCTGAGGTAGCAGAGAGAATAAAACCCAGTCGTTCAGCCTCCACACCGAACAATTGCTGACGTCAGTTTCCACCTACAAAAACTCAGATTGAAACTGCAACACAAAAAGACAGCTCCCAATTTAATTATAAAACTGGTGTATAACGGGAATATATACTGTTCTATCAAATCTGTCCAATAGTAATCCCGGTTCAATAGGGTCACGTGATCCACGTCGACCAACCAAGTTGTCTAATTTAATAAGGTGTGAAAATGAGTAAACACAAAGAGAACACAGGTGAAATCAAATTTAAATCTCTTTCAAAAGGATTTAATAACCAGTGTGTAAATTAAACCCCAATATATTTATTTAATTAACTGGCCCACCCCCTAATTGTCACAACGATTCCTTTTTGTGGCGGATTTAATTAATTACCATCTTTTTTTACGGAGGTTGACGAATCTCAACCAAATCTATATCTTAGGGCAAACACGTGGGAGATTTCTTATTTATTTTACAATACATTCTTATAGACAGGTTTGGCTGATTTCCTCTCGGTACAACAAGAGAGCAATTTTATACATGGTCAAAATCCTTCAATAATGTGTTGTCTGAATCTTAAAGCCGTACAACCTTATCATTTTTTGAGATATTCTTCTTTGGAATTCTTATAGACAGGATCGGGTGATTTCCTCTCGATACAACAAGAGAGCAATTTTATACATGATCAAAATCTTTCAATAATGTCTCTTCTGAATCTTACAGCCGTCCGACTACATCATAGCGGGAGGTGTCAAACGGAACTTCTACAGTTCAGACATAAAAAGGTATATGAATGGTCCTCTATTACTCCACACCAGTATTTACCATCTCAGTAGTGTTAACGTCCATATCAGTAAATATATTGAACGATGTACACAATGGCATACAGTAATGAACATAACTTTAGGAAGTTTTATATTTTGGTGTCGGCGGTGGTCTATTTATTTTTATTTTTGAAGAAGACAGAGGCAATTTTGTACACACTTGGTAATCTCGTGTGTCTTCAATAAAGATCACTGTGTATCAAATATCTGTCACAGTTATTGTCTGAATCCCGATATACATGCTAAAAGGTACATCTTCCTTATGGTTTGTCAATGAGAGTGCACTTCTATCTTCTAAATAAGAAAATAAAATGCAAATATTGAGAGCATGCATTAAAATAACATCCCAAATCTACTAAGAGTTATTTTCATTTGGAAACAAAAAAGGTATGAATGGTCAGTAGACATAGAGCAGAACATACGGCTGTAGTAACGTTCACTTACATGACCTAGAGAAATCAACCCTACTGTAGAATATGTTGAATCATGGTGTCTAAAACAGAATAATATATACTAGGAGAAAGTCTTGGTTGTACCAATCGATGAGGAAAGCCCTTTCACTTTTGTCTTGGGGGTCGAATTATTATTTTAAACAAGCGATCAAATGTTTTTATTCATATCACTATATGGTGCTACAAGCTTTGTCGTGTCTAATTTTCATTGAGAGGTTTGAACTGGCGAAACCGCTTAGGTGGTTCACCACTGATGAGCTAAACCGTCCCATTTTTTCATTTAACTAAGGAAAGTACGAAGTTAATTGTGAAAAAAAAAAACACATTAAATAGTTCCGCTTCTCATATAAGGATGACGCATTATTTCTTCAGAAGAGGTTTGTTCATAGTATTAGGTACAGTACCACAGCTCGGTGTATAACAATTTTTCTATGTCAGCTTACTTACTGAAGCCATCTCTAGCCCTTTTTGGATACAGCGATTTATTTTAATTCGCACTATAAAATAAAGAGAGTTCACCCTTCTCGTCAAAATAAACGTTAAATCTCCAACTATTAGAATTTTTCGAAGACTAGCGAACTCGGGTCAATAACAAAGCCAACAACACCAGCTTTGGATGTTTCAGAATGCCCATCTGGAGCCCATAGCTTCGGGCTAATGGTCTAGTTAGTGCACGGCGGACTTTGATTACTTGACATTCACATGGGATTAAATGAAATATTCAGAATTGGACAAACAGGTGTTTATCTGGTAAGGTGCTAATATAATTATATGGCCAGTTTACAACGACCCATGGAAATTTCAAGGGATTTTTATCAACAATTTGAGCGGTTGAGGACTCTAGCTGTCACTGTAGTAAGGAAATCCAGGACTCGAGACACCTACTGCTGGAATGGCCACTCTTCTTTGTCACTAGACAACAGACAGTAAACAATGTTGTAGATCTATATCAATTTGTTAATACTAGAGAGAATTTCACAGACTTAACCATTTTTGTAAATATATTAATGATTATCTTTCTAACCTGAAAGGTTCAGGTTCCCAATATACGTGTATATTATTTTTTCTCTTATTTATTTATTTTTTCTTGTATAATATGTTTATGACTGTTTCTGTTCAAAAATGTAAATCGACGCAATTATCCCTAGCCGGGATATCGCGCTTCGTGTGTTAAAATAATTAGATGGTCAAAATCTTCATCTTTAAATTTTCACGTGAATCGCCTTTGAGTTAGCTACGCTCTAAAGGGAAGTTGGCTGGATGTAATAGCAGATTTGATCACCGTTAGAAATTAAAATAGTGTGTTGGAACAACTTGGGTGATGGAAGGATGTTGTTAATGAAAGGGAGGAAAGTCAAACTGGAGTTTGATGGAAGCTCTGCTATAATAAACAAATTTAAAAAATGTTCGCTCCAAAGTTGGTAGCGGAAAAAGTAGCGGCGGTGGTGGCCTGCCAATTCTAGCATTCCCTGCTTGTATTATTAATGAAGCCAAGGAAGGATGTCCCAAACAATCCCCCCCACGCTAAATTACATGTTGGAAATAATTAGAACTTAATTATGGATGGGCAAAAAGACGATCATTTATAAATTAGGCGAGAAGAAAACTTTGAAAAGTTTGGAGTGATTTTTGGAATTGAGGAAACAACACAAAAAAATTTTCCCTAATGGAGAACGCAATCAAGATTTCACACTTAACCTCATTTGGGGAGTCGTAATTTGAGAAATTTTGATAAAAAAATATAATTACTTCTTTCTTTCAAAATGTTTAATTGATCTTTTAGGGAGAGAGAGTTGTTTAAATGTTTTATTTTTTCCACCCTCCCTGTCGCCGCCTCACTCAGCTCGGAGATATCAACCGGACACTTTCACGCAGCAACCTCGTCAATGGTCACCAAACAGCGGGCGGTTGCCAAGCACCGAGTTTACATGTCCCAAGAAACCTTCCTTTTTATATTTTCTCTCGCGATAAGAAATTAACACAATTAAGATGTTGTACTAGATTTGATAGAAAGCGTGAGAACGTCATTGCAACCTCAGATACATTTACAATGCCTTGCCAAATGCTTTATTTTCTCTTGACGAAGACAAAATATTTTTCTCGAAACGTTGAGAAAAAAACTTTTTTGGCTGAATTGTTTTTTATTTTTTATTTGGAAGAACTATGAATGCCAACCAGGCAACCTCTATCTTTAAGGTAACACAATTAAATGTTGCTGAAGGTATTTTTTCCAAATCGACCGACTCAGCAACTATGGGTGACTCCAGTCGAGATAGACTAGCTGGATATGGCTTAGTTTTCGTCAGCGCAGGTCCGAGGTTGGGCTAGACGAGCCTTTGGAGGATTTTTCAAATATTTCCCAGTTTCCTAACTCAGTTAAAACGTCTAGCTGACTCCTATATATATACAAACACGGTAAATATAGACGGATTGAATGCTGTACGACGTAAAATAAGTTGAGAAACCCATAACTGCCTGTTTATAATCAAATTGTTACCAGGGTTCAGCCCTGATGAGCCAGGCTCCCCCAATATTTATCTCTTGCATAAAGAGGACAGCGTTTTTTTTTTTATGAGAAGTAAACAAGAATATTGTTCAAATATTTGTTCAAATTAGCGTTGATGCTTTACATTTAATGGATACCTAACATGGTAAAATTTAGAATGGTTTAAGGTATGCGGTATTGTATATATTTCTATAGTTACAAATGCATTTGCTCATACTTCCCTTAGAATTCCACTAAAGTTCCGTTTATATTAGTATAAAATTCCATTACAATATTAGAGCGGCACTGTTATATTGAACTCTATAAACTGCCTCGGAGGGTTAGAGACTGATGAGCCAGGCGTCTTTTCAGTATTTTTCATCTCAACAAAGGACAGTGGGAAGCTGTTCCTCTTTGAAAAAAATATCGTTTAATTGTTTCTATTCTTAAAAAATAATTATTAACAGGCAAACTCAGTGTAGAGAATAATCGCCAACTACAGTCCACCTACTATATACCACCATGTGGTATGGAATACCATACTGACCGGAAAGACGTCTGGGCGACGCATACCTGGACGCCCGCAGACATGCTTCGTGGACCAATTAAAGGAACTCACTGGCTTAACGGTCGCCGAGATGATACATCGAGCTCAAGACAGAGATGTTTGAATCGTGTATGGGATGTAATACGTACAGTGGGCCACAACCTTCGAATAAAATGATTTATCTATAAGTCCACCTGTGGTATCACCAACCATACTAATTATAAACTGATAGCTCAGATTGAGTGTCAAGTTGTCGCCCATGTAATCGGCCGAGATGTCCGCCAGGGAAGACGTAATAAGGCGGAAGGCAGGCAGCTTGCTAATGCCCCATTATGATGCCTCCATCATGGCTCATGAGGCGCCATCGTCTAATGAGCCATGGCGACACCTTCTATTTGTCACCCGGGCTAATGGCTGGGAATCTCCTCCCTTTGTGTATATGCCCCATATGTACATATCCGCTCGTGTATGCTAATTCAACAACGCATCTCTAACATTCCTCCTGGATATTTTATGTATTCTCTCAAACAATTTTTATTCTGGAATTGTAAGAGTGACATTGTGTTCCGTTTTATATCTAGAATACCATTAAATATATAAAATTCCATTATGTCGGGTATAGGAGGGAGAGTAACTGTGAGAGTTGTCATTTAACACAATTTGTCCCCAACTCTACTGTTTAATTGATATCAATGATATAAATGTACTGATATATATAACCCGTAGAAAACTCTGAAATCCGGATTAATTCCCCTCGATAGAATAAGGCTTTCAAAAACATTAGCTTCCAAATAATTATTTATTTGCATTTATACTTCTACATAGAGAAGAAAACATTTGTTTTTATTAATTTATATATGAGTAAAATACATCCACATATATGTGAATGGTCAAGAAAGGAGTAGATGGGAATCTGCGACGTATGAGAACACCCCACATTAGTATCTTTTACATTAATCTGAAGGTTTTCCATAATTGAATAGCTACTAAATGGAATAAACACACATTGATAACTAATTATTTAAAGTTTTAAATTTTCTCTAAAATGTCGTCCTATATAAAATCAACCATTTTTTGTCGTAATAAAAACTTATTCAGATTAAAACACAAAAAATAGGACTATGGTCTAAATAATTTTTTAATGTTAAAAATCACCAAAAGGTTCGAAATACAAGTATACTAAATACATGTATATCTAAAAATTAAGGGAATATTTTGTAAAAATATAAAAAAATAAAAATGTATACCCTAATATTAAAAATGGAATGAAAAATATCAATGATATTATTTATAATAAATATATTAAACAAAGTACATATGTGTTGCGATAGAAATGTAGGAAAACGACAAATCGTGAGATGGCAGAGATGTTTCAGCTCTCTGTGCTGAGAGCGGAAGTTGGGTGAAACCGCTAAGTGGGGAGTTAATGAAACGCGTTCTTCTTCCTTTCTCCGCCTCCAGTCTAGAGGAAAGAATTCACGCACACATTTCCACATATGTAAATATTTGTCAATTTACACATCGTCGTTCCTTTATTGTTCTATCGTAGAGCGGGGGAGCAATTAATACACCGAGGTTTTAAATCCCTCCAAAAGCTTTCGTTCAAAAGAAAGAAAGGGAATAGAAAAAATAGCCAAGCTCCGCTCTATAATATTATTTTTTTGTGGCGCAGTGATCTCTCTCTATTTATTTTGTTGGGGAAATATGGCGCCGCGCTAAACCTCGGATTTGAAAACTTATCAGAGACTGGGCAGCAGCGACTGAGACACTGGTCCTTTCTTCCTTCCTTCCTCTTGGACGCTAATCTTCTACACCCTCGTCTCTTACAAACGTCTTGGACGCCTCTCCCATTTACATATTTGTCTAATATGCATCTATGTCTAAAAGTTGACAGAAGATGACTTGGTTCGAATTACACTTCCAGTACGAAAAATATATTCTTGATAAAATAAAAGAGATATGAAGCCTTTTATTTTAGTAATTTTCCCATTAACCACCTATGTATTGTGATTTGGTGATAGATATCTTCATGTTCTCCCCATGACAAGTGCCTTCTTCTTTACTCCTATACCAAATGTTGCACCTCTCTCTTTAAATATCCTTTAGAACAACCCCAGTTGGCAAATTAAAACACGGGCCAACCTATACGCCATGTGTTTGGGCTATGACTTTTATTAGTAAAGGCGCAGCTTCGGTTTCCTAACATACTACGAGAAGAGTTACAGGTATTAAATTGGTTACTTGTATCAAATTGGTCGAATTTTGCAAAAAGGTACTCAAGTTGGTGAAGTGGCAAGTCCGATATTTAGACAACATAAGGTAGCCGGAGGATGGTGTCCATGTATCACCTCTTATCTGGCCACTTTGTACATACATATTACACTCGTGAACAAAACTTGAAGTTGTTCCTTTTAGCATGTTATTGAGATTCAGACAATAACTTTTATATTTGATATACAGTGATCTTTATTGAACACAAACGATATAACCCAATTGTGGACAAAATTACCTCTGTCTTTTCCTCAAAAAAAAAAAAAAAAAACGAATACCGGCGACATAAAATACTTTCGACTTTCTTAAGTTCTGTCCATGAGTGTAGATAGGTATAGGAACGAGAATATAAGACAAAGATATGGACATGTTTAATAAAGGGAAGAGAGTTCATCTTCGTGCCTGGTGAAGTAAAATTAAAAGATGAAATATGAGATAGAATCTGGTAGAGTAAATAATAAAATAGAGATTCACACAACTCCATCATCAGATACTATTCCGTGATTTCGTCTCACGTGGCGTAAAAAGAGATTTCATTACGTCGCGGTGTGAACAGATGGGGTGGCTCTTAATTGGAGGAATGGGGGAGTTTTTTAATCGGAGCCTGTTGCCGGACATCTGTGCATTGATCGTGAAAAAGGGAAATATTTTTAGATCTTAATTAGATCCTCTTAACTATTTTTGAAAATGAGAGAGATTAATTAAGAAAGTTGTTGCGCTCTTATTGGAATGGTTAATGGAATTGATTCAGTACCCCTTAGGTTGTGTAGAGAGTAGCCTTGGCGGATCTATTGTGACGGACGTTGTTTATCATTTTTGTGGGCTCATTTGATTCTACGAGCGTATCATTGCCGCCACGCACCTAGATTGACACGCACGCTCTGTGAGAGGTCATGCTTGCTTCATTGAAAAAAGAAAGAGCAAAACCCTATCTATATTCAACAATCTATCGCAAAATTCTTTTTAAAACATGCCAGACATTCATAAAATTTGATTATTTCAATTTTGAAAATTTTAAACATGAGCTCTCTTCGCTCTTCTTCTCTTTAGCATATACGTAAATCAATATAAACTTTTTCTTAAACTTTAACTAAAAGTCAAAAAGATTATCTTAACAAGCTTCGAGACTGTGTGGACACTTCAAGTTTATACAAAAGAGGTCACAAAATGCAGGTCTATCGCCCTTGTTACAGTCTTGTAATTAGAAAAGAGACCTGTTAAAGTTCTTAAAAATCTCAACCTTTTAAAGTTAATATAATAAAGATACTTTTTTCAAAATTATTTTTTAACTTTTATAGACAGGTAATTGATTTGTGTTACAAAACATTTGAGAATTTACAATATTTATTTCCCAATGATGTGCGGCATTCAAACAGGACGCCCAGAGCTGAACAACATCCACCAGCTTTATAAAGAATGGGTTTACAGTGAGTCAAACTTTTTTATCATTAGTAATTAGTTGATGAGATACTTTGGAATTAGATTCTATAGTTGATTTGATGCGGAAGGTGATTTCCATAAATGTTTGGCCTATTACTAAGGCTGGTTATTTAGTAAAAGAAATTAAAGCTAATTGTTTGGTTCGAGTTGTAATATAGAATTTATTTGATTTTTGAAGCTTATTATATTCGTAGTAGACATGTGGTGTATTGATACGGTAATTAGAGAACAGATATCCTAGAATTTATCTCTTAACAATCTAGCCGGGCATTCAGTATAGCTTATCAATTTTCCTCATTATGTTTATGCAACAACGTGGCGGAAACCTATTCTCATATAGCTGCTACACTTTCAAACGGGATATGTTACTTACTGAAAAATAGTATTTTTATTTCTAATAGAAAATAGTTGATGAAATTATTAGTAAAATAATGGTAACGGTTCTTGAATGGCATTATTGAATAATTACGACTATTGAGTGGTTAGAAGAAGAGTGTTAGAGCACTGAGAAGTTGAAAAAACTGGCAGCCACACTTATTGGCCCTGATTTTATATCTTCATCCTTTCAAGCCGAACACTCCCTATAAACAAATTGTTTGACTAGTAAATGATAAGTTTGTAATATAAACATTCATATATGGAATATAACCAATATTCCACCTTGCCTTGGTGCCAAGTTCTCTTTAAAAACTGAGATCAGGTAGAGCAGATCCTCCTGGTTTCTCGAGCATTCCGTTAATTTAGGCTTTATATCAGAATTTGTCGAAATTCGTTTAGGATTCCTTGCCAAACCACTGTAGGATTTTTCTAGCAATTTCTGCCATTAAGTCCGTCATTCTGAGTATTTGTATAATTTGTTCATTGGGTTTTGTGTTCCATGTAAATTTCTGCGTTTATTTTCTTGAAACATTGTCTAGAAAGTAAGAATTCTTCTACCTTGCTTCTTTAGAATTCTCCAATCTTACAATCCATATGTGACTTTGATGATGCATTTGTATATTTTGAATTGATAAATTTAGAGAAATTCTTGTTTTGCCATAATCTTGCGTTGTAATTCTGTGTTGTATTGAGTTGTATCACAGTAACTATACGTGGTAACCAGATATAAGATGTGTGTCTCTACAATATTCTTTGCCATTCTGCCATCGCGCTGGCAAGAATACTAAAGACCTATTTAGCTTTGGTCCATATATAAGTGTATATGTAATTATGTTAGGGAAATTGGCAGTTCCGCCGGTGTGTTGGAATATACATTACCTAGACACGGGAGGAATGTTTAACCAACTTGTTGTTTCTACCAAACCTGGGTGGGACGTTTTTCTCGCCCTGACTAGCTATGGCCTATATGGCATACAATGAAATCAGCATAATTTTATTGACATCTTGCCAATACATACAAAGTGAACAGTCTGCACTATTTATGAAATTATAATGAGTAATATATATTGATAAGGATAACGTTAATAACTCAACATTATTAGATATATACTATGCACAAATAATATGTATATGGTGGTCTGCCATCACTGCAGGGTTTGATGGAAAAACCGCCAGCGGGTCTCCAGCGACACCACGTATTTCGCGATCTACGAAGGTGGTAGAACTAGCAGCACTACTGGAAGATGTAATTCAACATGATTTTGTTATAAGACATCTCTCTAACCAAGCTATATGTGACATAGAGTTGGTGTCAAACGGCCGTAAACAATCCAATTGCCCTCCAGGTGCTATCAGCCAGCTAATGGCAAAAATCATTAAGTCTAATCCAATTATAACAAAAAGGTTCCGTCCCCTATATTGAATTTGTTAAATTGAACAAAATATTTCTAAAGTTGTCGAGCTGAAAATCAAATTATTATGATCACAATGGGAATAGGACGTAATCTGCCACCACAAGTTTGTTTGTTTCTCTCCTCCCCAGGCGTAGCTGGCTTACAACAGGGTTTGTTAGAATGGAAGCTTTCTTTTCGTGCGATCCTCTAAGTATGGACATAGCAGACATTCTTGAGAAGAGAAACAAGAATCATCCCAAGGTGACTCAATTATGAACGATGGGCATTTATTTATATTTACACTGTTAATCTGCAATCATATATTCATTGAACAAAACGATGAATATTATCTTCTCTGTATAATGTCTCTTCAGTTCATATTTAGAAGTAGGTTGATATAGGAATTATTTCGAAGAACTCTCAATAAAGACCATGTTATAACATAATCATTACTTGTTTGAGACAAGTTTACCTCTGGATAGAAACGAATATCATCTTTTCTGCATATTTTTACATATACCCTGTTCGAATTAGTAATTTCATTAGAAAACTATTAATTTTGAATAAAATATTTACCCATTGAAGAGAAATCACATATCTTACAAAATGGAAAAATGTTTATGGAATATGAGCTATAGCCATGCCTGTGAGTAACTGAATTACAGAATTTAGGTATTATCCGCCCTATAATATACACCTATCCCCCGATTTACACGGTAGATACGTTCCTGAGAAAAACGTGTAAATCGGGGGATAGGTGTACACAGAAATAAAAATAAAATGCATTGACAGGTTAAAATATGTAGTCAGCACATAAGCTCGGGATTCCTCGTGAGATGTGTACACAGTGCATGTGTTCAATCACAGTAGCATTTTGTATAGTGCGATAAAAAAAACTTATTTGGAAAACCGTGTAAAAGCGAAAACGTGTAAAACAAGTACCGTGTAAATCGGGGGATAGGTATATATGGAAAATATTTGACAGGAGGAAATTGATATATAAAACTATAAGGCGCCTCCCTCGTCAAAAAAGTCTCAACTAGACGCCATCTAACGAGAAAGGCGCCCTATGGATTTATATATATTAGGAAGCAATCAAATTATAGATGAACAGATTCTAAGAAAACTTTCAAATATGGTTTAAGTGGTAATTTATTTGTCTCGTCCTCTATATGACAAAATTAACTCTCAATACACCACGGCGTGGTTTCACTCATGTTCTATAATAACATCTTTGATATTTATTTCACAGCTCTCACTTACTTCTTAAATATATATAATATGCTTCAATTGAATTATCTCTAGAACAAATCAACCTTTTTTAGTATTTAATTTAAATGAAATATAAACCTGCATTAATAACACACACACACACACACACACACACACACAAAAGCCTTTATTAAGACACACAGGTCTTACAGAGGATTCTCCTTGGGGTTACAAGACGGAGAAACCTATGAAAGTGGGAAATATACCAAGGGGTAAAAATGGCACTTGCATTAATAACCTTTTCTACAATAGGTTTTTAACTTAGGGTGGGTAACTAAGCACATTTAAATGTAACTACTTCAATTCGTCCTTATATGTCACAAAAAATATATGTTGGCATACACCATTTATATAGTAATCTATATAGCATGGACTCTCTAAATTTGGCCTGAAGCCATGAGAGTTATTATAGCTCGAGGTTTCTTAAAACATATAGAAATACTAAGTTAAAGATGGTGCAAGCCATCAGCAACATTTTGTTGCGCGATTAGGGGATGCCTTACTCTTCATTCATCAACCTGATCCCAGTAAAATTTCACTCTTATACTATCTCTCCATATAGATATGATAGTGTGTGTGGCGAGAAATATTTAAGAGTTAAATAAACTCCGTTTATAAAATATTCCAGATCTAGAAGTTGCGCTAGTCTGTTCAAATAACTATTTAAGACGCTCTGAAGACACATATTATTTTTAGAAACAAAACCTGTTTAAAATTTTGAACAACAGCGTTTACCTGTGATGGCAGTAAGGAGGAAAGAGAGAGTATGTGGAGGGCAGAAAATGGCGGTGTTGTGGAACTTTGGTCGTTAGCCTCCGTCGTTTTAAATTAAATAAAAGAAAGAGACATGATCAATAGCTCCGGGCTATCAATGGCCGGTCATAAGGAGGCAGAAAAAAGCTCGGCAGGGATGGGGAGATAAAGACCGGGGTTGACAGATGGACTCTGTCCAGCCAGGCGTGGGGACGTCATCTGTCACAGCGGCCAATGGACAATGGTCCTTGAATAGAACGCAGCCGATTTGCATGCCCGACTTCAGCGACGTGGGCAATGTGGCGAGAGGTCTCCACTATGTCATGGTGGATGACCGTTCCTATATTCTGTATGTGCCGCGACAGTATGTCATGGCGTACCAGGTAGATTCATGGTGACAGACCGTTCCTAGACTTCTAGTTTAGATAGTCCCGACTGTGTGTGGTGGTCAGGCGTAAAAGCTCTACTATTTCAGGTAGCCAAAACCATCCATCGGTGCGTATGGTGGTATACTAACTGGTCCTGAGGCGGCAGGTTGGTAAAAGGGCAATGGCGCCCGCCCATCCCTCACACCTCTAGAGATAGGAAGCGGTGAAGGCGACTCCGCGTGGGGATTCTTGCGCCGGTGGGTCCGTCACGAAATTTTGAAACTCTTGGAGCTTCGCTTGTGTATTTTCCATTGGGAACGTCCTTGCCGAGCGCGTAATGAAAATCCAAGTAGTGTATATAGCAGTAACACCCATCGCCTCCGCCAGGTCCTCTAGGACAACATTGTGCCTCAAAGGACCCCGATTAATCGGTAGATCCAGGGAGGACTGGGTAAGGGCACGAAGGCCAAAGTCCTACTGTAGCGTAGGGCTAGTTTGCCCGAGGAAGAAAGCCCGGACAGCAACCCGGCCGACGATCACTCCTGTAGACCAGAAGTATCGTCGTCCCCACGATGCCAGACCTTAAAATAAAGCGCCAAATGAAATGGTCACTCTGTGCACACGCATACAACAGTTCCTATTGGCTGAAAACTTAGGGAGCAGGGTTTCAGCATTGGCTGTAGGCCATGGGAAGAAGTCAAACCATCCATCATTTAATATATTCAATGAAAGTTTCTATGAATGAGAAACTATCCGAGAATTTTCGAATTCTCAAAATTTGCCTTTGTTTCTGATTTATAGATCGTAATCCGCAATTTTTAAGAGTGTCGGCTGAGATCATCCAGTTTATATCAATAAACACTGAAATATCTATGGTTAGAGAATAATCCTAGGGATGCCATGACGAAACCAAAATTTTGCAATTAGATTTTGTTTCTGGGTAATCAAATAATACTATTAAGATAATCATGTCTTCTAATATTAAATAATATTCCACTTATTAATATTATTTATAATAGTATCACGGAAGATTGAAAGCGCCTAATTAAAGTCACTCAATGCATTTCTATAAACGAGTCTTCACACACATCGGGGGAAGAAGTCCGAAAATGATTGAAATTAGATTTATTTCCCAATATTTTCTCTCAAATGTGGTATTTTATAGCCAATTTATATATATATATATATTATATAATCTAAAATACAATTATTTTATTTTTAAAAACATATTTTATTTTCATTCATTGACTATTATATATATTTAACCATAGTTGCAAAACATACCACTTTTAATTATTATTGTTGTAAATAATGCATATTTAACCCTACCCATCTTTTATTCACGATTATAGAATTCATTTAATAAATTCTATATTCCTTTGATAAAAATAATTTTATATGTATATTTTTACTTCAAGAGATTCAAAATAAAAATCTGCTTGAAAGGTAAATAATTATCTTTACTTTTCCACGACTGCACCTCTTTTCAACAATCAAACACACAAAAAAAAATTCTAATCATAATATATATATATAATATTATTGTAATTTTCAAAATAAGAAATATATAATGAATATTCCCAGGGTCAAGTCAGATGAGGAAGTTCATTGTGTCACTTTTATTTGTACTTCAATCGGAATAAACAAAAGGTTGCATCACATTCAGTCACTGACACCTGGGATTACAACCAATGACCAATATGTAATTAACCCATTATTCTCCATCTTTAGAAAACAGTTCTCAACGGTGGATGTCATTGCGATGTGGACTGCACTTGTTCCTGCTGATCCCGACCTCTTTGGATCCATTCGTACCTCTTTGTCTTTATCTATTCGAGTTGTTGGCTCCATCAAACTTTTTAAAAATTGTTTATTGTATTTGACGTTTTGATCACTGAATGGCGTCTTTTTGACAAAGATGGAAAGCTTATTTGTGGACAATATATTCTACTAATGAGGTTTCCATATCTTCTGCAAAGGGCGAAAGTGTGTGGGACGTCGAAAGGTCTCAAGAAGAAAAAAGACTTCTGAAAGTTTGCGCCATCTGTAGGAATAAATATGGACTATTTGTTGATTTTTAATTATTCCAGAATTGTGTGTGTGACAAAATTCCACCTTAAATAAAACGGTTGATAAATCTACGACTTAAGTTGATTAAAGAGAGTTCAACCATTAACCATTGTCTCAGTACGTACTTCCCTCTCTCGGCCCGGCTGTACCTCCACGGCATCCAACACCAACCACATACAATAGATTGATGATATTAGATGATTAAAAGCCATATATTGAATTGAACATAAAGATTTATTTGTCCAGATTTCGGTTGGCAGAACGCCAACCTTTGTCAAAGCATCACATTTTACATATAGCATATTGAATTTTATCTCACTATTATTCGAAATATTTCACTTTTTATCTATTATTCTTAGTGCATTTTAATTTAAAAATAATAAATGTCAGTAGTTTTATTGGACTTATCCAAACATGAGTAAAATTCATATCGAGGGGGGGGGGGTGAGTCTATGGCGAAGATGGTTCCTCTTGCCTTCACGTAGTATATTTTATAATATATTACTCAATATCTGATCATATATAATTGCCAGATATGAAGGAAACTTTCAAAATATCAATAAAATATATCGCCACTTCTGTGAGATGAACTTAATATGTTATATCATATTATCTTCTAGCCATTGTCAAAACGCCTTAGATGTACTTTTTATATCAGCTCTTTTATCATATATATGGGTTTATATTTATTTATTTGTAAAATATTCATTTTGATTAATGACAAATGAAAAAGAGATATCATTTAGAATATTAAAAATAGATACATTAGTAATATTTTTAATAATCTCTAAGTGGGCAATTTTGAAGCTATAAAACATTTTTAAAAATTCTATTATAATGAATTACCTTATACTCTTTAAAATGTTTTTAATAATTTTTACATGATGTATTAGTGAATATAAGTTATAAATTCAAATTATATAGAGATATTATTTGATTGGTATATATTCTTGGTTGTTATTTTAGATTTCCATCCCCAAATATAATTAAAGGCACTTCGGCAAACCCAGGCATTTTTCCAGTTCACTTGTAGTGCCTTCAAATACGCTAGAAGTAAAATATCATTAGTATATGACTTTGTTTTACCGTTTATGTTTGACGTTTTAGTTTTATTTATGTGCGTATTTACCTTCTTTCTTTTTATCTTTTATTTGGAAGAGTTTGAACACCACTCAGGAGGTACCTGTCTCTGCGTGTTTCCTGTTGTTTATAGAGGCAGGTCGCTCCATAGCAGCCCTAGGGAGTCCTAGAACTCCACTTCTCCGGCACAGCTATGGAGGCGGTGGTGATGTGAACGGGCTCAGTTCGATGGTTACAACGTTAGGTCAGATTGCCAGGTCACTGATGACTCCAAACATATTTTAATCTTAATTTAAAATATAGTTTTGAATTAATATATAGAATATTTTCAAAAATTATTTATAAATAAAGATAAATATTGTGGGAAATATAAACTATTTCAAAATTTGTTCATGCTTAAAATGTAAATGATGATATAGCAGGTAGTTCAGAAGAAAAATAGAATTTGGTTTTGAGAGGGGATAAAGATGTTCATGGATCACTAAACAATAAGATTGAGTAAATAATAGTGAAAGCGGGGGCGTTCTACTATGGACCCGACTGTTAAAACTTTCCTCAGATATTCCTGGTCGTGTTCGAGCGAAGCTGCTTATTCCTATCTTCTACAAGTATTCTCTTGTATATCATTTATATCAGATTCAAATAATTCGAATATTCAGCCGGGGGGATAAGTTTCTTTATGAGTTTTTATTAAAGGAACTCAAAATATCGGGTATAAGCCCGGAGTAACTAGTTACTATAGATGGGAATAGATGGCGTCTAGTTTTGACGTCTATTTTGGCGGAAGAGGTGACCTTTAAATTTATTGATTTAGTTATTATGTTACTCGCGGCACACAAAAGAACATATAGGCCTGAAAGGTTTTACTAAACACCGATAAAGAAACCTCTACCCGAATGGATATTTGATTCATCTAATTGAGCACAGGGCATTAATATCATATCATATTTGCTCCAGCAACATGGCTTAATTATAATTATTTTATTTCCAAAGCACTATATCCCGCAAGGGATACTTGCGCCAAACAAGGAGAAAAGTTTATTTACATAAGTTATTTACATTATTCAACGCATGAAAACATTAGAGATCCAGATTTTGTAGAAAGTTTAGAATGTATTTACAAAATGAATTGAACTTTAAATATGGTTTTTTATCGGAAATCAAATCGTTAAGTTCACAAACAACTAGTTCATTCTTCATTCTATAATCTTGAAATGATGGGCAATCGATCAGTAGATGTCTTGAGGTTTGTTCCTCAATACCACAAAAGCAACTTGAATCCTCCACTGCCTTTATTCTATTTAAAAAGCTTTTGAAATTTTCGTGGTTTGTAACAAATTGAGTATTATATAAATTTGGACGAAAGTATTTAGGGATTTCTTGGGGAAAAAAGCTTAAGAAAGTATTATTTGCTTCGTTTTTCAGAACATTCAATATGAACATTCATTTAAATGCTTTAAACACAAAAATCGAATATATTTGTTATAAGGATCATAAAATTCATAATTTTATTCATGTATTTATATGAAAGAAGGCACCTCATTTATTAAAGTATTATTAAAACTACCTAAAACATGTCTTTCTTACATTTAGTTACTTTGACAGCTCTCCAAGTAGAACGTAACAAACACCAAACAGCCCCCGTACTGGTGAAGACCGAAACTAGGAGGTATAAATTGTCTTTTCCTTCGAATTTACCAAAACTGGTTTTGTGGCTCTTTCCTCGATCTCAATCTACGCATTCTGACAGAGAGAAGATAAAATATATGCAATTTATTTCTAAATGCAAACAATAATGTATTCAGAATGTATTCAGAATTATTGAAATATTATGATAAAATAGATTCAGAAAGCTAAAATTAAAATACAAGTATACAATACTTTTATGAAAAGTCTAAGTGCCCTTTTCAAGTTATATCTTTATATCAGAGGTATTGATGCGTTAATTGATATATTGACTAAGGATGTATTTAATAAAACGGAGAGATGTTTTTGCACAGGAACTCCATCCTCCGGCAAACTTTTGTAATCTATTGATTACCACGTAGAGAGAAGAATGTGTGAAGAAAAAGTTAAGGATGACAAATTATTTTGACCAAAACAAGCCATTTTATCTATATAGAATAAAAAGAGACAAGGAGATGATTATGTTGAGTAAAAAATATCTAAATTAATATACAGGGTGATCCAAAAGTCCCGCACTATTTTAAAAATTAATAACTCGGCGAATATTTGCGCTAGAGCAATGCGGTAAACACCATTGTATTCAGGATGCAATGGGATTTTTTATGGCAAATAATGAAAAATTCGAAATTGATTTTAGTTACAATTTTATTCGCCAGATGGCGCTCTACCAGAATCAGAGAATTAGCGGCCAAATTGTTTGATAAATTGAAAAATATAACTGATCGACACGTATTTTTCCTTTTTGAATACCAGGAAAGAACCCTAATAATATAAAATAACAAATTAATAAAACACCACTTCGCCAAAAGTATGAAGAATTGGTTAACGATTTTTAAATACAATCAGAGATATGTAAAATAGGTAAATGCAAATTAAAACATGCAGAAAAATATTTATTTTTTATATGAGGTTTTGTGAAATAGATTGAATGTTTGAAAAACACTGCTGATATCAATACACGAATTTTTGAAATGTTAATATAGTACCAAAAATTATGATGGCACTATTAATAGGATTTCTTGCTATAAGAAATGTGTAGTTTCTTGACTGATTGGCGACCCTTAACTATTTAACTGGATATTTGTCATGATCCAACAAATGAAATATAGAGGGGAGTGACAAAATATATTTGTCGTACTTTATTCCAAATATCCTATGGGCTTGTCAAATGTTATCATTGTTTATTATACTGTACACAATTTTAAAAAATGTGTCCCCTCAAATAAAAATAAATTTTAAATCGACCTTTTGCGTTGAAAAACGTGGTAGTAAAATCATTTTGTATTATTTTTTTCACAAAATTTCTAAAGTTATTGGTGTACAGAAAATATTCCTTATGCTACATGTATTTCTTATGTATGTATTTCTATGTTATCTATTATCTAAGTATTTCTTCTAATGAGCGAAAAACTAAACATAAGGGGTAAAATTGTGTGTACCAGTGTTATTCGAGAAGTTATAACACTCTGGTTTGCACGACATAATATGTGAGCAAATGACAAACAAAATATTACTGTTCACAAAAAAAAAGAGTCAAGATGTGAGGACAGCATTTATTATCCCCATATCCCAACACAAAGAGCTGCAAAATATTGGTAGATAATATAATACATGGCGGCTTATATAACACATGAGGTAACTGCCTTCTCTCTTGTATTAGGTCACAATCCTTGCTCAATGTGGCACCCTTCATTCTCAATCACCGCCTGCAGACGATAAATGACAGAATGGAAAGCATTAAATAACATCTGTTAAATTGATAAAGCGTGCCATCTGATAGAAGCCTTCAACATGGCCAATGTGGTAGGCCAGCATCGATAAACACACGATTTAATGTATCTCCATAAACAAAATTCGCAAGGCGTCAAGTCTGTTGATCTTGGAGGCCACTGGTATATAAAGTGGCGACCTATCACACGATTTTTACCGAACGTATCCTTCAGCAATTGTTTGGCACCTCGGGAGATATGAGAAGGTCCTCCATCTTTCATGAATGTTATTTCGCTTAGTGCTTTTGCCCTGCAATATGGGAATACCCTTTTCTCATAACGTTCACCAGTTACAAAAACGGTTTTAAAAGTTCTTCCATTGATTTTTCAAAGAAAAATGACCCAATAATAAAAGAAGTGAACCCACACCAAACTGTAACTCTAGACTGGTAAAGTGGCATTTCTGTGAAAATCCTAGGGTTTTCTGTTGCCAAAATGCGGCTGTTTTGAATGTTAAATTCTCCGTTTAGAGAAAAGTGAGCATCATCTGTCCACAGAACATTCGACAGCCAGTTTTCATCAATATCAATTTGCCGGAAAACCCATGCAGCGAATTCTTGACGCATCTCAAAATCGCCAACTTTCAGCTCGTGAAATCTTTGAATTTTGTATGGGTACACACAATAGAGACATTAAGTGAAGCGTCTTCGGATATCACAATCATACTTCGGCGAATTTAACGCCAAAAGTTCAATTCGGGGATCACCTGTCCAGGATAACAAAAGTCCGTAGGTTGAGGACATGCTAACCGACCTCGACCTTACACCGTTAAATAACGAAAAGAACACCTATCTAAGTCCACAGGCACAGAATCCGCAATAGACATCAGAGCGATAAATTACAACATCGCACCCACAACACAATGGAAAATCCTGAGAGGTGCAATCAGTGACCACAGACCAATTTAATAACCCTAAACTTCAAATGAGAATGTCCATTAGAATAAAAGAACATGGAATTTTAGGAAAGGCCGACTTGAAAAAAATTCACAGAAAAGCTTGAAGAACTGTGCAACGAAAAATTGAATTACAGAACGCTTGACAAAAACTTGGAAAAATTATCTTCGAACATTTAAAAAGCTGCAAAAGAGCATCGATAACTAGAGGTGGACGTAAAGACCTGTGGATACCTTACTGGAAGGACCACAACATCGAGGCAATGATTTCAGAGAGAGAGACAATATCAATGAACTTCTTAAAACAAATAAAACAGAAAGGAACTCATTGAAATTATTCACAAAATATAACAAGAAATTTGGATATTCAAACAAGAAAAATGGCAGAATTCTGCGGAAAAAATGGATCCAAGAAAGGACAGCCAACACTGGAATATAATTAGAGTGTTAGAGAACAATCAAAACCAACACCAATCCTCCAATACTCTAACCGGTATGAATAGAACAGCGAGAACGAGAACAAACAGATGGCTGACATAATTGCTAAATATCTTTCAAGCACTTCCATACTCAACTATACGAATGAAGACAGGACTCTAAAAATAATATAAACCAGTTAGTTAAACAAGCAAGAAACTTCCATCAACAAGATATTTTCTCGAGAGACTTCACACTGAATGAGCTAAACTCATCAATAAAAAAAAATCCAAGTGGTCACCAAGAGATAATCTAATCTTTGGTCAAATGATTAAACACTTTGAAGTCAAAGCTAATAATCAACTCCTACGAATACTGAACATTTCATGGCAAACTGGTAAACTACCAAAGAATTGGAAGATATCAATTATAGTGCCAATACTGAAGCCAAACAAAGATGCCAAGGAATACAAGAACTATCGGCCAATTGCTCTCACCAGCATACTTTGTAAAATACCAGAACGAATTATCCACTCTAGGCTCATAGTCTGGCTCACAAAAAAATAATAAAATAAACCTCTACCAAACGGCCTATAGATCCCAGCACTGTACAACTGATCAACTTACTACTTCTGTCAATCAATAATATATTCTTTCCGGGAAAAACCGCCAAAGAAGACCACGGCTATATTCCTTGATATGACCTCAGCTTTTGATCGAGTGTGGAGGGAGAAATTACGTGAAAAGCTGCACAACATCGGAGTAAGAGGAAAAACCTTAATCTGGATTGCAGACTTCTTAAGGGGAAGAAGGTTAAAGGTTCGGGTCAATGGAGAATTTTCCAAGGAAGGAAGAACATGGGCTGGTGTACCTCAGGGATCTGTGCTCAGTCCTCTACTCTATCTGCTATATATTAACGACATCCATCCTTACCTCACTGAAGACACAAAAGTTGCCTGTTATGCAGATGATATAGCCATATGGCACACAAGTAGCAGTATAGAAAAAAAAATACTGAACACATCAATGAGAGAACTGGAGAAGTGGGCAATGGAACTCAAAATGACCATAACCCAATAAAAACAAACCTATGCGTCTTCTCCACTCCCAGGGGAAAAGGCATAAATATAACCACAAAATAAGCATAAACAAACAAATAATTGATAAAATTAGAAATCCATAATACCTAGGTGTGATGCTGCAGTCCTGGATCTTTCCAGTTGGTCTCGAGGACCACGCCATCGCCATCTCCTAAGCGGCGAAGTACGCGATCTACGTATTCATCGTATATCGCAAAATGCGTGGTGTCGCTGGAGACCCACTGGCGATTCTCCACCAAACTCTGCAGCGCTGGCAGAGGCGCCATATTCATTGTACATAGTGTATATAATGCATATTATATATTTTTTTAATAGTGCAGACTGTGTATGTATTGACAAGATGTCAAGAAAATTATTTCAATTATTATTTATGAGGAATTGTAATTTTCAGAGCACATAATTAGCACCTCAAATAGAGCTATCAGAAAACTAAACATTCTGAGAAGGAAATGTGGAACAAATTGGGGAGCAAAACCCAGAATTCTCAGAACAACATATACCACCTTAATAAGACCGATAATGGAATATGCAACACCGGTCTGGGCTCCCTCAAGCTCATCACTAAAAGTAAGACTAGACAGTGTTCAAGCAAAAGCGGCTAAAATAATCAATGGTGCTGTTTCATCCACCAACAATGAGAAAATTCAGAGAGAATGTGTTCTAGACCTACTCGCTCGAAAGCAGAAGACAAAATAAAAACAACTTGGATCGGCACTTCGGAAACGAGGAACCAGAGGACGAGATCTCTCTGACCACTTGTGGTTTGGTGGATCCGCCCTTTTCTGAGAATGAGGTGAAACTGACGGCTTTCAAGTTCGGGAAAAGGAAATCTCCTGGTCCCGAAGGGATCGATAACACGGTCGTGAAAGCCCTGGTAAGGATGCAGCCATCGCTTCTTTCCAGGTTATTCAATAAGTGCCTGGACACTGGTACATTTCCTGAGGCATGGAAGGTTGCCCGAGTAGTGCTTCTCGAAAAGTCTGATAGAAAGGGTAATTCTCCTAATGATTATCGTCCGCTTTCTTTACTAGCGTGTCTAGGTAAGGTCCTGGATAGCCTACTAGCTCAGCGACTGAAGCACTGGCTAGAGATTAATGAGCTCCTTTCCTCTTTTCAACATGGTTTTAGGGAAGGGAAGTCCACAACCACAGCTCTGAACGAGGGTGTTAGAGGGGGTTGAGATGGGCTTAAATAAGGGTGCTTGGGCTCTTTTCGTGGCCCTGGACATTGATGGCGCGTTCAACTCCATGAGCTGGAACAAGCTGATGAGAAATTTGATGGACATGGGTTGTCCTGATAATTTGTGCAGCTTGATTCGTGACTTCCTGAGGGATAGACGGATTAGCCTCAGTTTTGGTGGGCGGAAGTTGGAAAGAAACTGTTCTAGGGGTTGCCCCCAGGGCTCTTGCTGCGGATCTATTCTGTGGAATATCCTGGTAAACACCGTTTTCCAGGAGGAGCTCCATGAGGGAGACAGGCTGGTTCTCTATGCTGACGACCAGTTCCTCATCATTGAGGCTGCTTCGAGAGCGAAGGCTGAGAAGTGTGTTGAAACTTCTCTCCAAATTTTCTCGATCTGGGCCCATGACTCTGGCCTTAAGTTCAATGTCTCCAAAACTAAAGCCCTCAGCTTTAAGCCTAGGGACATAAGAACTAAAAGGAAACACAAGCCGGCTATCCGGATGGAAGGACAGAGGGTAGCGTTGGTCAATAGGATGACCATCCTGGGGGTGGTCATTGATGACAAGATGGGTTGGCAATACCAGGCGGAGGAGATGGTGGCGAGAGGCAGGAAGGCGTTGTGCAGGCCAGTCCTGGTTGGCTCTCAACAGGGGCGGGGGGGGGGGAGGGGCGAGAAAAGGAGGGTACTATTTTTAGGAACCTCTGCCTCTCCTGTGTCGAGCCAATCTTGCTATATGCTTCCGGGGCTTGGTAGCGCCGAAACAGGGATCAGAAGGTGGCAACAACTCTAGAGAGAGTGCAGAGAACAGCGGCACTCAGAATCACAGGGGGATATCGCACTACCAGCAGTGAGGCCTTTTTGGTCCTCGCTGGGCTTATTCCCCTGGGATTGAAACTAGAGGAGGAGACCATCAGACAGAAGATCTGGGAGAAAAGGAAAGATGCCCTGGGACTTTAAGCGGGGGCCCTGGAATCGAAGAGGGACACAAGGAAGCCTCCGCAGTGGTTGCCAAAGTGGAATTGGAGTCCTAGAGGGCCGACAGGGATTGGCACGGAGGTTTTCACTGATGGTAGTAAGTCTGGAACCAATACTGGAGCTGGGGTAGTGATATACACTAATGGAGAGCTGATCTTCCAAGAAGGTTTAACACTCAGAGTGGACGAATTGGTCTTTTCAGCCGAGCTGGTTGCGATCAGGGTAGCCCTCAGAGTGTGTGCCGAGAAGAACTTCAGCCCGGACCGCCTCTATTCAGATTGTATGTCGGCCCTCGTCGTTATCAATCTGGAGAAAGGGCAACTCGCGCATCAAATAATCCAGGAGCTGGAGATGATGACGCGGGCTCCGGAGCTCCCTTGGTTTAGGAGACACAGCCTCATCGAAGGTAATGAGTTCGCAGACAGGATCGCTAAGGCAGGATGCTTTAGAGGTAGATCAATGAGGACCCCAGTGACCAAGAAAGAAGTTTATAGGAGGATCAGGGGTCACGTCCAGGACTTATGGTTGGACAGATGGAGGAACAGTGTGAAGGGGAGAGAGGTATTCAATGGGGTAACAACACCCAAGTACCTCTGTAAGGTAATGTCCCACAAACTCATTAGGGTAGTTCGGGACATGGGCTCTTCCCCAAGTCTCCACATATTTAAAATTAAGAGAAACCCTGATTGCGTCTATGGAGAAAGGGATGTGAATGCACGCCACTACGTCTCGGATTGTCCAAGGGTAGTGGGTGTGCAGGAAGAGAGAAGGAGGGCGAGGGGCGCGATCGAGAGTAAGCTGCTGAGAAATCACAGCAAGCTTCTTGAGAAAGCCCACGACGTGGCAGCTGAGCTTTTCCTCAGCTGTGAGTGAACAGAGTCGACCGGGGGCTGCCTCCCCGCGGTCCCTGCTGGACACAGTAGATAGTTTCCTATTTTGCTGTGATTAAAGACCACCGGTATAGAAATCCTTCCAGACACGTTGTCTGGGAGGTGGTGTTTCCAGGTACAATGTCCAAGCACTAGCTTGGATACCGTTACTTGGCTTATGAGTTGAACAGAATAGCAGCGAAGGGCATGCTTCGCATGCCGGCTTGTGGACTGAAAGGTCTGGGTGGCCATCTGCTTCTAGGGTGTACCAACTGTGCTTAGGTGGGATCCTCCAGTTCTTGTTTATTTTGGCTACTGTTTCTATTTCTTTAAAAGTTTATTTTTCTGTAGCAAGGGTTCTTTTGTGCATTTTTTCGCTAGCGCATCAGCAGCTTCATTGCCTTCAATGCTAACATGTAAGGATATCCATTGAAGGTGAATTTTTGAGGTATTGAGAGTTTTTGGAGATAACCAATTATGTTCCTGCTTACTTTGTCTCTAAGTTCCCCTGTGTGACTCAAGTGTTGTATGGCACTTCTACTATGAGTAAGAATCCATATATCGTGATGTTTAGTATTTCTGATGGATTTTAAGACTTCATAGATGGCTATAAGTTCTGATCTGAAGATTTAGCAAAAATCTGGGTTTTTTCTGTTCATTTTCTCATTGCCATTTGTGGTTTTAATGAGAGAGCCACTGCCAGTGTGTCCCAACTCGTCTCTGCTACCATCGGTATAGATAGTTATTGCATTTTTAGGAATTTTTTATTAATTATTTCTAATGATAATTGTTTTAAGTATTCTGGATTTTGGTATTGTTTGTTGGTGGGTTCGTTTAAAGTGGCATTAAAAATAACATTTTGTTAGTGGTTCGCATGGAGATATTTTTTCAGCTAAATAATATTTTTCCACTTTATATTTTAAAAATCCATTTCTTTTGGCCAGGTGGAGAGGGCCTTCTTTTTTGAGTCTTATATTGGGTTCCCAAATAAGTATGTAATTGAAAGTTCTATGTTTATTTTCATAACTCTTGATTTTGTTTATATATTTTGGCAGATTGTGGCTTATTCTATCCTTTAAGGGCATAATGTCTGCCTCGCAAAGTACAATATTATTAGGGCAGGTATTTCGAAGATCTGTAATAATTCTAGGTGCATTTAGTTGTATCCTTTCCAGTGTTTTTAGATTTGTTTCAGATGCTGTAACATATATTTGAAATCCATATTCCAAGATAGGTCTCATTAGATATGTGTAAGTTAATTTTAGTGTTGTTGCTTCAGCTCTCCACTCTTCCTGAAATATATTTCAAGATTTTTAGTCGGTCTCTTCCTTTTCTAACAACTCCTTCAATATGTTTACTGGAGTTAATTTCTGGATCCAGGGTGTAGCCAAGATATTTAGGATGTTTATTATATTGCAATTGTTGTTCTTTCAGAATAATATTTGGTCTTATTTTGTATAGTTTCTTATCGGTAGTAAAAAGACAGGTTTCAGATTTTTGGGGGTTAAATTCTAATTTATGTTTATTAGCAAATTTTTCTAGGTGGAGAATAGTCTTGTTCAAATCTCTTTCAGCTTTTTTCCAGTTAGTGTTGCTGCTCCATAGAATAATGTCATCAGCGAAAAGTCCAATATTGGTTTTATGTGAAAATTTTTCTTCTATGCCTGCAATAAATAGGGTGAAGAGAGTTGGGCTAAGGACTGATCCTTGTGGTAATCCTTGGTACAATTTGAAGGTTTTAGATAGAGTGCCATTATATTTGACCCTGATGTATATATTTTTAAGGGAATCATTTATCCAAGTGATAGCTTTTCCATCAATTTTGAAATGTTTGTATAATTTTGTAATTAACTTGTTTTTCCATACCTTATCAAAAGCTTGTGTAAGGTCTAAAGAGCAGCTATGGTGTGGTTAGTTGGATTTTTGTTTTGTGCATCTTTTACCTTTTGTGTGAAAAATAAGAGTTGGACTATTGTCCCATGTCCTTTCCTAAATCCATATTGTTCTTCTGGTAAGAGATTTCTTGTGTCGGGGTGGTAGGTGAGTCGTCTGAATATAATTTTTTCCATTAATTTGCAGCAAATATTTGTAAGGGAGATAGGTCGGTAGTTTTTTGGGTCATCAGCAGATTTGTCAAGTTTTTTAATGGGAATTATTGTTGTATTTTTACAGTCTTGAAGCAATTTTCCAGTTTTCCAGGAGTTATTGAAAATATTAAGAAGTCTTTCTTTGCCAATTTTGCCCAAGTTTGATATCATTCGGCCATGGATTCCATCTGGCCCAGGAGTCTTGTTTAGGCCAGTGTTTTCTAATGCATAAGCTAGCTCTTTCATATTGATTTTTTTCATGGAAAATATTATGAGTGCTGGTGACATTTTTACAGTCATGAATAATCTTTCGGGCCTTTTTTCAACCTTGATTTTACTACTTATTTGATATGAATTACCTAAAGGATTGGCAGCAATTTTGTCATTAGTTGCTGGTGTACCATCTGTATTCTCAATCATATTTGTGTTTTCAGTTTGTGGCTGGACTCTGTCAATTTGTTTTGCCAAATTCCAAAGTTTTGTATTTGGGTTTCTTGGGTTCAGGTTTTCACAAGTTTGTTTCCATTTTTCCCTTTTCACATTTACGTATAATCTTTTTATTTTTGCAATCACAATGTTCAGTTCAGTTCTACAATTTGTTTGGTTTTGGGTGCACTTTTTTGTAGTTCATTTCTTTTAGTTTTAAGTGTTTGAATATTTTTTGCCTGGTGTGTATAATTTGGAATCCATTTCTTAATATAACCTCTTGGTATTGAAACTTTGGCTGCTTTAATAATGGTGTTTTCGAAATATATCATATTAGCCTTTTTGAAGTTCCATAATTTTTCTTAATTGAGCTGGTTTTGGTCTTGGTGCTAATTTCTATCAAATTAGGCAAATGATCACTTCCAATACTTTTTAATATTTGCTATTTGCATTTGTGGAAAATGTCAGGATAGTAAAAACTTATATCAAGGGCTTGTGCAGTATTATAGCTGTAAGAATGATGGGTAGGATTCCCATCATTTAAGCACATGAAGGCATTGTCGTCAAATATGTTTGATAGTATTTTGCCTCTTGGGTTTGAGGTAGAACATCCCCATAGTTGATGTTTGGCATTAAGGTCACCTAAAATAATAGTGTTGTCTGTAAGAAATTGAGCCATTGTTCCATCGTCAATAAATGTATTGTTTGGAGGGTGATACATATTGTATATGTTGATGGCTTTGTTTTGATTGAGGTAGACTTTGATACCTTGGGTTTCGAGGTCTAATGTGTTTGGAATATTAACGGCTATGTCCTCATAGTACAAATTATTGATTAAAAATGCTAGGCCACGCCCTTTAACAGCATATACAGATGGATCTTCAGACCTTACCCTGAGTAATGGAGGAGCCGGAATTAACATAATACTGCAAGATGGAACAAACATCAAAATCAAAGAAGGAGCAGGACAGATTTCGTCAAACTTCACTTGTGAACTGACAGCTATCAGAAAAGCCCTTGATGTATGCCTTAACCAACCATCCCTGCATCAAGCAGAAGGAATTTTAATATACAGCGACTCCATATCCGCTCTAGAAGCAATTCAGAAGGGCAATACTAAAATCACACAGAAAATACACTCGTTACTTACCCAACTGGAACCATTGGAGAATAACTGCATTCTACATTGGATCCCTGCCCATGCTGGGATCGGGGGTAATGAAATGGCATTTGAATTGGCAAAGGAAGCCAGAAAGGTGAGCCAAAGGAAAGAACAAATGTCATTATTTGACGCTGAATCTTTGTCATAATACAAGATAATTAAACAAAAAAATAAGAAAAGATCAAAATGCGAAATAAACTCTGAGAGAAAAATGACAAAAACTATAACAAGACTTAGAACAAAACACTATAAAGGAATGACAATACATCCAGATGGCACAAGAACCTATAGGGCATGCAACAATTGTCCTGGTGTGGAACTTACACCTACCCACATATTCTCATAGCCAGCAATGGCCGCAGCCTTGCAGAAATTTGACATAGACCCAGGGCAGCAGCTTTACACACCCAAGATAGTGGACATTGCTGCTGATGTGATGGAGATGCATGGTACATCTGAGGATCTTTATTGAACACGACAACAACAACGGCATTCCAGAGTAAAATAAATTATCAGAGATAGATACATATTTTCCAAATGAATTAAAATAAATATAATCGATACTGAGTGAGAGTTGAATTAAAAATATTAGAAATTTATTATCTTCGGAAACAAACCGTATCTAAAATATCAATTTTCTTTTTGCTACATGTTTTAATTTGCATTTACCTATTTTACATATCTCTGATTGTATTTGAAAATCGTTAACCAATTCTTCATACTTTTGGCGAAGTGGTGTTTTATTAATTTGTTATTTGATATTATTAGGGTTCTTTCCTGGTATTCAAAAAGGAAAAATACGTGTCGATCAGTTATATTTTTCAATTTATCAAACAATTTGGCCGCTGAATCTCTGATTCTGGTAGAGCGCCATCTGGCGAATAAAATTGTAACTAAAATCAATTTCGAATTTTTCATTATTTGCCATAAAAAATCCCATTGCATCCTGAACACAATGGTGTTTACCGCATTGCTCTAGCGCGAATATTCGCGGAGTTATTAATTTTTAAAGTTGTGCGGGACTTTTGGATCACCCTGTATTTAGGAGATAAAATAATTTATATGTATTGTGTATATATGGATATGTTGTAATGTCTTGACGAAGGTTGGAGAAATATTGGCAAATAGATATTTTTATTCAATCCAATATATGCCTTTTTATCATAAATATATAATATCTATATTATGTTACGGTCCTCCTTCCATATAGGCTATGTTACTCACAGCATGCACATTCTGTTGTTACTAATATGAATCTTTCGTATTTTTGTCAAGATTCCACCAGAGTCTTGAAAATGGTATCTAATGTCTTTATGTCTTTTCTCTTGCGGGGTGAAGAGCGGCTTTGTTGTCATAGCGTCTATAGAAACATCGTCTTTTTGAAATACAATCTTGGCTTTGACATTGCGGTGGAATCCTGGAATCGGCCGTGGAAAGTTCACAGCCCAAATTTCTCGGTGATCTTCAGTTTGGCATCTCTAAAAAGGGAAGATAAACCTAAGGCTGAGACATAAAACAATTTATTTCGACCAAAAATATCCTACAACATAAAGTAAATGAGAGGCAAGGAGAAATGCATCGAGTAACAAACAAATAAAATTAATATTCTCTATATTGGTATATACCCTGGTATTGCTAAATATCCTGTTTTACAATGTATTCGCCTAAGGTATATGAGAATTATTTTCACAGACTTAACTCCAATGACAGAAAAATAATTAAGAGAACCTCACTTCACAGCGATGAATCCAAATAATTTTCTTATTTCAGAAAGGTTTGTAAATAACGAGAGAAAAACCAATTATATTTGTTAGCTGGCGGTATAATAGCCTTCATTCATTTCTCTATATAACATAACTAGCAACTATTATATACGCATTAGTGGTTATATGGCAGGCTGCTGATTGGCCCTCCACTGTCACATGGCCTTAGTTAGCCAATCAGACCTGAGCACGGTTTCTTAGATCAGTCGGCGGAATTACATTGAATTTAAATATAATTATATACAAAATAACATTTTTAAATAACAAATAATAATTTGAAAATAATACAAATGTGAAATTTTAGTGGGAGAAGGTGGATATATTAAGAAAAGGGCATCTCCTTATCATGAAACTGAAAGTTGCTGATGGCTTGCACCATCTTTCGGAATAAATATTGTAACGTGATTAATTTATTTACATACTTTTTAGATTGTATTGATTTACATAAGTTTTTAATTACATCATAGCTATATGAATGCGCGTAAATACACTTTTAGAGTAGACAGTTAGAGAGAATAAAGTCCGTTCGTGTTTACCACTCCTCGCGTCTATTTTTCAACGCAACAAAATTAACTCCTCGTTGAGTTTTAAATATTACAGAATTGATAAAGAATAGATATTTGGCCAATTCTGGAATAATTAAAATTCAACTAATAGTTTAGATTTATTCCGACAGATGGCGCATATCATCAGCAACTTTCAGTTGCACGATAGGTAGATGCCTTTTTCTTAAATAACCATACGTTAACATAACTAATATGTAATATCAATATTACAGATTAAACACACATATAGTACAGATTTTAAATAATATCTTTCAAATTTTAATTTTATCCATCACAAATATAGCAAATATATAAATCTACAAATAATCTGTAGGTGTATTCAAATGATGTACAAACTATACATTTTATTAACGGGCTTTTTAAAATGAAATAATTTTGCATTTTAAAATAGGCAGCTGATTATATTTAACTTTAAATCCTAAGGTAATACTTGATATACTACATAAATACTTAATATACAAAAAGGAATATGTCAAATAAATATTGTTACTAAGTGAAATAATTCTTCATATTCTATTCTCACACAAGTTCCCAGCTGAAACTCTACCTTCTTCTTCTCGATGGGGTTTTGAACATTTATTAAAATATTTTATTTGACTTGCTTTTCTGTCTGTTTGTCTGTCCACAAATCTTGTTATCAGATTTTAATATACTTACAGTCTACCTGGAAGTATGGGATTCTGTACACCTGATCAATTCCTATGACAAAGCAAGTTGACAACATTTCAGACTTAGTGGTGATCTTGGCAACTTCACGTAGGATGTTATGGAACTCGGTATTAATTAGGACCATATAACGATCGACTTCCAGATTCATTGCTGTAAAATTGACTTAAACTTATTAAGTTATATTGACTTAATTTTAAGACTTAATCGATTTTATATCTTTTTCTATTAATTAAGACCGTAGCCCGACACCGCGGTATACAGGTTGGTTTATGTCTGAGTTTGCCAGAGTTGGTGGCTTATTCCTTTAAACCACCAGTAAAGGTTTATACAAGGGTGATATAAACATAATACATTGTACTATTGCATAATTAAAGGGAGATGTGCCTCTTTTCTTATTACATATATAAATTAAGAAAAAAGGACATCGTCTTATCGGGAAACTGAAGGTTTCTGATGGCTTGCGCTATCTATCGGAATAAATATCAACTATTCGTTGATTTTCAATTATTTCAGAATTGTCCAAATATATAAAGGTTTTGATCCGAATTACAATAAGAGAAATCTCTAGATATCATTTCTAAGAAGAGATACAAGCTGACGAGTTATTTATTGAAAAGATAAAAGCTTGGTGAGCTTTCAGACAATAACGTCATTCAACAGACTGAATACGATATGGTATTCTTATATTCAGCCTGTCGATGGATTCTATTGTCCGAAAGCTCGTCAAGCTTTTATCTTTTCAATAAATTACTAGTCAGGTTTTATCTCTTCCTAGAAATATATAAATATATATATTTTTTAAATTATTATCTCAAGTACACGTAGTACAGGCCATGATAATCATGGTGGGTAGTATATAGCGACTGATTTTACTGTAAGTGCACCACATTTCTACACATGTGAAATGCAGTTCGACTTTGCATTTGCAAATGTGCCAGAGTTCTGTTTGGTTACTTGCACTCGCTGGTGGAGTTGGACCTTTGAAAGAATCGGAGGCAATTGGAGCACCTTTTTTTATCAGAAAAAAATGTCCAATGCGGGATTCGATCCCGGGTCGTAGCGGTAGACCACCGGCCCCCAAATATATAAATGTATATTCCTAAACTAATTCAGTATTTTGGTTTAGAAATAAACGTGTTGAAGTCATAATGTTCGGAGTAAATTGAGCTGACGATGTAATGACGTGTTTTGGAATCTACCCGTGACAAGGCTCTAGCGCAAAGTTATAAAATCAAAGGGGTTTAAAACAGAGATTAACTTGAGAAAAATCCCAAATTTTCATTGTGAATTGACATTGTGTATAACAATCTCCAAATAAAAAACAAAATGTACAAATAAATAAATGAAAACGTTGATATTGAAGACAAAATGTTGTATTAAAGGTAAAAAATCTTAAAATGCCAATTTTATATTTCACCATTTTAAAATTGAATAAGGACTAATTAAATATTTCCAAACGTGGATATATATATATATATATATTAAGAAAAAGGCTTCTTCTTATCGAGCAACTGAAAGTTACTGATGGCTTGCGCCATCTATCGGAATAAATGTCAACTATTCTCGTTGATTTTTAATTATTCCAGAATTGGCCAAATACCCATTCTTGATTAATCAAGAAAAGCTAACCACGGACGCGTTTCGGGCTGTTGGCCCTCATCAGCGTGGTGCAAGCTGTACCTCAACGACCAATACTACTTATATATATTTTTCTTTTATAATTCTTTCTAGCTAATTGAGACATATTATATAAATATTTACTTATCTTACATACTTATATACAACGTGTGATCCATAATTCCCAGGAATGAGACTGGGTCACGTAAAATATTCAAAATAATGAAATAATTTTATAAGGACCTTATAAATAAAACATTTATTAACCGTAGAAAAAATTTGATCACACAGAGGCACGCGCTCACGTTTTTTCGAATTTATAAGCTCGAGTATTTCAGAACATTTTCTAACTTCAGTATGGACTGTATTGAAAAACAGCGAGTCTGCATAGAGTTTTTCTTTAAATTGAAGAAAACAGCTTCCGAATCATTTCAAATTTTGAAACAGGCTTTTAAAGAAGATGCCCTATCACAATCGAAGACATTTGAATCGTTTGCACGATTTAAAGATGGTCGAACAAGCAAGAGAAAGCAAGGATGATCAAATCGAAGATTAAGTGTCTTCTTATCACTTTCTTTGATGTAAAGGAATTGGTACACTAAGAATTCGTGCCCGAGGGTCAGACCATTAATCAACATTACTATCTTGATGTATTGTGACGTTTAAGGGAGGCTGTGCGTCAGAAACGACCCGAAAATGGCATCGGAAAAACTGGCTCTTGCATCATGACAACGCACGGCCACATATGGCCGTCACTGTACCATTCTATTTGGCTAAAAACGTAATTGTTTTATTACCCCAGCCACCCTATTCTCCTGACCTTGCTCCCAACGACTTTTTCCTTAACCCTTAAATTAAAAAAGTCTTAAAAGAACGTTGATTTGACTCAATACCTGAAATGAAGGAGAATACGAAGAATATTTTTAAAAGCCTGAAAGATGAGGATTTTCAGAGGTGTTTTGATATCTGGAAAAAAATATGGAACAAGTGTATAGATAGTGACGGTGATCATTTTGAGAAATTTTAAATACAACTTTATTATACTTTTGTATTTCTTTAAATATTTAGCATTCCTGGAAATTATTGATCACACTATGTATATGAAAATAAAAAAGACATATCCTGACCGCGCTCACATAAGCATTTCTATATAGCAGAGCGCCATCTAGTGGAACAAAAATAAACTAAACGTTTATTTAACTTGTTTAATGATATTTGGCAAACCCAATTTATTGATAAATCAATAAAAGCCAACCATGAACGCGTTTCGGGTTGTTAGCCCTCAAAAACGTGGAGCAAGCTGTAACTCTACGACTAAAATTTGGTCCCAGAGAATTCCTGAGAAATCAAGAAAAGCGTATTTGTATTTAAAGAGGCACCTCTTTTTTAAATAGGAATTAGAGCAATGCATTATGTCATCACCCAAGTGAAAAGCTCGAAGTTAGTGAAAAAGAATAAGTCTCAATACAGTTTTTGGCAGATTAAGATAACTTGCACACCAAGGTTTCAGGCTTTGATCTTCAGAAGCAAAGGAGCTGCTTCGATATCATAACATCCTACCAAATGTGTTAAGGAATCGGACAAATTTACTAAAAAGGTGTTTAAGCTAGTGGAATTGTAGGGCCAATTTTGAGGACAGAATACAGCATATTGAGTTGTTTTAATGTATGTTTGAAGGGAGTGGTGCGCATATAGACACTTGAATACGATTCGACTTGAAACATGTTGTATACGTATATATATATCTCAGGTAACATATAGAGTTCTTTGAATATATAATATTTTATTATTTTGATGAATAAGAAAAAAGAGATATTAATATATAACGCCATTGTAATAACAATTAAAACTTATTGTTTCGGGCCAGGATAACGTGATCGATTCAACTTATATCTAAAGATTTCTTATATCGTAAAAAATAATTATTATATTTGCGGAGCAGGGAACGATATGATGCATGATGAAACACCATGTTTAAAAACACATGGAAATAATTCGTCTGTATTGTACTTGGGAAGAAAATGGCAAATATCACTCTATATAAGGATATAATTGGCGACAAGAAATTAGATGACGCAATCTCAATATTTGACCATCTTTCTGAAACTATATTTATCGACATAGTACTTTTGGATCATCAAATTATTCCTGTGATACGTATAATGGCCAATGCACCGCCGACGTAGAATCCAGAACACCACTACGTGTAAGTTGATAAGAAGAACAATTTCGTTTATATGAATCTCAATTTAAGGCCAATTACATTGAAGTTCGATCTACCTATATATTATTGGCATATAGCTGGAACGACTGACATGATTGGGTGAAATTGCAGAAACATCTCCTAAACATGGAATAACATTTCAATAATCGAATACAAACAACAATTCTATGAATGATTTGAACTTTATAAAGAGGTCCTTAAATAAAATTTCACAATTTGGTATACGTACTGATATAAGAAAGCGCTTTTTGAATTACTTTGTTCATGCATCATTAGTATGAAAGGTGCTGAAATAATTGAAGCAAAAATAGATGATATTTTATATTATGTTGTTCTTCCATAATATCCTCTGTCAAACTCAAATTGAAACATCTATTCTGAGTTTTAAATATGATTGTAAAATATAAATTGCCTTGGGGTAGATAATGGATAATTCAATGCCGAAAATAGACAAAACTAAGGCTCTTTTCGAAATTGATATTAGTCGAAGGCGGGGTCACACCAGAAATGTCTGTACCTTGATGTAGATCCAAGGGTTCAACATCTGGTCCTCGGCATAGGCCTATTGGAAATTTTAATGGTGGCTCTAAGATTGCATAATCATTGTATCTATAAGCCGCTTGGAATATTAATGTAGGTTCCAATACTGAGACATCTGGACCTCGACATAAGCCGCTTGGGATCTTAATGGCGGCTACAGGACTGCAACATCTAGCCCAAGACAAAGGTCGCTTGGAAATTTAATGGTGGCTCCTGAACTGCAACATCTGTTCCTCGACATAGGCCGCTTGGAAACTTAATGGTGACTCCTGTACTGCACCATCTAGAACTCGGCATAAGCCGCTTGGAAATTTTAATTGCGGCTCCAAGATTGCAATATCTGGTCCTCGATATAAGCCGCTTGGAAACTTAATGAAAGCTCCAAAACTGCAACATATGATTCAAGGCATAATCCGCGTGGAAATTTGATGGCAGTTCCTGAGCTACAACATCTGATCCTCGGCATAAGCCGCTTGGTAAAATTGATGGCAGTTCCTGGACTGCTACATCTGAACCTCGACATAGTCTGCGTGGACACCTAATGTATGCTCCTTTGCTTAACATGTGGTCCTCGGTAAACCCGCTTGGAAACATAAGGGCAACTCCAGGACTGCAGCATATATACCTCGGCATAAGACACATGAAACCTAATGGCGGCTCCTGGATTGCAACATCTGGACCGTGATATAGGTTGCTGGAAAAAATTAATGGCGTCCAAGACAAAACATCTGGTCCTCAACATAAGCCGTAGAAAACTCAATGGGGCTTCAGGACTGCAACATCTGGACCTCGGCATAAGCCGCTTGGAAATTTAATGGTGGCTCCAAGACTGCAACATCTGGTCCTCGAAATAGGCCGCTTGAAAACTTGATGGCAGCTCCAAGACTGCATCATATAGTCCTCGGCATAAGCCGCTTGAAAACTTAATTGCAGCTCCAAGTCTGCAACATCTGGTCCTCGGCATTGTCCGGGTGGCAAATGGCAGCTCCTGGAATGCAACATCTGAACTTCGACATAGTCCACGTGGAAACCTAATGTAGGTTCCTGTGCTTCAACATCTGGTTCTCGTTATAAGCTTTGAAACTTAAATACAGCTCCGAGAGTACAACATTTGGAATTCGACATAGTCCGGGTGGAAAATTGAGGCTCCTGGACTGCAACATCTGGACCTCGACTTGAGCCGCTTGGAAACTTAATGGCGGTTCGAAGACGGCATCATCTGGTTCTCGGCATAATCCGCTTTGAATCTAAATGGAAGGTCCAAAACTGCCACATCTGGTCCTTGATATAGGCCGCTTGGAAACTTAATTGTAGCTCTAAGACTGCATCATCTGGACTTCGACATATCTGTGTGGAAAATGACGGCTCCTGGACTGCAACACTTTGACCTAGGCAAAGGCGATTGGCAAAATTAATGGCAGTTCCTGGACTGCTTTATTTAAACCTCGACATTGTACGCGGGAAAACATAATGGTGACTCCTGTGCTGCAATATCTGGACCTCGACATAGCCGCTTGGAAACTTAATGGCAACTCCAGAACTGCAACATGTATACTTCGGCATAAGCCGTTTGCTAACCTAATGTCGGCTAAAGGACTGCAACATCTATCCACGGCATAAGACGCTTTAAAATTTAATGGCGGCTCAAAGACTGCTACAAATGGACCTCGGCATACACCGCTTGGAGACCTAATGGCGGCTACTGAACTGCAGCATCTGGACCTCGACATAGGCCGTTAGACACTTAATAGTAACTTCAGGACTACAACATATAAACCTCGACATAAGCCGTTTGGTAACCTAACGGCTGCTCCAGGACTGTAACATCTGGTCCTCGGCATAAGCGACTTTGAATCTTAATGGAGGTTCAAAAACTGCAACATATGGACCTCGGAATAGGGCGCTTGGAACATAATTACAGAACCAAGACTGCAACATCTGGACTATGCCGTAGTGCAGATGGAAAATGGCGGCTCCTGGACTGCTACATCTGAACCTCGTAATAGTTCGCGTGGAAACCTAATGGCGGCTTATGTGTTGCAACATCTGGTACTCGAAATAGCCCGTTTGGTACTTAATGGCGACTCCTGGATTGCAACATATGGACCGCGACATAATTTGCTTGGAAACTTAATGGCGTCTCCAAGACTGCAATTTCTGGTCCTCAGCTTAAGTCGCTTGGAATCTCAATTGTGGCTCTAAGACGTAACATCTGGTTCTCGGCATAAGGCGCTTTAAAACTTGAACACAGGTCTAAGACTGCAACATCTGGACTTGGAGATAAGCCGCTTGTAAATTTGATAACAGCTCCAAGACTTCAACATCTAGATTTTGTTACAGTCCGAGTGGAAAATTGCGGTTTCTGGGCTGCAACATCTAGACCTGGAGATAGGCCGTTTGGAAAATTAATGGCAGCTCCAAGAGTTCAATATCTGGACCTCGGCATAAGCCGCTCCAAACTTAATGGCGGCAAAAGGTGCAGCATCCGATCCTCGTCAAAGGTCGCTTGAAAACTTAATAGAAGCTCCAAGACTGCAACATCTGGTCCTTGGGATAAGCCTCTTGAAAACTTAAATAAAGGTCAAAGACTGCAACATATGAAATTCGGCATAGTCCGCGTTGAACCCTAATGGCGGCTCCTGTACTGCAACACATGGGCCTCGGCATAATTTGCTTGGAAACACAATGACAGCTCCAAGAATGCAACATCTGGTCCTCGGGATAGTCCACATGAAAATTGATAGTATCTCCTGTGCTGCAACTTCTGGGTTAGACATAGTCCGCGTTGAAATGAAATGGCGGCTCCAAGATTACAACATCTGGTCCTCTGCATAAGCCGCTTTGAAATATAATGGAAACACCAAGACTGGAACATCTGGTCTCCGTTTTACTACGCTTGGAAACTGAATGGCGGCACCAGAACTGCAACATCTGGTCCTCGGCATAAGCCGCTTGGAAACTTAATTACAGCTACAAGACTGAAACATCTAAACCATGGCATAAGCCGCTTGGAAATCCAATGCCGACTCAAAGACTTAAAAATCTGTACTTCGGCATAAGCCGCTTAGAAACCTAATGGCGGCTTCAGTACTCCTACATCTGGTCTTCGGCATAGTCCGCTTGGAACTTAATAGCGGCTCCAAAACCTCATATCTGGACCTAGGCCTGAGCCACTTTGAAACACTAAGCCGGCTCCAGTTCTGAAACATATGGTTCTCGGCATAAGCTGCTTGAAAACACAATGGCGGCTCCAAGACTGCAACATCTGGTCCTCGGCACAAGCCGCTTGGAAACTTAAATACAGCTCCAAGGCTACAGCATCTGGACTTCGGAATAATCCGTGTGGAAAATGACGGCTCCTGGACTGCAACATCTTGACCTTAGCATGAGCCACTTCGTAAAATAAACGGCGGCTCCTGGGCTGAGACATCTGGACCTCGGCATAAGCTGCTTGGAAACACAATGGCGGCTCCTGGGCTGAGACATCTGGACCTCGGCATAAGCTGCTTGGCAACACAATGGCGGCTCAGGACTTCAACATCTGGTCCTCGGCATACCGCTTGGAAACTTAATGGCGGCTCCTAAACCTAACATCTGTACCTCGGCATAGACCGCTTGGAAACTTAATGGCGGCTCCTAAACCTAACATCTGGACCTCGGCATCTGAAACTTATTTACAACTCCAGGACTGCAAAATCTGGTCCTCGGCATAAGCCGCTTGGAAACATAATGGCGTCTCCAAGACTGCAACATCTTTTCCTCGGCATAAGCCGCTTGGAAACATAATGGCGGCTCCAAGACACAACATCTGGTCCTCGGCATAAGCCGCTTGGAAACTTGATTACAGCAACAAGACTGCAAATCTGGGCTTCGGCATAGTCCTGTTGTAAAATGTCGGCTTCTGGACTGCAACATCTGGACTTCGGCATAAGCCGCTTGGAAACTCAATGCCAGCTCCAGGTTGAAACATCTGGACCTCAGCATAAGCCGCTTGGAAACTTAATGCCTGCTCAAAGAATTGAGTATCTGGACCTCGGCTTCAACCGCTTTGAAGCCGGCTCTAGGACTGCAACATAAGGTCCTCGGCATAATCCGCTTGGAACCTCAATGACGGCTCCAAGGTTGCAGCATATAGTCCTCTGCGTAAACCGCTTGGAATCTCAATCAGCAACTGGTCCGGGCATAGGCCACGTGAAAACTTAATTGAAGTCCAAGACTGCAATATATGTTCCTTGGCATGAGGCGCTTGATAACTTAAATTTAGTCCAGGACTGCAAAATCTGGTCCTCGTCATAAGCGGCTTGGAATATCAATGGCGGCTCCAAGATTGCAGCATCTGGTACTCGGCATAAGTCGCTTCGAAACTTAAAGGCGTCTCCTGCACTGCAACATCTGAACATCGACATAGTCCGCGTGAAAACTATTGGCGGCTCTTGTGATGTAGCATCTGGTCCTCGGGATAATTCACTTGGAAACTTAAAAGTGGCTCCTGTAATGAAACTTCTAGACCTCCGCATAAGCCTCGTGGGAACTTAATGTCAGCCCCAAGACTGCAATATCTGATCCTCGGCATATTACGTGGTAATATTAATGGCTGTACCTGTGCTGCAACATCTGGTCCCAGACATAGGCAGCTTGGAATCTTAATGGCCGTTCTAGGACTGAAACATCTGGACCTCGGCATAGGCCGCTTGGAAACTTAATGGCGTCTACACGACTCCAAATTTCGGACCTCGGCATAATCCGCTTGGAAAGTTAATGGCGGCTCAAGGACTGCAACGTCTGGTCCTCGTCATAAACCGCTTGTAAACTAAATGACATCTCAAAGATTACAACATCTGGTCCTAGGCATGAGCCGCTCTGAAAAGTAATGCCGGCTCCTAGGCTGCAACATATGGTCTTCGGCATAAGCCGCTTGGAAACTTAATTACAGAAACAAGACTGCAACATCTGGACTTCGGCATAGTTCGTGTGGAAAATGACGGCTCCTGGAAGGCAACATCTTTACCTCGACATTATCCGCGTGAAATTAATTGGTGGCTCCTGTGCTGCAACATATGGTCCTCGATATAGACCGCTTGGAAACTTATTGGTAGCTCCAGGACTGCAACATCTGTTCCTCGGCATAAACCGCTTTGAAACTTGATGGCGGATCCATAACTGCCACATCTGGTTCTTTGCATAAGCCGCAAGGAAACCTAATTACAGCTCCAAGACTGCAAATCTGTTCCTCGGCATGAATCGCTTGAAAACTTAATAGAGGCTCCAAGACTGCAACATCTGCGCCTCGGCATAAGCCGCTTGAAAACCTAATGGAGGCTCCAAAACTGCAACATCTGGGCCTCAGCATAAGCCGCTTGAAACCTTAATGGAAGTTCCAAGACTGCAACATATGGGCCTCGGCATAAACCGCTTGAAAACCTAATGGAGGCTCCAAGATTGCAACATCTGGGCCTCGGCATAAGCAGCTTGAAAACCTAATGGAGGCTACAAGATTTCAATATCTGGGCCTCGGCATAAGCAGCTTGAAAACCTAATGGAGGCTCCAAGACTGCAACCTCTGGGCCTCGGCATGAGCCGCTTGGAAACTTAATGGAGGCTCCAAGACTGCAACATCTGGACTTCGGCATAAACCGCTTGGAAACCTAATGGAGGCTCTGAGGCTGCAACATCTGGGCCTCGGCATAAACCGCTTGGAAACTTAATGGAGGCTTCAAGTCTGCAACATCTGGACTTCGGCATAAACCGCTTGGAAACCTAATGGAGGCTCTGAGGCTGCAACATCTGGGCCTCGGCATAAACCGCTTGGAAACTTAATGGAGGCTCCAAGTCTGCAACATCTGGACTTCGGCATAAGCCGCTTGGAAACCTAATGGAGGCTCTGAGGCTGCAACATCTAGACCTCGGCATAAACCGCTTGGAAACTTAATGGAGTCTCCAAGTCTGCAACATCTGGGCCTCGGCATTAACCGCTTGGAAACTTAATAGAGTCTCCAAGTCTGCAACATCTGGGCCTCGGCATAAACCGCTTGGAAACTTAATGGAGGCTCCAAGACTGCAACATCTGGGCCTCGGCATAAACCGCTTGGAAACTTAATAGAGTCTCCAAGTCTGCAACATCTGGGCCTCGGCATAAACGGCTTGGTAACTTAATGGAGGCTCCAAAACTGCAACATCTGGGCCTCGGCATAAACCGCTTGAATACCTAATGGAGGCTACAAGACTGCAACCTCTGGGCCTCGGCATGAGCCGCTTGGAAACTTAATGGAGGCTCCAAGACTGCAACATCTGGGCCTCGGCATAAACCGCTTGGAAACTTAATAGAGTCTCCAAGTCTGCAACATCTGGGCCTCGGCATTAACCGCTTGGAAACTTAATAGAGTCTCCAAGTCTGCAACATCTGGGCCTCGGCATAAACCGCTTGGAAACTTAATGGAGGCTCCAAGACTGCAACATCTGGGCCTGGCATAAACCGCTTGGAAACTTAATAGAGTCTCCAAGTCTGCAACATCTGGGCCTCGGCATAAACCGCTTTGAAACTTAATGGAGGCTCCAAGTCTGCAACATCTGGACTTCGGCATAAACCGCTTGGAAACCTAATGGAGGCTCTGAGGCAGCAACATCTGGGCCTCGGCATAAACCGCTTGGAAACTTAATGGAGGCTTCAAGTCTGCAACATCTGGACTTCGGCATAAACCGCTTGGAAACCTAATGGAGGCTCTGAGGCTGCAACATCTGGGCCTCGGCATAAACCGCTTGGAAACTTAATGGAGGCTCCAAGTCTGCAACATCTGGACTTCGGCATAAGCCGCTTGGAAACCTAATGGAGGCTCTGAGGCTGCAACATCTAGACCTCGGCATAAACCGCTTGAAAACCTAATGGAGGCTCTGAGGCTGCAACATCTGGGCCTCGGCATAAACCGCTTGGAAACTTAATGGAGGCTCCAAGTCTGCAACATCTGGACTTCGGCATAAGCCGCTTGGAAACCTAATGGAGGCTCTGAGGCTGCAACATCTAGACCTCGGCATAAACCGCTTGAAAACCTAATGGAGGCTCTGAGGCTGCAACATCTGGGCCTCGGCATAAACCGCTTGGAAACCTAATGGAGGCTCCAAGTCTGCAACATCTGGACTTCGGCATAAACCGCTTGGAAACCTATTGGAGTTTCCAAGAATGCAACATCTGTTCCTTCGTTTATGCCGCACGCGGAGTCTCAATAATATATAGTTCAATATATGAAATAATATGTATATATATATATATAGAAATAGTATAATTTGCTATTAATAAAAGACAAATATATTAAAATATTGAATTATCAATTCCTGTGTTGAAAATACAATTTAAGATTAAATGGTATCATCTCCTCTGATCAATAGTATCGTGAGAGATCCAAGTTCTTTTGACCTACCCTCGATCGGGGCTCTTTCTTCTGTCCTTTTTTATTCACTTGATTTTTAACATTTGTATATCTATCTCTATATTAAAATCTCTTCACTATATATTTTACAACTAAAAGGTGTAATATACAATAATAACAAATTATATATATATCCTAAATAAACCTGAATTTGATTTTGAAAAATATTATTTTATTTAAACGAAACTATATTTCAAAATTATTTATTGCACCTTTTAAAAAATATTAAATATGAATAATTTTTTTAATTCGTAATTTATAAAATAAATATCCGATGATTCGGCTCATTTTGTTTCTAAATTATTAATTTATTACCAACCTTATCAACATGAGTAATAAAACTCTAGGGGAAATTCTAGGCGTTCCTGTGTGTGTGTGTGTGGATCCTCTTTATAAATTATAAAAATATAAATCAGAGTCTGGGTTTGTGTCAATTATTTTATAATGGATGCTTTAATTTTATTTATGTGTATGTTTCTTTTACTTCTTTTCTCTTCTTTTCGGCAAAGTTTCCACACAACCTATGCGGTACCTGCATCAGACTTACTTATTTTCATAGAAGAATTCGCGACCAAGGAAGTCCTAGGATCTCCTTTACCAATTCTCCAGCTAAACTATCGGGTTGTGTTCACTGACCTTAGCTTGTTGTGGGTCTGTGATTGACTGTTACAACACGTGACCAAGGAAACCAAATTTATATACTATTCTCTAAATTTCAAATAACCTTTAAAAATTGGTTCATGAAATATGTATCTAGATTATAAATTAGAGTATTAATAAATTTTGAAAAAAATATAAAGAATATATAATTTTTCCTAAGTCTCTTCGAAATTGGTGCGATTTTTTCACATATTCACAATAATAAGAATGATTTATTCCACTCGCTTTCAACATTCGCTCTTACCTAACCGGGATTTTGCCAAACCTACTATACACTAGTGTAAGATATCTGGTTGTGTAGCTACACTGCTGTGTATAAGATGTAGGAGATAGATAAAGATGAGAGGATAGAATTCTGATATTCCGGACAAAATTGGGAGCCGCATCTTGTTTAGCTTCGATTAGATGGTGATAGTTCTTCATTTCCTAAGGCTAAGATTGATTCTGGTTGAGGACTCCAGAAAACAATATTGACTCTAATCTACGCCTAAACCAGTTAATATATAGTATAATGTTTTATTCATTACTATCATGTGACCTTAATCATCCAATAAGCATTGAGTTCAATAGCTAATCAGAGTGCAATATTTTCCTTTAGTTCAGTAGTTGTCTTGACCAACGCCAATCTTAATCATAAGATCGTGAGTTAGAATATAGGAATTATTTTTTAGATAACTATACAAACTACGTACATGTTCAATTCACTATTAATTCACTTCATGAGAAAACATATTTCAGGGTTGCATTTGTTGATAATATTGATGTTAGTAATTTAAAATGCTTTGTAGTTTAGGGCACTGATGCTTGATTTTCTTGCTCTGTAATGGTATATTTTATCGATGATTAAATGGATAACGTTTATTATGTGTATGCAATTTTATGTTTGAAAAAATCGGTTGAATATGTAAGACAGGCCGATATTCTAATAACACACACTTAATAATACCTAGTTTCAAGTATAACTGCAACTTCTTACAAAGAGGTGTAGAGTATGAAACATTCTATGGCTATGAGAAAAGCAAACTCCATTCGAATGAAGATTCTTTTTAGTAACCCGGCCTCCGCCTACGCTAAGTAACCATAACACCGTCAAAAAACTGATGTTTGATAAGCTAACTTTGGGGCAATCATATGCCTGCCCCAATATGTTTACCTATCACTGCTGTTTAGTAGATATTTCATGGAGTGTGTTTCTATCCCGGCATTTAAAAGGTTTAACAAATACAAACAGCTTATATGCCAATCTCTAAAACACAATAACCTCTATAATATCTTATAGGTATGCATTTATAATAGATGTTTACCAAGATATAGCTTGAATTATAGATATTCCTTCCCTAAGCAACAGTATTTGTACAAATGTAATGGAAGAGCTATTATAAAAACTAGGTTGTGACTTCTTGTTATTTTAAATTTCTGAAAACACAAATGACATATCCTTGCGATATATAAAGGTGCTGAAAATATCTGTTGGAAATTCCCTATTTGAGAGCTGGTCAGTCAAAGTTTGGAGGGAGTTGTATAAAAATGAAGAGATTTTATTTCACAAGTAACACTCCCGCCCGACCTGATCAATCATCCGCGCTTCGATCGCAACCTGAGAGATCCGCACAAATATCGAATTATTTAATAGAAAGGTGGCTACTTGTGGCTGCTCGAGTTGGACACCTTTGGTCACCTCGTTGTCCCGCGTTACTATGGTCACCTCGTTGTCCCGCGTTACTATGATCACCTCGTTTTCCCGCGTTACTATGGTCACCTCGTTGTGCCGCGTTACTATGGTCACCTCGTTGTCCCGCGTTACTATGGTCACCTCGTTGTCCTGCGTTACTGTGGTCACCTCGTTGTCCCGCGTTACTATGGTCACCTCGTTGTCCCGCGTTACTATGGTCACCTCGTTGTCCCGCGTTACTATGGTCACATCGTCCCGTGTTACTGTGGTCACCTCGTTGTCCCGCGTTACTATGGTCACCTCGTTGTCCCGCGTTACTATGGTCACCTCGTTGTCCCTCGTTACTATGGTCACCTCGTTGTCCCGCGTTACTATGGTCGCCTCGTTGTCCTGCGTCACTATGGTCACCTCGTTGTCCTGCGTTACTGTGGTCACCTCGTTGTCCCGCGTTACTATGGTCACCTCGTTGTCCCGCGTTACTATGGTCACCTCGTTGTCCCTCGTTACTATGGTCACCTCGTTGTCCCGCGTTACTATGTTCACCTCGTTGTCCCGCGTTACTATGGTCACCTCGTTGTCCCTCGTTACTATGGTCGCCTCGTTGTCCTGCGTCACTATGGTCACCTCGTTGTCCTGCGTTACTGTGGTCACCTCGTTGTCCCGCGTTACTATGGTTACCTCGTTGTCCCGCGTTACTATGGTCACATCGTCCCGTGTTACTGTGGTCACCTCGTTGTCCCGCGTTACTATGGTCACCTCGTTGTCCCGCGTTACTATGGTCACCTCGTTGTCCCTCGTTACTATGGACTTGGTCACCTCGTTGTCCCGCGTTACTATGGACTTGGTCACCTCGTTGTCCCGCGTTACTATGGTCACCTCGTTGTCCCGCGTTACTATGGACTTGGTCACCTCGTTGTCCCGCGTTACTATGGTCACCTCGTTGTCCCGCGTTACTATGGTCACCTCGTTGTCCCTCGTTACTATGGTCACCTCGTTGTCCCGCGTTACTGTGGTCACCTCGTTGTCCCGCGTCACTATGGTCACCTGGTTGTCCCGCGTTACTATGGTCACCTCGTTGTCCCGCGTTACTATGGTCACCTCGTTGTCCCGCGTTACTATGGTCACCTCGTTGTCCCGCGTTATTATGGTCACCTCGTTGTCCCGCGTTACTATGGTCACCTCGTTGTCCCGCGTTACTATGGTCACCTCGTTGTCCCGCGTTACTATGGTCACCTCGTTGTCCCTCGTTACTATGGTCACCTCGTTGTCCCTCGTTACTATGGTCACCTCGTTGTCCCGCGTTACTGTGGTCACCTCGTTGTCCCGCGTCACTATGGTCACCTGGTTGTCCTGCGTTACTATGGTCACCTCGTTGTCCCGCGTTACTATGGTCACCTCGTTGTCCCGCGTTACTATGGTCACCTCGTTGTCCCTCGTTACTATGGTCACCTCGTTGTCCCGCGTTACTGTGGTCACCTCGTTGTCCCGCGTTACTATGGTCACCTCGTTGTCCCGCGTTACTGTGGTCACCTCGTTGTCCCGCGTCACTATGGTCACCTGGTTGTCCCGCGTTACTATGGTCACCTCGTTGTCCCGCGTTACTATGGTCACCTCGTTGTCCCGCGTTACTATGGTCACCTCGTTGTCCCGCGTTATTATGGTCACCTCGTTGTCCCGCGTTACTATGGTCACCTCGTTGTCCCGCGTTACTATGGTCACCTCGTTGTCCCGCGTTACTATGGTCACCTCGTTGTCCCTCGTTACTATGGTCACCTCGTTGTCCCTCGTTACTATGGTCACCTCGTTGTCCCGCGTTACTGTGGTCACCTCGTTGTCCCGCGTCACTATGGTCACCTGGTTGTCCTGCGTTACTATGGTCACCTCGTTGTCCCGCGTTACTATGGTCACCTCGTTGTCCCGCGTTACTATGGTCACCTCGTTGTCCCGCGTTATTATGGTCACCTCGTTGTCCCGCGTTACTATGGTCACCTCGTTGTCCCGCGTTACTATTGTCACCTCGTTGTCCCTCGTTACTATGGTCACCTCGTTGTCCCGCGTTACTATTGTCACCTCGTTGTCCCTCGTTACTATGGTCACCTCGTTGTCCCGCGTTACTATGTTCACCTCGTTGTCCCGCGTTACTATGGTCACCTCGTTGTCCCTCGTTACTATGGTCACCTCGTTGTCCTGCGTCACTATGGTCACCTCGTTGTCCTGCGTTACTGTGGTCACCTCGTTATCCCGCGTTACTATGGTCACCTCGTTGTCCCGCATTACTATGGTCACATCGTCCCGTGTTACTGTGGTCACCTCGTTGTCCCGCGTTACTATGGTCACCTCGTTGTCCCGCGTTACTATGGTCACCTCGTTGTCCCTCGTTACTATGTACTTGGTCACCTCGTTGTCCCGCGTTACTATGGACTTGGTCACCTCGTTGTCCCGCGTTACTATGGTCACCTCGTTGTCCCGCGTTACTATGGACTTGGTCACCTCGTTGTCCCGCGTTACTATGGTCACCTCGTTGTCCCTCGTTACTATGGTCACCTCGTTGTCCTGCGTCACTATGGTCACCTCGTTGTCCTGCGTTACTGTGGTCACCTCGTTGTCCCGCGTTACTATGGTCACCTCGTTGTCCCGCGTAACTATGGACTTGGTCACCTCGTTGTCCCGCGTTACTATGGTCACCTCGTTGTCCCTCGTTACTATGGTCACCTCGTTGTCCTGCGTCACTATGGTCATCTCGTTGTCCTGCGTTACTGTGGTCACCTCGTTGTCCCGCGTTACTATGGTCACCTCGTTGTCCCGCGTTACTATGGACTTGGTCACCTCGTTGTCCCGCGTTACTATGGTCACCTCGTTGTCCCTCGTTACTATGGTCACCTCGTTGTCCTGCGTCACTATGGTCACCTCGTTGTCCCGCGTTACTATGGTCACATCGTCCCGTGTTACTGTGGTCACCTCGTTGTCCCGCGTTACTATGGTCACCTCGTTGTCCCGCGTTACTATGGTCACCTCGTTGTCCCTCGTTACTATGTACTTGGTCACCTCGTTGTCCCGCGTTACTATGGACTTGGTCAACTCGTTGTCCCGCGTTACTATGGTCACCTCGTTGTCCCGCGTTACTATGGACTTGGTCACCTCGTTGTCCCGCGTTACTATGGACTTGGTCACCTCGTTGTCCCGCGTTACTATGGACTTGGTCACCTCGTTGTCCCGCGTTACTATGGACTTGGTCACCTCGTTGTCCCGCGTTACTATGGACTTGGTCACCTCGTTGTCCCGCGTTACTATGGACTTGGAAGAATTAAGGCATGGTGATCTACCTTGCCCCGAAGTTCCACGAGGTTGAAGGCCTCGACCATTGTCGATTATTGTAGATGGATAAGTCTCAATATTTGATTAAAACTGTCCGACCCAGTGGTTGCGCTACTTTTTCCTGCCACATATGTTTCATTTTTGAATTTGGTCAACCATCTTTCACTGTAATACGAAATATCTTTTGTTTGCATGCCTTCCCTGCCTCTTTCTTTTATTTGCATTCCATATATTCCTAGTAAATATTTTCCGTTTAATTATAATATATATTTTGAATATTCTTAAAGTAAAAAGTCCACGTTTAAGTTTATTTTGTTTGTCTATTTTTGAAACTTGCAAAACCACAAGTATTTCAGGTTCAAATATTGATTAATGATATTTATTCGAGAGCGTTTATGCGAGTGTTAATGTACCATAAATAGATTCGGTAGGAACTCTATTCTTTAAATTCATCTACGAGATTTGTAAGATTTATTATTTTCGCTCCGTGTAGTGTTCTGTGGATTACTCCACCGCCACTGTTGTGCTGTTGGTCAGAAGTCCTTGGTTCCTACATGGCAGCCTGACCCTTAGGAAACATGGAGTCTACAACACAAATAGCTGCAAGGAATAAGTGGTATTATGGCAGAATCTATACAGAGCGATGAGAAATATGCTGACAAGCTTCATTGTGATCGGTTCTATATTTGCAAGGTATGTCCCATAAGTTCCCGGACTGGGTCCATAAAAAAATAAATAAAGGAAAAATGTAAATGAATTTGACTGTTTATTATAGAAAAAATATCTGGCTACACGGTGGTACCAATATCGAGGCGGTACTTGCGCGCGCGCCAAGGTTATTCTAATTTATTTAAAGGTCACACCTAGCGCTGCGGCGATTTTACGATGGAACAAAAATTGAAGCAGAGGATTTGCATAGAATTTTGTGTGAAACTTCAAATATCAGCAACCGAAACTTTTGAAATGCTTAATAAAGCATTCCCCAATGACGCCCCAAAGAGAACAACTGTTTTTGAATGGCATTCTAGATTTAAAGCTGGCAGAATTTCCATTGAAGATGATCCTCGTCAATGACGCTCAAAATTTCAAAGGACTGATGAAAATGTGCAAAAAAATCACCGATTTGATAAAAGAAAATCCTCGAACCACTTTGCTGGAGCTAGAGCAAGACACAGGCATCTCTAAAACAACGATTGGAAGGATCGTAACCGAAGATTTGAAGCTCAAAAAGACTCCTGCAAAATTCATCCCAAGATTCCTCACCAATGAGCAAAACCTGTGTCGGCTTGCAACCTGTGAGGACATGATGGAAATGACAAGAACGGATCCAGAATGGAAAGACAAGATAATCACAGGCGACGAGACATGGGTCTATGGCTATGACCCTGAAACCAAACCTCAATCTGCCGAGTGGAGAGGTTAGGGTGAGCCTAGACTTGAAAAATCCAGAAACAAGGTGTTGCTGGTCGCTTTTTCGGATAACAAGGGCATTGTTCATCACTAGTATCTTCCTGCAGGCCAAACAGTTATTAAGGAAATGTATTTGGGCATTCTTCGCCGTCTAAGGGAAGCGATTCGAAAAAAAAAGGCCAGAAAAATGGACTAATGGTGGCTGGATCCTACACCATGACAATGCTCGCCCTCACACAGCGCACTTGATGACTAGCTTTTTGGCGAAAAACGGGACACAAATCCTACTTCAACCACCCTATTTCCCAGACATCGCACCAAATGACTTTTTCCTGTTCCCCAAACTTAAAGCAGTTCTAAAAGGAAGACATTTTGACACCAGGGATGACATAATAGAAAAATCGCCGTTAGCATTGAAGAGCATTCCAAAAGAGGCTTATAAAATCTGTTTCGACAATTGGGAGAAACGATGGCGCTGGTGCGTTGAAGCAAGGGGGGATTACTTTGAAAAGTTTTAATAAAAAAATTTTAAAAAAATCTTACCTTTTTTTTTTATGGACCCAGTCCGGGAACTTATGGGACATACCTTGTATATAAAAGGATTGAGGTCGGGCGAACAAGTGAGCTATAGGACCGAAACTTCCCATCAAACCATCTGCTGGGGATGAGACATATGGTTTGGAGTGCAGCAAATGAGACGAATGCAAGTAAGACTGGTAGTGTTTTAAATTACTAAATTTTCACAATTTCATCATGAATAAGACTGGTGATGTGGTACGCAGTAAAGGCAGCTATTGTATACCTGTTTAAGGATAAGGTAGAATAAACGAACCAATCAAGTGTGTCATATTAAAGTAGCTAATCACAATATTAATGATAAACTGGAGCTTGAACAACTTCATAATTTTTTTTCGAAAATTTCCTCTGCCCATACGTGGTTGTAGTGGAAGATGCCATCCTTATCAATTATCGATTATTTTGTGGATAGAATTGTTTCAAAGAATGCCGCACAGGTCGTGATCTTTTGAAGAAATTTGCGGCAAAAATACGGCAGTAGATGAAAGACAATGCGGCGTTGATCCTGGATATGCTGATAACGGTATGTATGCAATATTTTGTCATGTAGTTTATACAATGCGCTCCTTCGATTCATGCAAAACTAGTAAGCTCATTGTGTCTGGAGCTTATACGGAGCTCCGTTACAACACCTATTAATACGTACTGTACTGCATTGAAAAATTCTTACGTTTAATGAACTGCCCCTGTAGTTGTATACGATACAAAGATGGACATATCGTTCAATACGATTTTTACTCTAAGACTACCAGTTCTCATAAAGCCAAGCGGTTTTCCGACCAATTTCATTTGCTTGATCATAGGTGAAAATAATCTCCGCTTATTTCCGTCATGAAGAGCGTTGCGTTTTCATAGAATGTCAAATAACAGAGATTATTGCCTAGCAGATATGTGATATATCTATCATGTAACAAGTAGACTATAACTTTGAACACCCATTTATTAAAATATGTAAGTGTTTAATCTTCTGATATGAAATTTCAATTTATTGATTATTATAACGGGGTCGTATTTTATTCTAATAATCTTTCAAAGAAGGTATTGAAGTAAAAATGTGGGAATAGGTATGAATTAACGGTAAGTTGACACAATGAAAAATAATGTTAATCTCAGAATAAAACTACATATATATATATATATGATTTTTATTTGACATATCGGACGCGATATCCCAGCTTGGGATACTTGCGCCTAAATACATTTTATCAACCTATATACAATTCAACAACCGGATAAAAACAAAATTAAAAACGAAAGGTTGGTTTTCTCAAACAGAAAAGAAAATCTAAAATGAATTTACAAAAATTATTGGATTTTACACAAGTGTCTTTCTTATATACAAATTCGCAAATTTCTTCTATGGGATAAAAGTGATTACTTATGTAGCTATGAAAGATCGGACATTCTATTAATAAATGTATAGAGTCTTGGTTTTCCTTTCCACAGAAGCAGCTAGGATCATCCGTTGCTCCGATTTTCGACAGATATTCTCCAAAATTACCATGATTTGTGATGAACTGTGAGTTATGAAAATTTGGACGAAAAAAAGGAACTCCAAATGTAAAAAAAATTAGGAATGTTTAATTAGTATTAGCTATAGTTTCAGCCATTCTTGATCCTATGAAGTTGTGAATTAGAGTTGGGGCATGCGGTCTAAATGAATTACTGTCTTCTTTTGATAAATTGACCAATTCGTATTTTATTATCAACGATTCTAATGTGATATGTGAGGATAGGTATTTTTGCCAAACTATGTTTGCAATTTGATGAGGTCGTTTTATATGCTTTCACTACCCAAAGAAGAATCTGATATTGCTGAGAGTTTAATCTTTGCTTACTTCTTTTATTAATACATTTATACCATATTTCAGATCCATAGGTTAGTATTGGCCTGAGAAGAGTTTTATATAAAATTAATCTTTTTTTTAGCATCCAATCCCCACATTTTCCCACAGATTGAAAATAACAGATTTTTCATACGGTTTGTTTTATTTAAAATATCATTAATGTGGGGTGTAAAGTTAATTTTTGCCTTGATTCTGTGATTAGAAATTTTATACCTAATATTTTTACTACTTCTACCGGTTTCATTATGAGGTTTTGAGTTCCCATTGGAATCTTTTGTTTGCCGTGTATATGTGATATATTTAGTTTCTTATCTTGAAAGTGGTTCAATGGAATTTAATCAATTTTGGAAAATTGATCATGGATTATATTTATATGTAGAGTCTATCTCTCCCAAAGTTCTGCTGTGTACTTTTGTTTTCAATCGTTTGCTGCTGTATTTCTATCAATATCATCACATTCTGGTTGTGATGTCTGGTAAACGCTATATTCCTTGGAGAATCTTTCTCTGGCACAAAGCCCAGGGGTCAGTGGCAGGGGGGTGGTAGTTTTATTCGAATGGTAATGAAATAAATACTCTGATATATTTCATCATCAGCAGCAAGCAGACAGAAATGTCTCTTACTGTAGTTATAGGATCTCTCACATGCTCCCTTTCATAACATAACATTCAATTTGCATAGAATCCGCAAGAAAATATATAAATGAAGCTTTTCACAATGTGTAACTTGATAACCAAATCCAGAGTGAAGATATCAAAAGACTTTCAACGAAAATAAATATAATGTTTACGATAAAAGAAAATCATTTTCTTGAAAAAAATAATAGGAATGTTAAAATTTTTTTTTCGAAATGTTAAGTAGGTTAAAAAATTAGGAAAAAGTATAATTGCGATTTGTAATTTGTAAAGGACCAAATGTAGTGATGGGGGGTTGACATTACCATAAAGCCGGGGGACAATTAAAGGCGAGCGGTCAGGCGAGAAGAGAGGAAAGTCTTCAAAAAGACAAAACAAAAAAATAAATAAAAAAACAGCAGCGGCGGATCTCCTAATGTTGCGACGGGGGTAATTAAAAGGTGGAGCTTCCAATCCTAGATTTGTCATTCCTAACCTAATGGTCCCGGCTTTTTTCAAAATTAAAACCTTTCAAATGACTTCACTCGAGAATTGTTTTAAATGATGCTCTCTCTTAACAATTTTGACGTTTTTTGTTGTTCTTTGTTGTTTTATGGCCACGGCGGCCATTAATCTGCTGGCTCTATGGACACTGCCGTGGTAGATACCATGGGCATCCATTTACATAACTCACTTGTTCTCTGGACACTGCCGTGGTAGATACCATGGGCATCCATTTACATAACTCACTTGTTCTCTGGACACTGCCGTGGTAGATAACACGGGCATCCATTTACATAACTCACTTGTTCTCTGGACACTGCCGTGGTAGATAACACGGGCATCCATTTACATAACTCACTTGTTCTCTGGACACTGCCGTGGTAGATGCCATGGGCATCCATTTACATAACTCACTTGTTCTCTGGACACTGCCGTGGTAGATGCCATGGGCATCCATTTACATAACTCACTTGTTCTCTGGACACTGCCGTGGTAGATAACACGGGCATCAATTTACATAACTCACTTGTTCTCTGGACACTGCCGTGGTAGATACCATGGGCATCCATTTACATAACTGACTTGTTCTCTGGACACTGCCGTGGTAGATACCATGGGCATCCATTTACATAACTGAGTTGCTCTCTGGACACTGCCGTGGTAGATACCATGGGCATCCATTTACATAACTCACTTGTTCTCTGGACACTGCCGTGGTAGATACCATGGGCATCCATTTACATAACTCACTTGTTCTCTGGACACTGCCGTGGTAGATACCATGGGCATCCATTTACATAACTCACTTGTTCTCTGGACACTGCCGTGGTAGATGCCATGGGCATCCATTTACATAACTCACTTGTTCTCTGGACACTGCCGTGGTAGATACCATGGGCATCCATTTACCTAACTCACTTGTTCTCTGGACACTGCCGTGGTAGATACCATGGGCATCCATTTACATAACTGAGTTGCTCTCTGGACACTGCCGTGGTAGATACCATGGGCATCCATTTACATAACTCACTTGTTCTCTGGACACTGCCGTGGTAGATACCATGGGCATCCATTTACATAACTCACTTGTTCTCTGGACACTGCCGTGGTAGATGCCATGGGCATCCATTTACATAACTCACTTGTTCTCTGGACACTGCCGTGGTAGATACCATGGGCATCCATTTACCTAACTCACTTGTTCTCTGGACACTGCCGTGGTAGATACCATGGGCATCCATTTACATAACTCACTTGTTCTTTGGACACTGCCGTGGTAGATACCATGGGCATCCATTTACATAATTGAGTTGCTCTCTGGACACTGCCGAGGTAGATAGCATGGGCATCCTTTTACATAACTGACTTGTTCTCTGGACACTGCCGTGTTAGATAAAAATGGGCATCCATTCACATTGCTGAGTTGCTCTCTGAACACTGACGTGTTAGATACGACTGGAATCCATTTATATATTAGACTTGCTCTTTGGACACTACTGTGGTAGATACCAGGAGCACCATTCTCATTGCTGACTTGCTAATTGGACACTGCCGTGGATGAAAATAACATGGAAATAAATTTAGATATGTAAATTGATTTTTGTGGTGACTGCAATTATAGACAAATATAACGTGGGCATCAATTTCCGTAAGGCATTTTATGGGCACTGTAACGGGAGAATACAACACGACAGTCTATTTCCATATTGGTTACCTCAGCAGATGGATGTAACATGAATATTGATTTTCACGTCGGACTTGCTCTAAGGAGGATTGCTCTATAATGACAAGGGAATTCATTTAAATATGGAGAAAACACGTTAAGTGATATATTTTATTAATATTCCTTTTTTTTAAATGCTTCAATTTCAGAGATCCATCGTTTCCTTGTGTAACTAGAGCGACAAAGAATGGCGGTTACAAGCTCCAATAACACCGTTAAATGCATTTTTAATGAAACATAAAGCTTGCATAGTAATGGAAATTTTACTATGAATTCTTACTAGACCTATAGAGTTGGAAAAAAAAAAGACATTTTCCCTAGTGATTGCAGCACTGTTCCATTATTAGAGTTTTGGCGTTTTATTCAATTTAATAAACAATTTGATATATGAATTCAAATATTAATTGAACATATGTCTTGCGCCACAACAGTTCGTAAACCCGTAGTGATATGTATTAGGTGGTTCTAGCCATTTCAAGATGCTCCACTCCTATCTTCCAAGATATGCCAAAGTACGGGGAATATATTGTGTTGCCTGCCTACAGGGAACGACGTTGGACGGCCATGTAGAGGCACTGGCAGGCAACACATAAAATCGCGACGACGCCAAACAAATTGACTGCGACAGGCGCGAAGGCAAATAGCAACGGAGTCACAACACACGGCCGGGCGTCACGAAAATTGAGAGCCTGGCCTATTTACATTTAGATAAAGAAAAACACCCTGAATAAACAAAGAATTACCGGCCTTCCAGAAATGCCCCCTCCCCCGTCTATTTTTTCCAACCGTTTGAGTCGGGATCGGGTATCTTCTTCTCCAATTGTTTATCGATTTGGATGGAAGTTCTATCCCCCTTCGATTTCTCCACATAGAAATAAATAAATTTATAGAATCCGTCTGTTCCACCTTCTGGAATATTTACTCGCTAATTGATTTAGTCCTCTTTTTTTTCAACACGGAGGCGTCTACCGGAAAATGTTTTTTATTGGGTTGATAGATCGCGCTACAAAGAGCTTATGGAATTTGAATATCTGTAGCGTGTATTGATGTATTGTGTGTTACATGGAGTGTTTATCTCACACCTGTGCCAACCTCTAACATATGTACATATAACCCTATCCAGATATCCTGGTGGTTTATTCGGAAATAGACACTCCATTGAGAGGTTTAGTTATTAGATAATATATATTATCTATCTATTCCCCATCATTATTATAAGGTTCCATCGTCAAAAGGAATTAAAAAATCTCTATACCGCACTCTGTGGCGGATGATAGAAAACAGTAGAGCGCCTAAGCCAGAAAGCAGAGACCGGATAAATATCCATCCTGATATTGAGGAGGCGCTCATTTGCCCTTGAGGTTGTGAACGGATTCTAAAGCCAGATAAACCTACTATTAGATTAACGGAATATGGTTTCGGTAGTCAAGGGAATCCACTACATTAGTTTCCCCACCAAAATCCTCGATGAATGAACCAGGGCAATATCTTACCATCAGACAATGGTAACTATAGATGTATCGCGCTGGAGGAGCTTGGTTGACACCAGTCTTAGAATTGATTCAAATGAAATACAAATTCTATCTAGGGTATGTATATAAACATATAGCCTAGGAACAACTTGCTAATCTGTCGAGATATTTGTGGTCAAACCACGGGTTTTATATTCCTCCGTCATATAAGCCAGGTAACAAAACGTTCAGATCTGGCGTATAGAGAGTATAGCCCAACGTTGTTGCCTGGAGAAACTCGCGTCGTCGTTCTAGCTTGTTATGTTCCGTTTTATATTTAGTTGGATATCAATTTGGTCAATCATTACCATAATTACCATTAATTTCATTGATGTCGCCGGTCGACTTTTTTTTTTCTTTTTTGAAAAAGAAGACAAAGGCAATTTGATTCACACTTTGTTATTTCGCGTGTCTCTAATAAAGGTCACTGTAATATATTTCAGAGTTATTGTCTAAATCCCGATATACATGCTAAAGTTCTGAACATGAGTGTAGTTTATTGAAATTTTAATATTTTTCTTCCAAACCGTTCAAGTAATAAGAATTCTATCTCCGTAAACACTCTTCCAATATAATGATAAGGCACAATTGGGATTATAGATTATAAACACAAGGTAATAAGACCAAATACAAATAAATAAACAGCGTGCGACGTTTCGGTAACAGCGTTGTTACCAACTTCAGACAAAAGTACTCTAGTCTCCAGCATCATTGTCTGAATATGGTAACAACGCTGTAACACTAAAACACCACACAGTATTTATTCATTAGGATTTGGTCTAATTACCTTGTGTTTACAATCTATAACACCACAGAGCTCTACAATATCTATTAAACCTTGCTGTAAACATAGAGTGTGACAAAGACTCCGTTGATTAATTGAACCACACGGGAAACACGATGACATACGATACCCATATTTAAATAAATTATTTGTCAATAATTTACCAAAGTTTTTTTCACGTCGATTAAGATGATGTCGTAAATTTTGGAACGATGCATAAAGTTGAATTTAATTTTTTAAGGGAGTGTGTGTTTTTAAATTAACATTTATAATTCTTAATTTATTTTTTTTGGGAGGGTAGATAAAACCTAATTCAGGAAATAAATGGATGTTTAAATATTTTATTTTCATCTAATATATTTTATTATTATTTACATACCTACAATGGTAGTAAGACCGTTAGTAAAAGTTAGTTTCCATTGTAACTTGAAACACATCTTTGTAATATAAATTTGTACCAAATTCTGCTAAATACTCAAATTACCAATATAGTTATTAACTAATATCATCTACAAATTGTATTTGATTTTTTTCAAGTTTATAAATAGATTTCCTATTTATTTATTTTATGAATGGATACTAGATTAGCGCTATTATTTTGTCTTTTCATAATAAATATCATGGAACAAAGTTAAATCAACGTTTAGTTGATTTTGGTTCCACTAGATGGCGCTCTGCCATCTAAGATGTTTATGTGAGCGGTCAGGATATTCCCTTTTTGTTTTTAATATCAACTCCTGGCCGTTTTTATATTTTTCACCCAATAAAACATGTATCTACTGCTATTAATGTAATAATGAAAATGTTGTAGAGGTGTGGCTCATCAGTTGGGAACCCTACCAGCAGTTTACAAGGTTTATACCGCTATTTCTCTCTGTATTCAAACGTAGCGTGAAGGTCGCTTACATGGCTTGGTATTGTTCACAACGTAGGTTCAAACTGGCTGTTGTGTGTGTATGAACTCTCGCGGTCCACCGGTGTCGGATTTCTCACCGCCGTGGGTGCCAACAATGATGACACAATGTATATATTTATTTTATATTTTAATGCATCTATATATAACGAATGAAGACATTAAGACGCGAATGTTTCTTTCGCAAATAATTCAAACTTCTACTGTCCTTACTGCGATGATAAAATAATGGGAGGACTTCGCTCATCAGTGGTGAACCCTCCCAGCGGTTTCGCCAATTTAATCTACTAGACCGCTTCTTTAGAGCTCCAATACTGTATTGATTATTCTGATTTTATATACTACACTGAAGCGTGGAATCTTAGAAATGGTATTTAAGCAAACTATCTACTGTCCTAAAATCTTATGTCCATAGTTTGCTTAACCTAAGATTCCACCCTTCAGTGTAGTATATAAAATCAGAATAATCAATATAGTAGTGGAGCTCTAAAGAAGCGGTCTAGTAGATTAAATTGGCGAAACCGCTAGGAGAGTTCACTACGATGAGCCAAGCCCTCTCATTATTTTTTCATCTCAGTAAGGACTCTGGAAGTTTGAATTATCTGTGAAAAGAAACATTCGGGTCTTAATTTCTTCATTCGTAATTTTATTTTTGTTTACAACCATGTATACAACAACAACAACAACAAAAACCTTTATTAAGACACTTACAACCATGTTTACATATATTTACAATTATTCACACATACATCATACAATCTTATTTTTTATTTAAAAAACGGGGCATCTCCTGATCGTGCAATTTAAAATATCCACCTAATCCCAGTACAATTCCACATTATTTATTTTTGTTTATCTATATTAACCTTTTATGGCCGTTGTAATAAAGTAGTGTCAATCTCTCTCTCTCTAATAAAGTACTTTGAGGTAACCCAGGCGCCTGGAACGTACAAAATACATTCAGGACTTTTATTATTATTATTATTTTTTGCTTATCCCAAGTACACGTGGTATAGGCCATGATGATCATTATGTGTAGAAGTTGGCGACTTGTTTTACTGTAAGTGCACCACATGTCTAAACATGTGAAAAGCAGTTCGACTTTGCATTTACAAATGTGTCAGAGCCCCGTTTGATTACTTGCACTCGCTGGTGAGGTTGGACATTTGCAAGAATCGGGAGCCATCGGAGCATTTCTTTTCTTAAATCAGAAAAAAATTGTCTAAAGCGGGATTCTATCCCAGGTCGTAACAGTCGAAACCCAATGGTTTAGATCATCCTTCCACGGACCCACTTACATTCTGGACTTAAGAAGAATACTTGATAATGGGTGTTTGAGCAAATTTGAGTTCTGAAAACAGTAGAAATAAATTCCTCATTCGAACATCGTCGTTTGGCAAATAATTCTCAAGAAGCCTATTAGACCTATATTAACTTTGATGAATTATCGCGCCATCTGTTTTCATAAATTTGAATTATTTTAGAGTACAAATGTTCATTTCTGATTAAATCAATCTTCTGATGATACTACCGCCATGATTTGCTGAAAATAAATGGTCGTAAAATCCTTCTTTTACGCAAGGAATTATCAATATTCCTGCAAAGAAGATCGCTCTATATTACACTGGTCCGCAAAATTAAAGGAACAACACATGTTTAAGAAAAGGAAAAGTTATATTAAAGGATATATATCAAGTTTCGGTATATTCAAAAGCTTCCATGAATTAAGAGAGTATGTAAAACAGAAAAACAAATAAAGTTGTTCCCAATATGCAAAATACCACCGTCTACGTTGACTCCGCCTCCAGCACGTGCCTGAGTCTTTCTTAAAGCGTCCTTATTTTACGCTCCACAAAATTTTTATCGAACCTTTTTGTTTTTTAAAGTTTTCATGGCTCATAGGCAACATTTATCACAAGAAAAAAATGGCAAGCTATTGGAAGGATGGAAGCAGGCCAATCACAGGCAGAGTAGAAAGATGGCTTGGAGTGACAAGAAACGTTGTCTCAAGGCTTTGGAAAAAATTTCAAACGACAGCTAATGTTGCCAGAACATCCGGACAAGGAAGGCCAAGGGTCACAACGTTAAATCAAGACCGTTATTTGCGTCTCCTTGTGCGTCGCAATAGAAGAATGACAGCATCACAACTACGAAGTGACCTCAATGCAGCTAAAGGAGTCTTAGTATCAACTAATACAATACGCAGAAAGCTTCACAAGAAGGGCCTCTATGCTCGACGACCCATAATTTGTGTGCCATTGACACCACCTCAAAAGAGAGCAAGGAAACCTTGGTGCAGACAACATGTCGCCTGGAATCCAGATGAATGGAGGCGTGTAATGTTTACTGATGAGTCCAGATTCTCTCTAAACAGCGATTCTCGTCGTGTCTTGTCTGGAGAGAGGTAGGAACCAGAAATAATCCCCGGAATATGGTTGAAAGGGATCCCTACAGAAGCCAAGGTTTTATGGTCTGGGCTGGAATCTTCTTAAGCGGTCGCACAGCACTCCATATTTTTCGGCAAGGAACCCTGACTGGACAGAGGTATCGGGACGAGATCTTGGCAGCATATGTGATGCCTCAAGCATTGGATATGGGAGAAAACTTTCTTCTAATGGATGATAATGCCCGTCCACATAGGGCTGGTGTGGTCGACACTTTTCTCCAAAACCATGCAATTGCTCGGATGAATTGGCCAGCTCGATCCCCAGACCTAAATCCCATTAAGCATGTATGGGACAACCTAGGACGGCGGATCTCATCCCTCCAACCCCCTCCTAGAAACACTCATGAGCTAGAAACAGCCTTAACACAAGAGTGGGCGTTGATTAAACAGGAGCTGATAAACTCCCTAATTCTTAGTATGGGTCACCGATGTAGAGCCTGTCTATCAGTTAAAGGCGATCACACCCCATATTAACAACAATATCCAAAATATTTATGCACTGACTGCAAGATCATTGCTTGACCGGCTAATTTGCATAAAATACGTGTTAGAATTCTTTGATTTCGGGTATTCTAATCAATAATGGAATAAAAAATTTGTGTATAAAATTTCATTGATAAAATTTGAGATAAATGAAAAGTATATGTTGTTCCTTCAATTTTGCGGACCAGTGTATATTCACACATGGACAAAACTTAAGGAAGTTGTACCTTTTAGCATGTTTATCGAGATTCAGACAATAACTCTGAAAGGTATATTATATACAGTGACCTTTATTGAAAACACACGAGATAACCAAGTGTGAACAAAATTGTCCATCAAAGAATTTCCACCTTCTCAAATTTTGCTCATGTGTGTAGATAAATGACATATCTACATAAAAAAACTTCAGATAGCAGTGAGGAGTACTAGGAAATGTAATTTCTATCTCGAGACACGAATCGCATAGTTTATTCTAAATACATAAACAAATATATTAACGTTCGTACTGAGTTTCAAATGAGAGATTCGTATATATTATAAGCGATATAAAAATTTCAATTAAAACTCAAAACCCTAAAATATTAAAAAACCCAATAAAATTTATTAAAGGTTCCAATTAAATTTTAAATTTATTTAAGCTCTAAAAACCTGAATGAGAAGATTAAATGATATTTATTTTATAAACCTATTTTGACGATCTCCATGTGTTCTCTATATGAATGTTTGTTTATTTGATATATATATATATATGAAATATTGAGAATATATTTCTATATATGTGCTTCTTCTTTAAACTTTCTTTAAATTTGAATTTATAAAAAAAAAAATTCAAATGTCATTCGACACTTAAAAACATTCATAGAAAATATTTACCTTTTAAATTTTATTTTTATATTTTAATAATAATTTTTCCCAAATATATATATATATATTTTTATATAGAAGTCGTAGCTTTCAATTCTAATGCATGATTAGAAATTATAATTATGAAATATAGAAAAAAAGAGTTTTCATGAGGTAACGTTGAAAGTATTAAATGCAAATCTACCTTCGAAGTGCATCATGAATTTAGCCATTTGATTTGTCGTAGACTTCTAGATCTTGTCACATATTATAATTACAAAATTCTGAATAAAAGTATAATAATCAAAATAGGACGAATTCCGTAATGCTTTATTAATATAAGTATTGAAGTATCGGCAAAAAAACAAGAGGGTTTCAACAAAATATATAAAGTGCTTATTATATTTTTAAATGATTTGATTTCAATAAATTATTTGAGGTAATTGTCTTTTAAATAATTATAAAGTTTAATTCAAAGTTCAAATACGATACGATCTCGTGTATTCGATTATATAGGCAGCAGATTGTATTGAATGAAAATCACATATTATTACTTGAATAGTGTATATATATTATTTTTATTTTAAATATTTTGTTTATATAATTCAAGCAAAAAAAAAAAAAGATTTATTTTTTAGATTGCGTGTATCTGTATTCAAAAAGTGAATATTATATAAATAAACATATTGGTGTATATTTAAAAATATATAGAGCGTTTTTATGTTACAGCTCAAAACAAATTAACAATACTATACACATAATAGATCTTTTTTCATGTAAAATGATCATTTCTAAATATATGTTTAATTTGTATTATATATGAGAGGTAAATAAGAATTTCAAGGTCCATTTTAATATCCTATTTGTATATTTTCAAAATAAAGTATTATTATAAAAAAATTAATTCACTTCTTATATAGTAAATTTATTGAGAATATAAAGAAATATTTAATCAAAAAGGTATATATTGGATTAGAATATCATTTATTTCACCAATAATTCAGTTGGCTGAACGCCAACCTTTTTCAAGGTATTATAACATATTAATATGTGTCAACAAGTTGTTGAATAAAACGCCAACTGTAATATTGGTAAAATAAATGATATTTTGATTCAATATATGTCTTTTTATTTAAAGATTTATTTATGGATTGCTCTATTTTCAAAATAAAGAAATATATAGATATCAACATATATGCATGTCTGCATATTCTTGAGAATAAATATGAGTTATGATTTTGATTTTATTAAGGATATTTGAAATTTAGTGAAAATATATTTTAATTTTTTTGCATATATTTATGAATTTATTTTTTCGATTTTAAGACGACACATTTTAATGTCTCAAAGGGTCATCTTTGCCTTAAATCTATTAATGTAAATTTTAATAAGGGCATTTTAATATTTTCAGTTAAAACATAAATGTTCCAGGGATACGTTCCTTTTTAAAGAAAAGGTATTCGTATTTCTGGCAAGAAATCCCTTCTACAGAAGAAAGCTCAGATACAATAAATCACGACACGAGTTATAATACCATATGTAGATACTATTCTACATAATTTTGTATAAGTAGAATAAAAACCTTTTATAATTAATTTAAATATAGGAATTTCGCGGATAATATTTTCGGAATATATTAAACAAAGCATAAAATATAGACAACAAGGACTAGGGAAAGAAGATTACTGAATACACTGTAGTTATTGTCATGAATATGCTTTTTGTTTTTACTGTAGATCTTGATACTTCTATACTTGAAAGCTTTAGGTGGGCTTAGGGGAAATATAGACACCCAAAACAACAGATCGTTAGTATAATTAAACAATTAAACTTTCGGGCATCTCTTCCACAGAAGAACCTATATAATGAATTAAAACACCGCCTGATGCTATCAGCTAGCACCAGGCGGCGTTGTATTCATTGTATAGGTTCTTCTGTGAAAGGGCAGAGATGCCCCAAAGTTTGAGATGGTATTTAAAATGAAAATAAACACATCTCCGGAAACCTTTTTTTAATTGTTTCATTAATGTCCAGGAGATTTAATGTCCAGATCATTAGTATACAAGCATATAAAGGAAACAGGATACACCTTCAATTTATCAGAACCATAAACCCATTATTGTAACATCACAAATAAACAAAAGATGCTTATAGTAGAAATATTCATATTAATAAAATACCAAAATATCAACAGAAGGCTGGACCTTCCGGATATTTACCATATATTTTCCATGAGTCAAATCCTAAGCCTTCAAATATAGAAATATCTCCTGAATATATATAGTAAAATTCAAAAAGCATATTTATGACAATAACTAGAGTTTATTCATAAATCTTTATTCCATACTCATATCCTATCTATTATTTAAGTTTATTTAATATTTTAACAAATATTTTGCCGATATTTGTATATTTAAAAAATTAAATATGAAATATATATTTCTATGTTTGTATGAAATTATGTGAAATAGTAACTGATTATATTATAACCCGTGTCGGGTTGGCGATTTATTTTATCGTGTGCTTTCTCTTGTAGAAAGACTTTCATACCCGAAAGCTAGATATGTGAATAGTTAAAAAAAACAAATATCGCTGGAAGCCTGATGTTTTATCTTAATATTGTTATAAAGGATTATTTCATTGAATTTAATTATTTATTAATAATATTCAAATGTTTAAAATCGAAGTTTTAAAGCAGTATTTAATGTAAAATAGCAACTAATGAGCTAGTTTACTTTTTAAAATGATTCAAATTTTATTTAGACGAAAGTACGAAGATTTTATTTAATGAATAAAATAAGCTTAAATGTTACAAAATAGAATATTTTCGTTTGGAAAATTTCAAATATATATCGAAAATGTTATTATTCAACTCCGTATATTGTTATTCCATTTTTATGCTATTTTCAACTTTATATAAAAAATATTGTTTTTACATTAAAAATATTGCTTTAAAATTTTTAAAATGTCAATATTAAATTTTAACATGTGTTTCATCTCATCAATTTAGAGTTATTACATCTTATATTATCGATATTAAAATTTCAAATATTTATAAAAAAAAATAAAAACCTTCATAAATATGCACAAAATGGAAAATGTTTTTAATGAAATGAAAAATATTCGTATTAAAATAAATATTACCTTTTTTTGAAATCACGCACACAAAAGCATCCTAAATAAATTTTTAAATGAATATATATTTCATAATTCTATGGAATAAAATCTAAATAAATATTTTATATAAATATATATATACCTATTTTATATAATATGTTTCTTATATTTTAAATAAACCATGTATTATAAGCATTTTTTGATTATTGTGAAATTTTCAAAGTTGATATATTGAGCATATAATAAAAAAATATATATTAAATTAAAGCAACTCTGTTAATTGTAAAAATATCAAACGATAGTAATGTTTACAATTCGTCGAGAGAGAACAAAAGATGTCAAATATTAGAACTCTCTGAGGATATATTTTAAAATTAACGTACCCCCAGGCATACTTACAACGTGTATTAGCAAATATAAGAGTTAGAAATATATATACTTTATATAGCTAGTAAAATAAATTGGAATATCATTTTAATTTCAAAAAAATATTTTTTTATATTTGCCAAATGAATAACAAAAGACTATCGCTTTCTATAAAATGGTTTTTATCGTTTTTCATTGAAAATAATATTTTAAAAATAAGTTCTATTATTTTAAAGAAAAAAGAAAATATTATCACATAAGGGTATTATTTTTTAAACATGAACTGAACTTTGAAAATCTTCTAGAACTTTTAAAAATATTTAAAACACAATTTTTATAATAATGAAATATTTCAACTGATACATTTAAGTTTATGTTTTTTTTTGTGTGTAAAGATATATATAAAAGTATATATAACATAGCTATTTATTTGTAAAGTAAAACAAAAGATTTTAGAAAAAAAAAGAACATCCCACACAATTAAATTTAAAATAATAATAAACAGATATATCGAATAAATAAATCAATAGTACAAAAGTATTGGTAAATTAAGCTCAATTCACGATGTTTTTGATTCGTGCTTGGGTATGTGGCTATATGGGGGTGGTAGGGATACTAAAGTGGACTGTGCGCAGGGGGGAGAGCCTGGGGGGTGGGGGCGCTCAGGGCCCGCGCAGCCCGCGAGAGGGAGGGTCCCCCAGTGTTCGACAGTGGTGCCACTCGATCCCGCCACACTGGCAACCGGCAGTACAGCAGCTCTCTACGCCCGGCGGTCGACCATGCAGCTAGGAACATTGTCGGCATGGACCAATCCTGCTCAGCTGCTCTGGGTAAGTCCAGCCCCGGGGACATAAAAAAGACAGAATTAAATTCCTCGCAGATTGAGAAGGAGGGTTAGTGTCTAATTGCCCCTCCCGCCAAACATTTTTGCGCTCAATCAATAGCCTACGTCTACGCCGCCTGCTCTTTTAAATTGTTGCATTCCACTCGGCGCCCTTTGTTTTTGGCGAAAAACATTTTTTTTAATCCTTTCTACTGCACCTGGAATATGAGCGCTCTAGAAGATTGAAATGTCATTTGGAACTTTTATGGAATTGCTCGGAATTAAATAACACTCTTTTAAAACTTCTTTATCTTTTTTAACGAGATGATATTTTTAAGAAAATGTTTTGTTCCATTAAAAAGTGAGTGTAAGTAAAACGCTATCAGTTTCACCGAAGGTCCCACCAAACTTTTCAAACTCTGGACGCGCGCACACCAATATATAATGTCACGTTTGGTCCACAATTTCAACAATGCTTCTAACGCAAAATGATTTATTAGGTACAAATATAAATTCACAGAGTTCTTATAGATTGAAATTTTACGATTAAATATAAAAAATAAATTCTTTAAAAAATGTTTCTTTATGCAGTGAATATTCAGAATTAAAAATAATTATCATTTATTCAATATTTATTGATGATACGTTCTACTCTGGAAATAAGCAGATTATACTCGTGTCATGTTCAACTGACAGCACATATGGCTTATAAAGCCGATTATAAATGAGCTTAAAATTCTTCAACATTATTTTTCCAATGATCCTATGAGAAGTTAGCGTTTGAAACCTTTAACGTATATTTTCCAACACCACAGAGAAATGTTACGTATCAAAGATGTAACTTTTCAAATTACAACATGATCACCTTCCATGAGACATTTCTATATTCCATATAATATATTTAAAACTGGATATTGTTTAATCTCAGACTTATAAATATGCATATGTTTGATTTTTTTAAATTTTTACGAATTAAAATGGATATCTCTTTGAAATATTTTTTACCTTTGACTATATTCACATCAAAAATAATTTAATATTTTATACCTAACTTCTAGATATATTTTGAATGCATATTTTTATTCTTAGATATTTTATATATATTTATGTATATATGAACACACACACAATTTGAAACCTCTATATCAAAAATACTATCTCATCAACTTCTATAAGTTTTCAATAGATATACATAGGAAACCTCATATAAAAGGTTGTACACATACTCAATATCCATTTTAAAACATTTACTATTATAGCAGTAGAAAGATGTTTTTCCGATTTCCATTCTAAAATCATCAATTCGATAGATAGACTCAAGAGAGAAATCTACATTTGTGTTTCAGAGTGAAATATTAAAATCATCTATTGTGAATCTTATAAACATCTTTTTTATAAAAGTCAGCACGCTCTATTAAACTCCCTATGTCAACTATGGTTCTATTAGAAATATCAATATGTACTTATTTGGAATTGCTATTATTTACAAACCTTTAGACTTTTTGAGGTTTCTTGGCGGGTCGTAGTAGCTCAGGTCACGAGTAAGTCCACAAATTCCCTGCCCATGTTCCCAAGCATCTTCTTAACATAAAATGACGTTAAATATGGAGAAAAGAATATCGTGGAAGATTATCCGGCAGAGGTAGAAATATATAGAATTGTCATACTGAAGAACGTAGTTCTTTAGCCTCTTTGAAATCTGTTTGATATTCACTATTGTATAAAAACATTGAGAACTGGTAGTTTATTATAATTATTATATTTAATAAATATATTGAGAAAATGAGAAATATATAGTGATTCAGACATATATTGAAGATGGTCTACATATTACAATGTTATAAATTACGTTGAACTTTGGGGAATATTGTTAATAATATTGAAATTGTTATATCAAGCGCCTTACAAAGAATAATGTTTAAAAAGGAAATTCGATATATCTCTTAGTAAATGGAATGATGAACCAGTAAACTACTTGATCTTTGACACTCGACTGTTCCAGATGGTTCGTGAGTCCTCCAGTGTTTTAACAGTGATGTGTGGGGTAAACTCAACAAATATTTAAACATATTTCCACATCTCACGGTGGCTGTTGTTGTTGAAATTCCAACACGGATGTATACAAGCATAGCTATTCGTTTCATTGCCCAAACTCTATCAGTAGGAAACGATAGCGTTATAGCAAAGATGAAATGTCCTAAAAATACAGACCATGTTATTTACAAGTCGTTATTATCAGGGTATGTCGTTATTTTTTTTAATCTTTTCAAACATTTAATTCAGCTTCGAAAACTACTTAAATTTTGGAGATCTTTGCTATGTGCGCGTGTTAGGAAGAGTCTGGGAAAACACCGAGAGAACACATGTAAAGGGTGCTTCACCGCAGCACAGCCGTTTGTGAGATTGCTCATACCCCGTACTTCTGTTCCGCGATACCATCCTCTGTCAGAAGAAAACATGTCCTCTTCTGCTCACTTCTTCCATTGAGTTCTAGGAAGTCTTCTAGCTTATTCCTATCACCTATTGTTAGGTCTTTCATGTAAAAAGAAAGGAGTTATTTACCAGTTAAAATCTAAATCAAATGTTTAATTTTATTTATCTATTTGCTAATCTGAGAAGTATTTTTATTTAAGCTATCCTGTGTGCATATCGATGATGATATATCGAATTCTCCATATCAGTGATAATATTACTCTGCTTATTAATATATAATTATTTAAGAATATTTATACAACAAATAACTTTACCAATACATTACTCCTATAGCACCGACCATTTATTTGAACTGAACATCAACCTCTAAGGTACATTTTATCCCGACAAGCCACCCATTTTATAGTCCTATTCAGTGGAATACAAGTTATATTTAAAAACGTAATAGAATGTAGAGTGTAATATTTCACTGTATGAACTTTTATGAAGTCAAATTAACAAGCCTCACATGTGATGAAATTTATTCATAACAATATTTTAATTTTCTCAAAATTTCTAGCTATACAATTAAAACGCATTTATTTATCTTAAAATAGAGTTATTAAGGAATTTCTTACAGCAATATTATTTTATACGATATTTAACTGTAAAGCCCTCGAGCCAGGAGTTGACAACGGGTCAATCTACCAATGTAAGACACTCAAAACTTGTCGTAGTTTTAAAGTTTTAATTTGGTAAAGAGATCGTGGCTCGGAAGCTTGCAGGTTAGAAATACATACGAAGAAACTTTTTGCAAGCGCATATATATACACAAGTGCAGACAAAACATAAGGAGGTTTCACATTTTAAGCATATATCATTCTTTTTTGCGCTTATAACGGCCGAATTCCTATACATGTATATTCAGACGTTCCCTTTAAAAAAATATAATAGTTAAATTTACCATTTGTTTTGTCCCCACATGAGTGTATATAATTTTAAAATAACGGTATTTTAACCGATATCTTTGCAAATTAATCACTTGAGAATATATATAAGTATTTACAGTAATACAATTAAAGCTAGCATCATTGTAAAACACCGCCTACGATATTTTACTTCAATAAGCTATTTAGTAATTCGAAATTTCTATCTTGATGTAATATTACAAAGAAATTCCACTTTATGTTGACAAACACTACATGTCAGGCAGCGACTGGAGATAGTGCTGCTCAGCTCAACACTCATCCTTTTATATAGTACGTGGATACTATTGTGTTTTTATAAACATCATTACATATTTAAATGAAGCTTTTAAAATTATATTTTGAATTTATTTTATGTCTCGTGCGGTTAACTTTATTCTAACGCTGTCAGAATTCTTTTAAAAAAGTTTTATTGATATTATTTTAGCCTATTTATTTTAACACGTTTATCTTTAAGAAAAAGGCTTCTCCTGAACGTGCAATTAAAGGTGGCTGATGGCTTAATCCATTTTTCGGAATAATTATGATCTAATCGTTGATTTTAAATTATTCCAGAAATGGCCAAATACCCTTTCTTGTTTAATCAAGAAAAGCTTACAACGTACGCCATTCGGGATGATGGCATTCGTAAGCGTGGTGCAATCTATACCTCCAAAGCCGAAATAACAGGTCTTTCAGACATTCTGAAAAATCATGAAACGGGTATTTGAGGCCAGAAGTGCGCGAGAACGCCAAACAATGTGAAAAATGAAAAAAAATTGAAATTGTACTGGGATCATGCCTGAAAGATATTTTTTTGTCGTTGAGATACAGCTTGCGCCACGTTGGCCAACATCCCAGAAGGCGTATGTGGTTATCTTTTATTGATTAATCAGAAATTGGTAATTAGCCAATTCAGGAATAATTAAACAATTAGTTGATATTTAATACGACAGATGGCACAAAACATCAGTAATTTCAGTTGCACGATCAGCAGATGCCTTTTTTTTTTAAATGTATCCACCCGATCCCAGTACAATTTCACTTTCGTACTATTTATCCCATCAATCTTTGTTGAAACCAGATTTATAGGGTTGGACAGCATAGATGTGTAGGTATGGATATCACTGCATCCTACGTGGATGTTGTTATGTTTCACGTGGATGTTGTTATGTTCCACGTGGATGTTGTTAAGATTCAGGTGGTTGTTGTTATGTTCCACGTGGATATTGTTGTGTTTCACGTAGATGTTTTTACGATATACGAGGTTGTTGTTATGTTCCACGTGGATGTTGTTGTGTTTCACGTAGATGTTTTTACGATATACGAGGTTGTTGTTATGTTCCACGTGGATGTTGTTTTGTTTTCACGTAGATTTTTCTACGATATACGAGGTTGTTGTTATGTTCCACGTGGATGTTGTTGTGTTTTACGTAGATGTTTTCACGATATACGAGGTTGTTATGTTGTATACGGTTGTTGTTACGATCCACGTAGATTTCACACGGATGTTGTTAACTCACACGTTGAATTTGTTACGTTTCGCACGGATGTTGTAACGATTCACGTGTTTGGTATAACGATTCAGGTTGTTCTTACGTTTCACGTAGTTGTTGTTATCATTCAATGTAAGGCCTTACGGGGCTTTTGTTTCGTCCTGCGTAGATGTGGTTACACCCAGGGTGAATGTTGCTTAATCCCAAAAGAATATTTCTAACCCGTCTTGAATTCCGTTATGTGCCTACGCGTGCATAGCAACTCTCTCGTTGATCTTGTTAGGTCCCTGTTAAATACCTTCCACGCGGTCATTGCTACGACCCTGTCATTGTAGTCTAAATTTAATTAAAGAAAGATAGCTTGAGGTTGAAACTACTTTATTACAATGTCACTAAAATGTTATATATAAGGTTAAAAATAAATATGAATAAATAAGATTAAATAAGGATGAATAGGTAAATGAATGTAAAATATATATAGAGAGAAATGGAGGTGATCGAATATTTATTATTTTAAAATAACACTCCTAATTTAGCCTATCATGTGTGCACCTACATTTGTTTTAAATTTTAGAATATTTTAAAATGCGGAATCGATTTACGTTATGTAATTTTATAGTCCAACGAGGAATGATTCGAGAGTTTCCAGGATTCCGAGAATGTAGTCGGGAAGGATCCCTGAGTTCATCCAAGTGAACCACACGGGTGTGTTAATTGCGAGAGGAGATGTATGGGTAATTTAGGGGACCATTAGAGTTGTAGACGTTTTAAATAATTCACGGGCCCCAAACTAGGATGGTCCCATTTGGCTGCTGACTCGCCTTCGTGACCTCAGATCGTCAGCATCCTCGGCCATTTTGTATTATTGCATTACATCGAGACAAGAAGTAACGTTCTTTCTAAACTCAGTGACTCTCTGCGTCCAATGTTATCTCTTGTAAAGTTGGTATATAGACTAACGTATAGATTAATCTCAACCTTTGTTATCTCAATATATATTCAAATTTTATATATTCCATTCCAATGTATATTACTTATAGAGAAATCACAATATTTAACACATAGGGTATGTAAATGGATAGGGCCCCACAGTATGTTGTATTCACATGGATTAATATACCTCGTGGGTCACATAGGTTACTTTTTTATGTTCTAGGATATTATGCGAAATACAAACTTGGCAAATTTCTGTTAAAGTATTGAGTAAAATCGATAAAATGTTATTCGAAATTAATGAAATATTGACAATACGTTTTTTTTATATAGTAAAAAAGCGAACTTTCGAGCAACGTCGCGTTTCTAATGGCATAACAATGTCATATGGGAAAATACAAACTGTTTTTAAATACAAATATTCACCTGCACACGTGCGTTGTGCAAAACGTATGAATGAGCATTGATTATTTGAATGTAATTCTACTGTCCTATAAGCTTATGTCCATAGTCTTCTTGAAAACCATTTATGAGATTCCATCCTGCTGCGTATATAAGCAGAATCGTCCAATACAGTATTAGAGATCTGAGAAGCGGTCTGGTGGATTAAATTAGCGAAACCGCTGGGAGGGTTCACCACTGATGATCCAAGCCCTTCCGATACATTTTTCATCGCAGTAAGGGCAGTAGAAGTTTGTATTATGTATAAAAGAAACATTGGTGCTTTTAAATCCTTTCATTTTATATTGATTATTTCTTATAAACAAATAGGCTGGATATAGAGCATATATTTGGCTCAAATATAAACAATGTAACTTTAGTTAAAAATAATTTAATAAGAAATGAATAATTCTCTGCAATATATCTTTTTGTATATATGATATCTAGATTTGAATATTTCGACATTTTAAAAGAAAATATACGTAAGGTATATATTAGGTATATATATAATTTAGAAACAAGAGTAAGAATACTTCTAATGTACAGTACACCCATCATTCTAGCAGATACTGTCTCATAGAGACTCCTCTATTGGATTCAGGGAATATGATTCAAATGGTAGCGTACTCCAGCATCTCCCACTTGTTAGAGCTCCTGTAGTAACGACCCCACCTAGAGTATCTATGCCGGTTAACTCCCCACTTAGTTAATTAGAGAGAGCTTTCTCAGAAACAAAACTCTCCCAGCTAACATTCCTTCCTCTGCCCCACAATTTATGTCCTGCCCGAGTAATTTTACCTGGGAAACTTGGAATGTGGGGGGCCTAAATGGCTTTAGAACACAGGAGAATTTTTATTTCTCGCCCACACCGCCGTCTTGTTGAATAAACGTACCTTTTAATATTCAGGGCAACGGCTGCGACTTTCTCCCCATATCTTCGCCGTGGAATTACGCTCGAGACTTGTTAATTTTACCCTTCGCCTGAAATATTTTCACCTACTGCCGCGTGCGAGAGAAAGAGTACATCTATCTTCTCCCATTTGAGAATTTTTACAACTGCAAAAAATAATTACACGTGTGGTGTTTTGTAGAAATTAATTTGAATTTTATGCAAGAGCTTGAGAGCATTCCAAAATCTCCCCGCATTCTTGTGAGCATCCGTGCAGGAACGTTCTAGCCATGAAAATCCTTCACGGCGTCCTAAATACAAGAAAGTTGCATACCGTTTAAGAAACGTGCTGAAGTAGTTTCTCTAAATTATATAACAAATAAATACGTTGATAAAATATAAAAACAACTTTGCTTATGAAATTGATAGAAACGATCAAAATTCTCATCTAAACCACATGCTCTAGCTTCTAAGACGAGCGTATTTGCTTCTTAAAATTTCAAGCTCTGATTGAATTTGATCACTTTTGTGAATGCAATATTGTAGATAAGTGTAAGTATAAGTTATTTTACCAAGGCTACCAATGTTTGAATGCTGTGGCTTGATGTTTGATGCAAAGTTGATTTTTAGCGATATGTTTTCAATTCATCGCCGGCTTGCAGTGAGAAGTCTGATTTCAAAAGGTACAACAAAATAATCCAATATTAATGAAGTCCTCAGACTGGAAGGTTATAAAGACAACGTGGAGCACGATTTAAGTTTGCGGTAAATTTATAGATCTACCTCCTATTTCACAAGGCTGGAATAAGAACTTCTCTGACAGATAACATATAATTACAGGTAATGCTTTAAAATATAGGTTTCTATTGTAATCTATACGCAACTACAATATGATAAATCTACTTTATACTCTTTTTTTCACAATTCTTCAGGGCTTTTTCTATTTAGTGTTACTTTGTTATAGCCAGACACAACAGGCCTTTGTTCCTAATTTATACCAATGTTTACATTTATTGTCAAAGGTAACTTGGCCTCTTTTATTTACTTTTTTCAACAATTTGTGTGATATTTCCAAAATGTATATGCCGACTCATTAGCAAATATCATAAAAAGACCTTCGATTTTCAATAAAAATCCATGCCTTAGAGAGTGAAAGGTACAAAGTGGCCAATTGACATTCGAGCGGATGGATAATTTTCTACATGTACATCCTAGAATGTGTTAGTCCAATATGTTACCCAGCATTGTTTCGGAAGTTTGTAAGTTTCTTTATTAGCTTTATTGTCTCTGATGTTATTTTATATCAATATTTATATAATTAATAAGACATGCCAAACATATATTTTATTTATGAAAAATTCATAATATCATAAATATTTGTTATTATAATTTATCTGTCTGCCTACTATAAAAATGAACGTTTAGAGTGTCTTTTAATTTTCCTAATGTAAAATTTATCAATATGTTGTGTTCCTTCACTGAAACAGTAGTAACGATGGAAGCAGATTTTATCATTGCTATAGCTGAGTTTTTGCAGCTCGGCGTGTGCGGTGCCTTTGATGGCCGCTGCTAAATAGAATCGGCAGACAGAGAGGTTAATGTGTCTGGGAATATATGTCTGGGGGGAACAACATATAGATAGAATACAATATCACGCAACAAAACGTCTGTATGTCCATTCTATATTATAATCCCGTTTGTGTGTGTTTTATATTCTTCTTCAAAATAAAACGGAGTTAAAGTGGCGTGTAGGAATGTAAAGATCTAATGAATAGTAAATGTGGCGTATATGGAATGTAGCGTGCCTACACAGGGTCTACAGAGCGGGGATGGAGGAGAATAAAATATTCCATAGCGGGTGCTTGATCCCCATTGGTTATTGATTATCTGATTGGAGACGTCCTCCTTACGGTGTTGGAGCTTCAAAACCCTTCTTACATATACCGGATGGTTTATTCTTTTTTTCTTGAATCAATGTCTTTCCTACTCTCTCATATCACATATACGGTTATTTATAACATCACTCAATATAGAGTTAGCGAGAGTTGCATATCTTTGAGTATATTGTAGGGATATGGCGACCACGCACTATACACCTGACATGTAATGTTGGGAAGCCACAGTTACCGTGCCTAACTAGGCGAGTAACTAGAAAGTTATGTCGGGCATGTTGATTTGTTCTACATTACTATCTTGTACAGTTATATAAAGACCTCGCATTTTACCCAAACACGGATAAGTGGCCTTGAGAGAAAGGTTTCTTTATCTACCTAAAAAAAATCTGGAATTGCATATTGGGAAGCACAGTTACCGTGCCTAACTAGGCGAGTAACTAGAAAGTTCTCGGTAGGTATGATATTTAGATCTGTCTTACAATACTATCTTGTACAGCCATGTAAGGAAATAGCAGTTCACCCAAACACGGATAAGTGACCCTGAGAGAAAAAGTTTATCTACCTAAAAAAACCTTGAATTTCATATTTGGGAAGCACAGTTTCCTTCCCTGACTATTCGAGTAACTAGAAAATTCTTGGAAGGTCGGCCATTTTGATTAGTCATATAGTACTATCTTGTACGGCCATATGAGGAAATAGCATTTTACCCAAACACGGATAAGTGGTTCTGATAGAGAAAAAAAGGTTCTTTCACTCTACCCTAAAACCAAAACAAAATAATGATATTTAAATTTGTAAATCTAGAAAATATTTTTGCAAATATTAGATTAGTAGATGCACAGTAATAAACAAAATCTGATACGGTCGCGCCATGAAGATGAGTGGAAGGGTTGCATCTATCCGTCCAGGTGGTATGTAGAGATGTCTCGCGGGGCGGGGGATGACGCAGAACAAACAATACGCGAGCGACTAATGAAATAATCGATGAGTGCTGCTATCCTTTCTTCCCTCTAAAACCAACCTCCTGGCATTAGGGGATAAATACTATTGCTCCCCTCTATCTGCGCTTTATCATTATCGACCTCAGCGGGGACACTCGCTGCTTTTTATTTGGCGATGTTTCTCTATTGACGCGCTTGATGGAAGTTTCTATCACGGTAGCTTCTCTCAATGGCTTTTTTTATCGAGATGTAATGAAGTGTTCGGGAAACATCTACTTCTTTATAGCGATGCCGGGTATATCTACCTGTGTGTTTAATGGACAATCTGGACGGATCTGGGAACGACGTGTTTAGAAGGAAGAACTGAAGCACACAATCATATCTCTTCGCAAATTTACCGACCCTTATAAAGTAAAAATGAATTAGTAAATCACATTTTGTTAGTTTGTTTTTGCTAAACTCTATCCACTAAAATATTCTTCCACATCAGGAAAGATATGTTCAGGCATGTCCAAGTACCCAGCGAGTGTTGGAAAACAAGTCTTTTTGAGATGAAACATTCTCTACGTATTGGCTGTTTCCATTTTCTAAAAGACCAAAACTCTTACTTAATTCTACATGTGACATGCTTTATTTCAATTGATAATTCTTCTAAATTATAAAGTAAAACAAAACTATATTTCTAAGTTGATATTTAAAAATAATATAGGGTGTTGAAAAATAAATATTAATTTATATTCACCTTTGCCAAGGGCCATCCAATATCATTTTAACGTTACAATAAATGTAATAGAGAAAGTGGGAATTCGTGTTTTTATATTTTAAAAGATATCGTCATTATATAAAAGCTTTGTATTTCGCACACACACACACACACGAAATGGAACACGTTTATGTAAGGTAAAATTCTATATTTTATATATAATTATTATATGTTCGGAGAATTTTGTTTAATATGATTCATTTTACATGTGTGAAATAATTGATGAGAGGGCAATTGTATCTCTAGATTGCTTTAAATAAAAATTCACACGTGAAATATTTTGATAAGCCATGCTCTGCTACCTTCTACAATGTTTTTTTCCGTGGAAGTATTCAATCATATCATTTGCGATCGAACCTTGTGGCTTACTGTACGTATTACATCCCAAACACGATGCGACGCTAGCCAGCTCTGTCTTTAGCCCGATGTACCATCTCGGTGACCGTCAAGCCAATGAGTCCTTTTAATTGGTCCACGACCACGTGGAAGTTTCTATTCTCAATTAGAATGAATACAGCCGCTTAGTAACGGTGAAGAGAGAGGCGCTGGATGTCTAATAGACATAACGAAGTTGTTACGTATACACGACGAAAATATGCTCCCACAGAGGCGTTACCAGAAAGAAATCCAATATTTGCTGAGTTATTAATCGTTAGAAATTCCCCCAAGAGAGGCTCCAAAGTATCCTCGGAATGTTCCACCAGGCACTTAGAGACCTCAAGTGAGAGAATCTCTTCTCTCTCAAACTTAAATAGCTTATCCAAGTGTGTGGCGGCGGGACACACCTCATTTAAATTTAACTCGATTATAGACGTCTATAAGGTGGTTTCTCTCAACTTGGTGTTTACATTTCTTCGTTAGATACTTGTTGTTCTGTATCTTATAGATCTGTGAGATGGAAACCTCTGTAAACTACACATCTATAGCTTCTCATTTACCACTGTGGATGGGCAGAAATGCTCGAAATCTCGGTAAAATACAACCCTTACAAGAAACTCTCGGACTCGCGGTTTTTTACTTTTTTATAATATACTCATCTCTCCAGGTAATTTTCCAACTTATGATACAGATTTATGTATTCAAATAGCATTCAAATATATGTGCCTCTTCAATAAAGGTTACTGTGTATAAATATCTTTGAGAGCTTTTGTCTGAATCTCGATATACATGCTAGAAGGTGAAACTTCCTTAAATTTAGTCCAAGAATGTACTTATGTACTTATTGTAGTAAAATCAACACTGATAGCGCAATATTGTTGCGATGGTGTTCTGGGGTGCCGCGAGGAAACATGGAGACAGCGGGAAATAAATGTTTATTGTACAACCGTCCACTGGACAAGTCGAGGAAAAATCTAATCTAATGATTGTTAAGATGGAATTTATAATGGTGAAAAAATAAGAAACATGTAAAACAGGCGAACAAAGAAAATTAAAAGCATAAATGCAAATTAGGTTAGGCAAATTTACAATAATGGATAAAATAAAATGTACTTTCAAACTCTTCTTAACATTTATCTCCCCCTTGAAAAAGACTTGTCCTCAAGTCTGGGGTCCGGTACAGTTTCATTCTTGACACATGTACAATTTTCTTGCTTCTTCCCGTGACATCTTTTACTTCATAATTTACTGGTGATGTCTTCCTAATTATCTTGAATGGTCCGATGTAATTTTTCTGTAGTTTGTCCGCTCTTCCAACTTTTCTTATCGGTGTCCAAATCAGTACTAGGTCGTCTGGTGAAAAGTTAACTTCTCTGCGATGTTTGTCGTATACTTGTTTGGATTTATCTTGCCGTGCCATTGTTCTAGCCATTGAAATCTTTTTTGATTCTTCAACTATGGTTAGGAGATTTGATATGTAGTCATCAAAGTCTCCGGGTTTAGGCGGTACTTCCGGCCAGTCAAATGTAGAGTCCAGAAATGTCAACGGTTCTCTTCCGTGAATCAGAAAATATGGGGAATAGCCGGTCGTCTCTTGTATCGAGGAATTGTAGGCGAAAGTCACAAACGGGAGAATCTCGTCCCAATTTTGGTGCTTCTCGTCAATGTACATTGATATCATATCTGTCAGCGTACGGTTCATTCTTTCCGTTTGGCCATTTGTCTGTGGATGGTAACTTGTCGTTTTCTTATGTATCGTATTGCAAATTTTCAAAACTTGTGTGAGTAGTTTGCTCAAGAAAGAACTCCCGCGGTCAGAAATTAAAACTTTTGGTGCTCCATGTCTTAGTACTATTCTTTTCAAGAAAAAATCGGCAATTTCTGTGGCAGTTCCTCGAGGTAGCGCCGCTGTTTCAACATGCCTTGAGTAATAGTCTGTGCAAACAACGATCCACCTATTTTCGTTGATGGACTTGGGAAATCTACCCAAAAGGTCTATTCCTATTCGTTCAAACGGTCTAGACGCTGGTGGTATCGGTTGCAATTGTCCCGATAGTTGTTGGGATGGGGTCTTACGAAACTGGCATTCAGGGCAACTGGAAACATATTTCTCCACTGTTTTGAACATTGAAGGCCAAAAATATTTATCTTTTATTCGGTTGTATGTTCTTTTTATACCCATGTGGCCCGATGTAGGATGATCATGCATCTGTTCCAAGAGTTCTAGTTGTTTGGTCTTTGGGATGACCAGTAACCACGGGTTGCCTGTTGGGGTAGGATTATTTTTATAAATTTTTCCGTTATGTTTGGTGAAGTTTTCTCCGTTTTCTCGGTGTTATAATTAATTTGTAAAATTTTAATTTTATCTGGAATTGGGCACCGCGATAATCCATCAGCATCTAAATGTGTTTTTCCAGATTTATAATTTATAGTAAAATCGTAGGCTTGCAATTCCAACGACCAACGCGCCAAACGTCCAGATAATTTTTTTGCTTTGGCCATCCAGCAGAGACTATGGTGATCGGTATAGACGATGAATTTACGGCCGTAAAGATAAGGCCTGAATTTCCCAATTGCCCATATAATAGCCAAGCATTCCTTTTCCGTAGTTGAATAGTTGGTCTCAGCCTTCTGCAATGTTCTGCTGGCATATGAAATTGGACGCTCTCTACCATTGTCTTCAACATGAATATGAGCACTGCCCCAAGTCCTTGATCGCTTGCGTCGGTGTGGAGGCCTATGGGTTTATTTGGATCATAATGAGTTAGGACCTCCGGTGAACTCAGCTTTTCTTTTAAAGTTAGAAAAGATGATTCTTGTTCTTTTCCCCATACAAACGGCTGGTTTTTACGAGTTAGAATTTGTAATGGATATGCTATTTTTGAGAATTCTTTAATGAACCTTCTATAATAAGAACATAACTCTGACATTTTTAATTGTTTTGAGGGCTGGGAAATCCTTTATGCTCGCAATTTTTCCTGGATCGGGTGTAATTCCTTCTTTTGACACAACGTGCCCCAATAAAAGGAGCTCTTCATAAGCGAATCTGCATTTTGAAAGATTGAGTGTCAATCCTGCTTTTCTTAAGCATCCCAAAATGGTCTTCAATCTTGTCAAATGCGATGGTAGATCTTCAGAGAAAACTATCACATCGTCAAGGTAGCACAAGCAGATTTTCCATTTATGGGTCCTCAATATATTATCCATTAGTCTTTCAAAAGTTGCTGGGCCGTTGCATAAACCAAAAGGTAAGACGTTGAAGTGGTAAAGTCCGTCAGGTGTCACAAAAGCAGTTTTCTCCCGATCTTGTTCTTCAACTTCCACCTGCCAGTATCCTGAACACAGGTCCAGTGATGTGAAGTATCTAGATCCATGGAGAGAGTCGAAGCAGTCGTCTATACGAGGAAGCGGATATTGATCTTTAACAGTGATAGAGTTTAAATTTCTGTAGTCCACACAGAATCTAAATGTTCCGTCTTTCTTCTTAACGAGAATTACAGGAGATGCCCATGGACTCGATGAATGAGAAATTATACCTTTTTTTAACATCTTATCTATTTGATTATTAATTATTTCGCGTTCTCTCAAAGACACTCTGTAGGGGTTCTTATGGGAATATCGCTGTTTGTTTTGATTTTATGTCTGACAAGGTGAGTTCTCCCTTTGTAATCGTCTGGTGCGGTGAACATTTCTTTGTATTCGTAGAGTAGCATCAAAACCTGATTACGTTCCTCGGAAGATAAATCGGGATTTATGTCAAAATTAAGATCAATGGAGGAAATTGCTCGATGGTCTGTCTTGTACATCTTGTCTACTTCCGATATTATCCCTATTTTCATGTGCCGATGAATTTTTATAGGTTTTGAAGAAGGGTTCAAAAGCCAAATATCAGGGAACCTTGTATTTTTCAGCAAAGATCTTGTTGATATCAGGCCATATTTCGATGTTAGCGATGAGAGATTCTCTATCAATATTTCTTTGTCATCAGTAGTTGGTTCGCAATAGCCCTTAACCAGACATAGGCTAAATTCAGGAATTATTCTATCTTCAACCGCCCTAGCATATTTTAAACTTGTATCATCTTGGTCCATATTATTTGGGGATTCAATCCATAAAGTATTGTTTCGGCAGTTTATTAAGGCTTTGTAATGGCTTAAGAAATCGTCTCCCAGAATTATTTTGGGGTTAGATTTTTCTAACACTATCATCTGAATTGTATATTTTTCCTGATCCATATTGAATGATACCATTGACCTTCCTTTTGCATTAAGTTTCTGATCACCTGCAGCTTTCAAATTCAGATTATTATCTTTGACAACTTTTAATTTTAGTTTATATGAGAGTTCCTCGTCAATACAGCTAACCACCGCTCCGGTGTCGATTAATGCCTCAACCGTATAATCATTGATTTCTATCTGAGTCGTTTTATTTCTTTGAAGATTCATCACCAAGTTTATTCGACCACCAGAAGCCCGAGATCCATTCAGTCGGGTTAGTTTTTTGACGCTTCTCCCAAAGTAGGAAAATCGTCTTCGCTATTCACATCAAAGTCCGGTTCCTGTTGCCTCGAATCATCGATTCCTCTACAATTTTTTAAATAGTCCTCATTTACAGAGTTGGTTTCGTCCATGGACCTTGAAAAATGCCGCTGTATTGGTCTGATATTGTAAGTCGGTCGTTCAGTGTTACGAGGGCAATACCTCGATATGTGTCCCTGTTCGGAGCAGTTCCAGCATATTCTTCGATCCTGGTATAATGGCCTTTGATAACGCCTGTTACTTGGGGGCGTCGTGTAAGTCTGCCTCCTGGGATACTGCTCGGGGGTTCTGTTGGTTGGGGTTGGTGCTGAGCTCCTATAATTGTTTCCAACCGGTTCCATCCCTGTGTCATTAGGTCTAGCCCTCTCGAATCTACCTGGGGCGAAGGTTGGTCTACTGTCACTTGCGATTGGTCTTCTATCATTTGCGAACGATCCTTTTTGGAATCGAGGTATGTCGAAACCACGACTATGGTCTGTTTGGTTGTTGTAGTTTCTCCTAGGAGGGAATGGTCTGGTCGGGCGGTTATTTTGCCTGAAGCTTCTTCGCTGCTCAAAATCCACTAGATGTTGATCTATTCGCCTCGCTAGTTCCAAAAAGTCTTTGACCGTGCTGCAAGGTGTTATCATCATAATGAGTGACAGGTATTTGTTTAGACCAGTCTTCATGTAGTATAATTTATCGTCCGTTGTCATTTTGGGGTTGACCTTGTTACAGAGGTTGAGGACATCCTCGGCGTAACGCAGAGTTGACTCATTGGGCTGCTGGATTCTGTTTTGCAGGTCCATTATTAATTTAAATTTGGCAGTATCTGCCCTCCTGAAATCTCTCAGGAGTGCCTTTTTGAATACACTCCAGGCCGAAAAAATGTGAGGGCTGTTGAGTTTTGCCCATTTCTTCGCAGGTCCGTCCATGTAGCTCCGGGCATATGCCAGCATGACATCGTCTGGCCACCGTTGTTGTCTTGCTAACAACTCGATTTCTTCCAGCCATTCTGAAGGATCTTCGTCTGAGTATCCGCCAAATACTTCCAGACTTGGAGGAGGTGGCTGGCAGAAGAAAATTTTGTTGCAAGGTGTAGCGTCTTCTTGATTCACAATGGCGCGTCTTGTTGGAGAGGCACTGAAGGATCTCATTGGAGGTTGTCCTCGTAGACGACGGCTTCTTCTAAAGGTAGCTTCATTTTTGATGGTAGGATCAGCATCTCCACCAGTGTTGCGATGGTGTTTTGGGGTGCCGCGAGGAAACATGGAGACAGCGGGAAATAAATGTTTATTTTGTTTATTGTACAACCGTCCACTGGACAAGTCGAGGAAAAATCTAATCTAATGATTGTTAAGATGGAATTTATAATGGTGAAAAAATAAGAAACATGTAAAACAGGCGAACAAAGAAAATTAAAAGCATAAATGCAAATTAGGTTAGGCAAATTTACAATAATGGATAAAATAAAATGTACTTTCAAACTCTTCTTAACAATATATTCATTTATTAATTTGGCTAAAATGTACAAGTAATCCTACCATATCGGGACAGCTGTCTATGGTCGCAGGTAACAAGAAGTTTTCGTTTAGTCAAACTGCTCTAAAGCGATCGATTTGTCGGTTTATATTTGGGTTGGTCATAAGAGACGGTCCTTGAACTACATGCCGGGCTCTGTGCTGAGTTAGGGACCTCCTGTAGAGTGGCTGGCGACAGACAATGTCTGACAGGAACTCTAACACAATCGCTTGGGATTTCAATTGTCTCTCAACAAAGTACATAAATGTATTGGAATATACAAGAATAACTATATAAACGAGGGAAAAGTGTAAGAGAGGTTGCCTATTTCTAACAGTTGTGTATATCCAAAATATAAAGAGAATTATAGCGGGATTGTTATTCAATAATATAAAGTATAAGAAGTTCTCAGGTAGCGCGGGACTAAATGCACAAAGTAATTACTGGGGCTGAGACGTCAGAAATATTTCTCCCTAACTCTTATCGAAATTCCCAAATGGCATATTTATATTTAAAGCCACCGCGAGTAGAAGTAGATTAAACAAGTGGGAAAGAAGGCTCAGTTAGCTGGCAGCCCCTGTGATCCCAGACGGAGTGAAATGTGGAAAATTTCTATCCACTTCTAATTAACCCCGGCGAGTGACAGTTCCTCTGGATGTAATCTAATTTAAAACCTTTTCTTTCCCCGGACGGATTTAAATGTTATTAGGGAAGTAATTAAATAAATTCAAAGTCAATTAGAGATCTCGATCACCTATCGACCTTCCATCGAACGCATGCATTGATTAGGGATGGTGACTTTTAAGTCGTTCTCCTTCACACCTCAGTGGCTCCCCGCAACACAGACTGCTTGGGGCAACTTCTTCATATGACTGAGTAGTCTCAACGTCGCTAGGATTCTTACAATTTTGACAAATAATTTCTTTGTTCCCACATAGACAACTGTGTGAATATAAGAGCAGACGCATTAGCAAAAAGACATCATAATCTAAGCCTTCAAACTAATTCCCTGCTAATCACGCGAGATGATATCCACATTTCAAATACGATTGATATTGGATATTTCAATCACTCATATCTATCACTATTATCCAGCTGAAGAAGCTAAAGGACTAGTTACAACTACTCAAAATGTGGAGAAATCAACGATATTCATATTCAAAGCTGAACAGCTCAAACAAGCAACATGAAGATGTTCCTAACTTGCGCCAAGTCCAAAAAAATGTGTATGCTACTCCTTAACATATCATTAATTATTCATTAGTTCAGGATTGCGGATTTCGAAAAATCACAAAAGAATTACGGCCTTATATGTTTTATTTTTTTCAAAATCCTTGATTATATTCATACCTAAAAACAGAATACTTAGAACAATGCAAAAAAATATGGGGCTTCTTAGACTTGACGAATTAAAAGAGGTCGGACTAGTAACTCATTCTTACTCATTCGATAAAATGCAGCAAGGATTTTACCAGGATTTGACTATCGAATGTGGGTGAAATTGTGGCATTTGTGTC
>CP092866.1:66539693-66583237 GCA_030710605.1 Cordylochernes scorpioides
CCCTGGCGTGGAATTAATTGAGCGATCAATGGGAGATCAAACTTGAATCTATCATGCAAATTAACACGTTGTGTGGCCTCCTCTTCTAATTAACTTTCCTTAAAAACTCCACGTTTTTAATTAGAAGCATTGTCGATATATACGTACACTAGGGATGGTCTACCCAGCAATGGTTACTCACATAGTCAACAGCTGGGAGTATCTACCACTGAAGACATGGTTCCAATTCTATACCTTTATTTATGTAGACATGGTTGCCAACAATGGTTACTTACATAGTGAACAGCTGGGAGTATCTACCACTGAGGATATGGTTCCAATTCTATACCTTTATTTATGTAGATATGGTCTCGCCAACAATGGTTACTCACATAGTGAACAGCTGGGAGTATCTCCCTCTGAGAATATGGTTTCAATTCTATGCCATCATTCGTGTAGATATGGTCTCGCCAACAATTGTTACTCACATAGTGAACAGCTGGGAGTTACTACCACTGAGGATATGGTTCCAATTCTATACCTTTATTTATGTAGATATGGTCTCGCCAACAATGGTTACTCACATAGTGAACAGCTGGGAGTATCTCCCTCTGAGAATATGGTTTCAATTCTATGCCATCATTCGTGTAGATATGGTCTCGCCAACAATTGTTACTCACATAGTGAACAGCTGGGAGTTACTACCACTGAGGATATGGTTCCAATTCTATGCCATCATTCGTGTAGATATGGTCTCGCCGGCAATGGTTGCTCACATAGTGATCAGCTGAGGGTATCTACCACTGAGGATATGGCTCCAACTCTATGCCTTCATTCGTGTAGGGATGGAAGGAGATAACATAGATAAAAATGTAGTAGCGATTGTCCTCAAACATCAAAGTTGTGGCAACCAGAGTCAACAGTCACTTGGGCCCACCTATTTAACCTTGCCGTATCGTTAATCCTGTCCTCAGTTATAAAGATCCGGTGTGGGCTGGTAGCTATGCTACAACCGATATTTGGGCATAGCTGTCATTGTTGGATTTACAGAATATTATTGGCTTCCTTGCCATTTCACACATTGCTGTGTGATAATGAATTTCACAATATAACACATTCAACAACTAATACGAGTTTCTCTAAGGAATGCTTAGCAGGGGGTTGTTACATGGAGGTTGGAGTCAGGTGAGACGGCATGAAGACACAGATGGACAATCAAGCCGACGTGTGGTCCAGTTCAACCTAGAACATTTCTCTCTTTTCAATCTCTTATGTTCTCCAAACACTTTTAAGAAGGAAGAAACCTTCTGCTCTTGGACATTGTGGTTGTTAACCGAGCCACGTCCTACTAAGCCCTTTCTCTAAATTACAAGTAATTGAATATATATAGTATAAACTTTACAGCCGTATCTAAGAATTATTTATAGGTATTGTGATAAGGAATTATCAAGCGTTATAAACTACAGCTCCCTCACAGGGAGAACTACCTGTAAAATGTTTGTTCTTCTGATATATCTTCTGGAGGTGGTCTTTATTAGAGAATGGATTTTGTAAAGTCTTTTTCGATTTCAAAAATACGGGCGTTTAGGGAAATAGTTATCTTCTTATTTTATTTACACTCAATATTATTAGGGAATAAAGCTTGTATAGGTTTAGATGGTGTTTTCTGGGGATGAGTAGAGCTCATCAATGGATAAGCCAATACAGTCAATGATGTGTTTTGGAGTTGTAGGTTGTGAATTGCACTTAGTACAAATTAGGAAAACCTTGCAAATATTTTGGAAGATCATTCACTCGATGAGTTGTTCATTCGATGTTTAACGTTAATTATAATATTGTTTTATCCAAAGCCTCTAGAACGAAAGACCTAGCGCAGTTAATCTCGACGCAACCAAGATCTGTGTGAAATAAATTATATATTACATTATATAACAGCTATATAGATCCATGCTTAACTCCTACAGTAGTAATCACGAACTACGAGTGTGGTGCAGTCGTTATCTCTCCCAAACAGAAATGTTTATTGTGTGGTTTAGGTAGCTCTATCAAAGTATAAAAGTAGAATATAATCGTTATAATGTGTTCACACGGCGTGGTTCGTCAATCAATAAAAGCTACCTTGTTAAACTAAAACCATTTTCTATGGAGCTATCGTTGATAAAATTACTAATTATTATACCTTAGCTGCTACCTCAGATATTATCTTATCAACCTTTCAAAATAGTGAGGCCCCTTTTAAAAAATTGCATGAGACTTCTATTAATATTATTTTTTGTTCATCCCTTTATTTGAAAGATCAGGAGATACCCTTTCTTAATCATCTAAATTTAAATAAATTTATTCATTCTTCAAACCTGATGGTTCTTCTCTTCCAGAGCGGCTTACACATCCAATGTACAGAACATTCACACCGTTGAAGGATGAATTCAAGGTTATTTACACCGAAATGTTAGAAGCATCAGAATTTCTTCATTTAATATTTGAAAAATACTATTGTAAGAATCAATATAAAAGTTATATAAAGTTTAAATTATCAAGTATCTATAAGCTGGAATCCATATACGAGACTAACATGGAGAGACACACCGTATTAAATAACGGTTTGAAGCGGTATATTGATGATACAAAGACAAGGATGTCTTTATCTTGGTTTATTGGGTGCAGTGTTCTATCCTGGTGGGCTATGGTCACCAACGTCCGGTCCAATGCTGGGCTCGTGGCCCAATCCAGGAAGGTCTTTAAGTTCCGGGTGTCGTCGGGCCGGTTGTAGGGGGGGTTGGAGCTGTGGCTGGACATTTCTAAATCGCCGGTCAAAATCCAAACAGGACAAAGATTTATTGATTATTGGCACGTTGTATTTAACACTTTGCTGCGAAACGGTGGTCAATGGTCGGCTATAATTTATTCCTTTCATCTCTGTGGTGCCGTTTATCTCTGATAAACATAATATAATTAAATTAAAAAAAAAAAAAAAAAAATTAGCGGCCACATGTACCATCGACGGCTACTTGTTGATAAACAACAATAAATTGTTGTCATTTATAAACTCTCACTTTAACCTAAGTTACGCCTCTAAAAATAGTTTTATAATTTGATAACAGATGGCGCTCTAGTACATCGTAACATTATTATTATGTACTTATATTTCCTATTTACACTCATGGATAAAACTTAAGAGAGTTGTACCTCTTAACACGTATATAGAGATTCATACAATAACTTTGAAAGATATTTGATAAACAATGACCTTTATTGAAAAAAAAAAACGAGATAACCAAAGTGTGAACAAAATTTCCCCTGCCTCCTTGAAAAAAAAAAACAGACTACTTTCCACTTTTTAAAGTTTTGTCCATGAGCGTATAGATATTTATATGTATGGATTGCGCCTTAGTGTGTTTTAAATGGTTATATATACACTCATGGACAAAGATGAAATAAGGGGAAATACTTTGATGTCGCCTTAATATGTTTTTTTTTTTAAATACAAGTAATTTTGTTCACGCTTAGTTATCTCGTGTGTCTTCAATAAATGTCCCTGTGTATCAAATATATTTTAGAGTTATTGTCTGAATCCCGATAAACCCCCTAAAAGGTACAACTTTCTTAAGCTTGTCGATGAGTGTAGATTTCTTACCGGAATTTAATTAGGTATAGGTTTTCGTGTTTTTATCATTTGAATATATGTGCACTTCTGTTGTAATCTAAAAATTATAAAATAAATGTAACTTTATAGATTTAACGTTGAAGTGAAGTATATCTTCAATCGCTTTTGTAAACACGCATACATATTATCCCTCACAAAATAATGGCGTGTATAAGTGTTTTGATCAGAAAACCTAATGAAAACAACAAGCATACATTACCTCATTCGCAATATCTTTCTAAAAAATCATAAAAACATAGAGCTAGATTAGAAAGAAAGTATATTTAAAGAGGCATTACACACATAAGAACTAGGTTACCCAATTATTTACGTAGTATAAAAAATACACGAGGCCTTGCTGACCTTGACGCTATAAAGAAGATGGCAGCCAATTAAAACGTACCACGGCAATCACGTGATCCTTCCTGAATCCTCAGTATCAAATTAAGACTTCACAAAATCGTAAAAATTAATTAGACGCTGATGAAGGAAGGGGCTCGGCGGCCTATGATAAATGAATGCCCATTGTTCTGGAGAAAGTTTTTTATTCTTTTCTGGGGCTGAAGTCGCTATTAAAAACAAACGCGGAACAATTCTTCGTCCAGAGCCATTCTTCGGGCGCCTTTCTTTGTCTCGCAGACACTTTGAGAAATGCCCGCCAGACTTGCAAATAAAGGCTAATCTGTCAAACGCTTGCAATGGGAGAATTTTCTATAGCGCCGGAAAAAACGTCGAGAGGACCACTTCGTCGCCTATATTTCAGGAAAACAAAAGCAAATAACATTCTCAATAATCTGTCAGAAAATCGAGTATTGTCTGACCCGCTCAGCGGAGGAACAAAGCGAGTTGTTTTTTTGCCTTCTTTCTCCGATTTAAGAATGTTGGGCATAAGTAGTGGTGGAACTTGAGACTTGTTTCTGTGCTAAGTGGCAGTAATTGAGACAACGTTGATGGTGTGAAACAGATGGTCGGTGTGGGGTTTTTACAAGAGGTTTAGTTAACTGAACGACTGTACATTCACTGATCCATGTGTATAAGTCTAAGTTCCAGTAGAGTCGCACTTTTGTTGCGCTCTCCCATCTATCAGGTTCTACCGTTGTGGATAAAATCACTTATTTTATTTTCTTCCTTTATATCTCTGAACACAAGTAAATCATCAATACACATATTTGGTCTTTATAAATACATAGTAGTGAGCAAAACGTCTTCATAGGGTGAGTTTCTTTCTTCATTGTATATTCATCTTTATATTTCGGGTATCACAAGCAATTTCCATCACACACTTCTGTAGAAGGATTTGTGATACCCAAAGCTTGAGAGGAATATACTATAAAGCAAGAACTCACCCTTGGAAGCCTCTTAATATTTATATGTATTGCAGAGGAGATTTTTATTTTCCGAATATTTGGTCTTTATATATGTCTTTATAATCTATGATCGAATGCAATTTTACATATTTGGAGATGATCTTTAACATAGAGGTTTGCATAATAGGCCCGAAGGTATGGAGGATATATGGATAGATTCCAAAGGATCCTAAACGTTCCACCTTTGTCCATTATATCGCTGATAGAAGCTCCTCATTCGGATCTGTTAATATAAACAAGCTCTCACTTGATCATCTCCAAAAAATCAAAACTACAGATATTTTCACCTTTTTGGATTATTTACGAACAGATGGTCTATGAAGTGCTTGCTCGTACTCTTACGTCATGCATTCCTTTATGTTCAGCAGTTCATTTTAGGCCAACTCCATTTTACCATTAGTGACATTGCGGCCTGATAAATTCAACCATTGCACAGCCATGTTTGGCATGGTAGTATTGAGATGAGGAATAATGAGCGCTGCAGAATTTGCTAAGGAACGAGGGATGTTGATGGTGCCGTCATAACAACAATCTTAATTGATGTGGAGAAGGCGGCAATTACTTTAACAAACATTGTTATATTTTATCGATTTATCTGTCGTTTATATGATTATAGAATATGGTATATGGGTGAATGAAAATATATCTTGAAATATATAAATCCTTTTGTGCTTATGGAAATAGTAGGAATATAAAGGAACTAGGATAATAATATCTCCTTGTCTCTTATTAAAAGAACAAATATAATTGTCATTTTCTCTAACCAATGTGGTTTATCATTATATTATTAAATTTCCCACAACTCTAGCTTTGTCTCAATTAGATAAAGGCAACCTTTGTACCAAGGTTTCGGGGTTTACTTCCACTTACCAGGCCAAAGCTTTTATATTCTATTTAGAAACTACACGATGCACGCTTTATGAATTTTATTTTAAACCTTCATCAATCGACGATAATTTAACATCGTGCTAAACCTTTTTAACTCTAACAGTGCGGCTGTTAGCCCCTGAAATGTCGGTAAATTAAGTTGAAGAGGTTTGATTTCTTTCTAATATTTCTCCTAATTTGCCCACAATAGAACTTTTAGTTTTCTTCTAATTTGCATTCAATTGAAAAATTAAGTCATATATGTTGGTTATATAAGTCATTTGGAGTTATGTAAATACCACTTATATATAAATCTATTGAACAGCTAAGATTCATTTCATATTCCTGTAGAAGGGTCGTTATTCTCTCGATGTGTTGGAAATAAAAAGAAGACATTTATCCTTGGAGACTTGTTATTGATTCTGGTACTTGTTTCATCTTTCCTTTATATCAATTCACCCTAAAAAAATAAGGATTTTTGACGTGACAACGTCTTAAATTAGGTTGCGGCTGGGAGTCACTTATGAAAAAGTGTAACGCCCGGTAACGTTACGATGAGTCACCGAACGAGAGTGCTGCGCGCACAGCTGCGCGCGCAGCGCTAGAGAATTAGGCGCATTGAATCGGCGCATGCTTGTCTCTGTCTTTGTCTTTCTCGAACGTTCTTGGCGTTGGAAAAACAAGAAAGCGTCATAATACAAGTTCACACGTGTGGTTAAAGTATCGTCAGCTGTGTCTGTAGTGAAAATGTGGAGTGCTTAGATTCGTCATTTACAACAACTACAACAATAAAGGTAAATAATTGTACACTGATATTTCATTATCGTAAACTATGATTGATTGATTAATTGTTAGATTGACACAAAAGTTGAGAAACTGAGTTTATAGGTTATGTCATACTATTGATAAATGTTGATAGTGTTAAGTAAATTATTAGTTTAAAATTAATTAATTAATTAATTATTATTTTACAAATTTTAAATAGTTTCAAATTTATTTAGCAAAAATTTGAACCTTCGATCTGAATAAATGTTTTGATTTTCGAATTGATTATTTAAAATTACAAATATTAAGAAAAAGTGGCAGATATAAGAAAACTTTATTTAAACTGTGAACCAACTCCAATCAAGGGTTATGAGTGCGTATCCAGGGAAAATAATCGACCTAACTCAGATACCAACGCGGCTGGTGGAGTGGCGATCTATCGTAAATTATCATCGACATCTACGGCGGAAGTGTTCCAAGTTGCGATTACAGACGTAACTCGTGTCATTAAAACCAAGGGTGACATGTGCATGACTGAAGTTACTTGCTTCGCCGCTAATACTAGCTTCAAGTTTATACTCGGTGCTGTATATATTCATCCAGGAGCTAGTATGCAGGATATTGGAATGTTACTATGGCAAGGACTCGGTCCGTGCATTCACAACAGCCAGTACGTGCCACCGTTCGTGCAAATTGATTCTAGTATACCGATTCTTCTGTGTGGTGATTTTAACAAAAACGTAAAGCCTGACAACTCGTTTCTTAATTTCATGAAAAATACGTATCATCTTGATTGCGTATCAAACGTTTCTAAGTCAACTACGTTAAAAGGAACAACTATCGACTTGACTTTCGCAAGACACATTACAGCAGAAACACTTCCTTTCATTTCATATTTCTCCTATCATCGTCCTATCCTCAACAAAATCACTCAAATAGGAATTAGTTAAGTTTAAGTTTACATGTACAATGTTTTAGTAAACACAAAATATATTTCTATAGTTAAAATTTGTGCAATTCTTATTTTCATTCAATTCCTTGTTCCTATTGTGCAATTTAATTATATTCATATCAATAAATATTCTACCGTTGTCACGTAAAATCTTCGCCCGTAAAACCGACTTTACAGGCAACCATTGTTATTTCAACTTGGTAACTCTCTGTGGTATTGTTCCAGTTCTATCTGATCTGCGGTCATTTCATGATAACCATGGGCCTTTCCTTCATCGTCAGTTTACTGGTGGAAGCTCCTTTCTTAGGCTTAGAGAAGATTATCTTCGGCAGGCCAAGTTCAGATACCAAAAATAACCCAAGAAAAGAGAACAACTCCTCACGCAACCCTCCTAACAATTTCAAGGAAGATCGAGCATCCTATCCTAGAGAATTCTCTAAGGATGTTACCTACAGCAGAGAAGGCTATCCTAAGGATCTCTACCCACGTGAAAACAAAGAGGTAAATGGTCACAAGGATTCAAGTCGACTTTGAAACGTGTTAACCCATGTTACAGTATTTTTGCACTATCATATTTTCACGTAGAAAATTAGGAAAGACAAACTTCAGGATGATACGGCAATTTATTTATGGCAAGCACAAAATTAAAATTGATAAAATACAAGAAAAGCAATGAAGGAAGTTTACGAAGAGTAATAAAATATATAAAATCAAATTTAAAATTATCTGTTATTAAAATAATAAATACTTTGCTATAATATTGATATCCTTCTATTTTAAAATATTCTAATAAAACCAGAGTTACTAAAATAGAGTATATTGCTTATATATCAATATTAAAAATAAAATGTTACATTTTATTAGAGTTATACATTTTATCAGTCGTTAATTTGTGTATAGATTCAGCGAATAAATAATTTAAGATATTGGTTTTTTTTTATTCTATAAAATGAAGTAAAAGAGAGAGAATTCTCAAACGAAGCAATAAACGATTAGCACATAAAAAAGCTTATATTTACTTTTATGGGTTTCATTTTAACGTTTTCTATATGTTTTTCTTAGTCTCAAAAACCGCGTTAAACAAACGAATTTATGAATAAGCATAAACGAATGCCGTATAACCTCATGGACAAAACTTAAGGAAGGTGTACCTTTTAACATGTATATCGGGATTCAGACAATAACTCTGAAAAATATTTTAAACTCATTGCCTTATTGAAGACACACGAGATAACCAAGTATAAAAAATGTCTCTATATCCTTCAAAACACACGTTCTACCTTCTTAAGTTTAGTCCATGAGTGTATCTCCGCTAGCAGATCAGGTATAAAACGACGTGGTATCTCCGGCGTCAAACATCCGGAAGAGAGAGAGAGAATCCCGAACCATTCCATCACCCAAGGTTGAAGAAATGCCGTGTTATTTAAAGGCTACAAACATATAATTACTCCGGTGGTCGACAGATTAATTTGGAGCCAAATGGAAAACAAACAAACACCAGGTGAAATCCTCCCAACTTCTAATTACGGCCAGATTTCTTTTCTTCCACCCACTACCCAGCTTCTTCCTTCCGCCCATCACAGTTTATTCTTACACTACTTCTATCTGACATTCACAGACTTTTTCTATTTTGAATCAAGTGTGAGATTTTGAATTGGTTCAACATTTCGGTTTAGATAGTTTTATTTTCTCCCAGTCACGATGTTCTTAACACAAGAGATATCGGAAACTTTAGCAATACGTTTTTATATATAAAAAAACAATGGTTGCCTGTAAAGTCGGTTTTACGGGCGAAGATTTTACGTGACAACGGTAGAATATTTATTGATATGAATATAATTAAATTGCACAATAGGAACAAGGAATTGAATGAAAATAAGAATTGCACAAATTTTAACTATAGAAATATATTTTGTTTACTAAAACATTGTACATGTAAACTTAAACTTAACTAATTCCTATTTGAGTGATTTTGTTGAGGATAGGACGATGATAGGAGAAATATGAAATGAAAGGAAGTGTTTCTGCTGTAATGTGTCTTGCGAAAGTCAAGTCGATAGTTGTTCTTTTTAACGTAGTTGACTTAGAAACGTTTGACACGCAATCAAGATTATACGTATTTTTCATGAATTTAAGAAACGAGTTGTCAGGCTTTACGTTTTTGTTAAAATCACCACACAGAAGAATCGGTATACTAGAATCAACTTGCACGAACGGTGGCACGTACTGGCTGTTGTGAATGTACGGACCGAGTCCTTGCCATAGTAACATTCCAATATCCTGCATACTAGCTCCTGGATTAATATATACAGCACCGAGTATAAACTTGAAGCTAGTATTAGCGGCGAAGCAAGTAACTTCAGTCATGCACATGTCACCCTTGGTTTTAATGACACGAGTTACGTCTGTAATCGCAACTTGGAACACTTCCGCCGTAGATGTCGATGATAATTTACGATAGATCGCCACTCCACCAGCCGCGTTGGTATTTGAAAATCAAAACACTTATTCAGATCGAAGGTTCAAATTTTTGCTAAATAAATTTGAAATTAAATAAAGTTTTCTTATATCTGCCACTTTTTCTTAATATTTGTAATTTTAAAGAATCAATTCGAAAATCAAAACATTTATTCAGATCGAAGGTTCAAATTTTTGCTAAATAAATTTGAAACTATTTAAAATTTGTAAAATAATAATTAATTAATTTTAAACTAATAATTTACTTAACACTATTAACATTTATATAGTAGTATCAACATAATAGTATGACATAACCAATAAACTCAGTTTATCAACTTTTGTGTCAATCTAACAATTAATCAATCAATCATAGTTTACGATAATGAAATATCAGTGTACAATTATTTACCTTTATTGTTGTAGTTGTTGTAAATGACGAATCTAAGCACTCCACATTTTCACTACAGACACAGCTGACGATACTTTAACCACACGTGTGAACTTGTATTATGACGCTTTCTTGTTTTTCCAACGCCAAGAACGTTCGAGAAAGACAAAGACAGAGACAAGCATGCGCCGATTCAATGCGCCTAATTCTCTAGCGCTGCGCGCGCAGCTGTGCGCGCAGCACTCTCGTTCGGTGACTCATCGTAACGTTACCGGGCGTTACACTTTTTCATAAGTGACTCCCAGCCGCAACCTAATTTAAGACGTTGTCACGTCAAAACGGTTATGCTATCTTAAAGAAAAAGTATCACTGAAATTAACGAATATAGAGATGCAATTACTGTACCAGAGTGATTAATTATAGTTTTGCTTATTATTACTATCTCCGCTACACTTTTTTATTTAAAATTTTCCTCTTGTGACTTCAGTTTAATATATGCGTTTGCTATGACTTGGAGCTTTAATAATAATACAAGTAGGACATGTTTTATATTATTATGAAATATACATAGAATACTCACACTCATAGACGAATCTCAAGGAAGTGGAATGTATTTAATGTTTAAGTCTGTTTTTTTTAAGGGGACAGGCAATTTTGTTCAAACTTGGTTATTTCGTGTACTTTCAATAAAGGTCACTGTGTATCATATTTATTTCAGAGTTATTGTATTAATTCCGATAAACATGCTAAAAGGTACAAATTCCTTAAGGTTTTTTCATGATGTGTATATTTTACGTGTATATTTGTATATGATGAATGAAGCTTAATAAATAAAATTTAAAAAAATCTACTATCCTCACTGCAATGACAAATATTGGCAGAACCTGACAGTGGCGAGCCCTTCAAGCGGTTTCGTCTTCTTAATCTATCAGATAGTTCTACTATAGGCTGTGTTGTTCATATATTCCGTGGAATTATAGGTGAAGGTGTTTAAGAAACAATGTACATAAACTCGTTTATTTGTGAAAATAGGTTTTATTAAAGTGATATTTTGCTGACATATTTGTTCAAAACGCCACGGGTTTAACTTGAGACCACAGGATTGTTCTCGAAATGGCTGTTAGATGGCAGTATTTACTGTTGTTATGTTTGACAAGCATAGCGAATTCACCTTTAAAATACAATATGATTTGTATTAATTCGTTATAACAAGATAACTTAGAATAATACGAGTTAAAACGCCTTACAAGTACGATTCCAAATATATGAGTTGAAATCACCTCACCCTCTAGAATTTGCATACGTTGGTAATATGCAGCTATGTTTCAGCGACAGAGATTAAATCTGGCTCCAGACTCGACTTCCAGGATATCCCTTTACTACCAACATTCTTATAGTATATAAAGAGTATTTCTTGAAAGCTATCAACGTATATCTTTTGTTTTTAGACAGGCAACATCAGATTAGACCTCCAACAAAATCCATAAATATCAAAAGGAGTCGTGTTTTATCTAAACACGCAGCGGTCAATTCAGGACCATTTATAAACATGGTGAGGCCACCGCTAAGTACAAATCCATACCACGGGACGTCTGTGCGTCCATTATGTTGATGGTGGGCCAGATGGTTTCGATGGCTATCGACGGTTTGGAAATTGTATTGATCGTCCCGTATCGGGGCCGTATGGTCGGCATAGATACCTCCTTCCTGGCCATCTTCTTCTATTACATCCGATATGTTGGGAATCATAATGGATGAAGAAACATAAATAAGTTAGACACATATTACTTTTATGTGTAAAATAAACATTTGTGTCTTAATATTTTCATTTCCTATACATAGATGGCGTGTTATTTTATATTAATTTATTCCTACTCTTGTGTGTTTACGAAATAGCATTGATCGATGCAAATATTTATATGTAATTCTACTTTCCTTAAAGCTTATGTCCATAGTTTACTTAAATATCATTTCTGAGATTCCATCCTTCAGAGTGCAGTATATATAAATAGAATCGCAAATACAATATTAGAGCTGTAAGAAACGGTCTGGTGGATTAAATTGGCGATATCCCTGGGAGGGTTCGCCACTGATGAGACAAACCTTCCCAATATTGTTTCATCGCAGTAAGGACAGTAGAAGTTTATTTTTTTTGTGCAAAATAATCATTCGTGTCTTAATGATTTCATTTCCTATTTATACATGGCGCGTTGTGGCTTTATATTAACAAATTAGAATGACGAAAGAAAGCGTGTAGAAATGTAAACGTTGCCTTTTAGAATTATTGTCAAATAAATGTTGATCTTTTAGTTATTTCCGAATGAAATTGAGAGTCATACAATATATATTATCCAATATACACTCATAGACAAAACATAAGGAAGTTGTACCTTTTAGAATGTATATCCTGATTCAGACAATAACACTGAAAGACTTTTGATATACAGTGATCTTTATTAAAGACATACGAGAAAACCACGTGTGAACAGAATTGCTTGTCTCCTTCAAGAAATGATATATAAATATAGACAAACGTTAAGACATCAAAGACTCTCCATTTCCTTAAGGTTTGTCCATGAGTGTAATTGGATATAATGATTAAAAAGATGAACGGTGATTTTATCGCCCTCATCAAATAATTAACAAGTGTTAACAAATAAACTTGTCCCAATTTCAGACCCGATTTATATCTGTTGCATACCTTTGACAGAGTCTACCTATGTACTTTGGTACTTAAGTACTTTAATTTTTAACAGTTAAAATGTTCATTTTCAAGTATCTCATTGACTTCAGACATCGAATTCAGAAACACTTGGATCGAAACTAAAAGAAAAAATATTATTTTCAGAAAACTGTTAGTATATCTACTTTACCCTCATTATTGTAATAAACAAGTATATTATATATTGTATATACTGTTTACTTCTTTATTCCACACATGTTAAATATAAAAACATTTCTATAATATTAGGGGAAGTCTCTCTTAAATAAATAATTATATAAATAGATATGAAATATTATATATATATATATACTAGGGTTTTATAATTCCAGATATTCTATAACACTATATTTAAACACGTGAAATACACGAAGATACACATACAAAAATCTCTAAAACACACAACAAAGAAAATATTATAAATCTCTTAGCGCTATAAACAATTTAAGTAATTTCTTCCTGCCTAGCTCCTTTTGAGCGGAGCGCTCAGGAGCAATGATCTCTCACAGAGTAATAATATCCTCCACTTTGTAATTATATATCTTCCTCTGGACTGCTTACAAAGGACTCACAAAGGCCTCAATCAATCAGACCTGGACTTTTTCCCGGACCCCTGGACCTTTGTTTGCAATGTTGTTTGTCCTTTCACCATATTCAACGGCGGTCTTCCTCGGCCAATACTCTTTTCATCTCTTTCAACCTCAGCAGATGTCTTTTTTTACTTCACTTTACGAGACTGTTGGTGTAAATATATATTTATTATGGATTTATTTATTTATACATATAGAGGTTAATTTCAGAATGAAAGATACTTGTGGGTTGTATGTGTTCTTATTTATTTTATATATCAAATTGAAGAATTAATAAGAATTAAATTTGTTAGGTGTATTTATATTAATAAACAAACCATAAATTAATTTATATTTTATATATATTTGAGAATTTTTAAATTTGTTTTTATTTATAAATCAGAGCTCTGAAAGAGATTCGTGTAAAAAAAACAATATATTTAACTTAAACATGTAAGTATAAAGAAGTTAAAAGAACTATGTAAGTCGAATTGTTAATAAATATCGCGTTCAAATGGAATTATCGGTTTACCCTACCTATATTTTTATAGCAGTTAGAAATATTTTGAAGGTGTGAAGATTTCTACATGTTTGACAAATAGCACATTAAAATGGAATTTGAAAAAAAAAAACTATATATATATATGTTATGACTATTTTATTTCGTTGTTGAAAAAGATAGAGAATTGAAGGTGCAGTCGTGAAAATAGGAAAGATAATTATTTACTCATCAAGTAGTTTTTATTTTGAACTAGCGGATGTACCCGGCTTCGCCCGGGGTTTTACCCGAGTAAAGGTTTGTCTAACGAACATTTGTCAAAACAATTATCTATAAACTTATAAAAAAAAAGATATATTTTGATAATTTGAAACTCGTAAATTTGAATCTCTCGATAAAGTGAACATTTTTTCCCGGTCCCCGTGTTCCGTGTCATCCTGAATTTTGTCTTTCCTAATTTTCTACATTACAAAATCATCGTTTTATCTAGTGAACATTTTTCCCGGTCCCTTGAAAAATACTCGATAAGTTGAATAAAATCAATATTAATTGGTTCCCTCGGTAATTGGAAGTTAAAGGAATAGTATCTTCGCCTTGGAATTGTATCATTATTCTTGTCTCAAATAAATTGCCGTGTCATCCTGAGATAATCTTACTTTTGATAAATAATCTTTAAGATAATAAACTTAGTGATAATAAAACTTATAGATAAACAAACTTGTTATCATCGTCGCAATGGTGGCGCTGCTTGCGAGTTAAATCTACAAATCTGCAAATAACTCTGAGGATATTCATGATATTCAAGAAATTATTTTTCAAAAACCTTCCCGGGGATATACCTAATATTATCCCGAAATTTCACGGCGATTGGATGTATGGTTTTTGAATCTATAGAGTACACACAGACAGACATTCAATTTTTTTATATATATAGATTACTTGAAGCAAATTACACATAAAATTATTTTTCACAGTAATATAGAATTTATAAAATGAATTCTATATTCGTGAATTAAAAATTTGATAGGTTAACTATACATATCTACAACAAATATTCAAAGTATTCTAAATCTATGGTCAAAAATAAAAGAATAGTCTATGATGAAAATAAAATACCTGTTTTTTGAAAAAATAAAATATTTGCATTTTTGATTATATAATATATATATAATTACTTTAAAATATAAAGACATTTTTAACAACCTTTCTACAAATTAACTCTCAAAGCTTATAAATTTGTAATATTAAAAGTAACAAATTGGTTACAATTAAATGCATTTATTTCTCTCTCTCTCTCTCACAAAATTTATAAGGTTTTTTCTTCTTATCCCTAGTACTCGTGGTACAGGCCATGATAATCATGGTGGGTAGAAGTAGGCGACGGCTTTTTATTGTAAGTGCACCACATGTCTACACATTTTGAAAATAGATCAATTGGATGTCTACACATGTGAAAAGTAAATTTATAAGTACTATATATAAATAAAAATGTATGCCCTGTACCTCTCAATGAACCTTTCAGATTGAAAAGCTAAATTTTGAAATAAATATCAATTAAGCGCTGACATCAACTATTTTCTAATATATTCGCTAACCTATTTTCATAAAAATCAAGAAAACAAAACACGTAAGCGTTTCGTACTGTTATACTTTGTCAGCGTTGAGCAGGCTGCACCTCATTGAACAAAAAATCTTATAAGAGATATTTCAAGAAAAATCAATAAATGGGTATTTGTGGAAGAATTTACTTAACTAAGTTTATTTGAATGAAAAGAGAACTAAAAGAAGTAAGAAAAAGAAAGAGTTGAAATTACCAGTCAGTTAAAAGGACTGAAAATGCATGATCTGCGCCGCTTAATTTAACAAAAAAATGTTGTAGAATATTTATTAAATATATATATTGGAATATTTACATATAATCGACGACTAGTTGATATTTATTCCGAAAGATGGCGCTTGGATATCTTGAAAGCTTAATTGAGCCGCTTAGGGTATGCCTTTTGCGGTCTAATGCATTCTAATTGCGGTTTCTATATTTTTTCCCTATTTCTTTTATATAAAAAAAAACTATATAAACATTCATATTATCCGAATCTCTTAAGCCCAATATTTAATCTTTGTATAATAATATATCATATTCCCTGTCCGGTGCGACACTGTGTATGACAATTTGTACATATATAGTAAGACATTTAGTATTGTACTTACTTTGTGTTAGTAAATAAGGTTATTTGAAAACTTTGAACTACAATTGACATTGATAAATGTCATTATTTAAATATTGATATTTATGAAATACACCGCAATCCCCTATTATGAATAAAATAATTTGACCATATGTCCACATCTTCACAACTGAAAAGGAACTTGCACGAAAGTTTCTATTTAGATAATGTTTGTTGTTGTTGTTTTCTGTATGTTTCGACAATATTCAACCTATCTCGACGAAACCTTGATAACACATAAGAATTAGGCTGGATGTTATTTTCATATTTTTAATAAAGAAATATGCAAATTAGTCTTATTAATTGATTAATTTTGCATATTCTGTCTGAACTGCGTGCTTCCCACATAATTCTACCAATTCGGATTAAGTTTTAGCACGAGATAAAGTTATTTCAGAGGAGATGACATTTTAAAAGTTCAAACTTGTCATATGCTAATTAGCTTGTAAGCGGCTGATTCAAATATTTGTTTTGCCTTCTTTGGAGGGACAAGGTCATTTCTCTAGATACACACAAAGAAAGAACTTGAAACATAATGATCTCTTGCATGTTAATGCTTAGAGAAAGTTAGCACGACCAGTATAAGTAACGACAACCATAGTATTGATGTTAACCTGAAAAATCACGTGGGCCACCAAAAATCTCCTGTCCGTGTTCGATGATCCATGAAATGAGGAGGATTAGGATGAGTGTCATCCTGCAACACGCCATTTGGCAACACTCTCGTTGCTACTCGTCACGGCGATACCACAAGCACCAAAACAAAAGAATATAAACCTGGGATTTTTAAAATAAAATATATGTTATATGATGCATTAGCGCACCATATTTAACAAGAAATGTAAACTATTTTCAAGGCGTATGCTATTCTTTTGGAATAAAGACAATTTTCTAATGCTCTCACTGAAAATTCAGTAAGGAAATTGACATTATAAAAAAAGAATCATACGGGTCGAAACTAGTTCACATTACATATATATGTTATATTAAAAAAAATACTTTATTTTGAATTATATATTCTAGAACAAACTCCGTGACCGCCAGATAACGTGACTTTACACTATATAATTCATTGTTGTTGTTATCCTCTGGCCGGCACAAAGCCTTTAGTAAATATGTAAATACGTGATCAAGTCTTTTGTTTTCTTCTCCACGCCTCAAGTCAGGTATTTCACACCCTCTAACTATTCTATAAGATGCGTTAAAGAAAATAGTGATTTAAAGTTTTTTTTTTTATTATATTTTCCAAGATGTCACGACTGCATACTATTGGCATAATACTACTGCATTCAAAATATGAAAATAATTCCTATCACAAAAATTTATTTTATTCATATAATTATATATATATATTTATTATTTTTCCTCTTTTACCCAATTTCCGAGATTTGATATAATGAGAATATAGACAATTTTCAAGATTCAACGAGATTTATTTTAGATAATGTTGAAGACTCTAATGTCAATTTGCAAGCAATGAAACCTATTTAAAATTAAATATTGAGACCAGCCAATAATGAACCCCAAAAGATTGTTTAAATGCCAGAAGTGAAATATATCTTCAGAAGCAATAATCTAACTCCGATTATGTTAATATAAACATTTCCCTCGTTAAGAAAAGATAACAAAAGAAAATAAATCTCTAAATAAAGATTCGAAAAAACGATAGTGTTTTTTAATGTTTCCAAAAATTCATTACGAAATGTTTAATTGATCCTGAGCTCTGCATTCTTATTCGAACGATCGGTTTGATCGAAATAAATAAACAAACGACTGAATGGTTCGATTTCCCATGTTGTGAGAGAGGTGAGTGAGTAATTTTATTGAAAGGTTGAGATGGCAATTAAAAAAATGCCGTCTCTTAAAAGCTAACCGAGAATAGGATGTTTTATTTGATTCCAACCGATAAGCCCGCCTAAAAAATCGTTTGGTGTTTTTTTTTTCCTTCCTTCTTGTTGTTGTATTAGAAGTTTTGTTAAATAATCAGAAGCCGGGTCGTTATTATTGACTTTCAATGAAATGGTATCTGTGTGGCGAAATTGAAGATCTCTCCCCCCGCCATCTTTGTGCTTGGCAATTTGGTAAAAATCCAATTGTGCCACGGCCGCACATAAATATCATTTGGTCTCTTTTCTTTCTTTTTTTTTCCGATTTGGTAACAGTGGCCTGTGTGGATTACAAGGGTTAGCACAGCGCCCTTTCTTTTATTTTGTTCCAATCCCATTGTTGGACCGTTTTCTCGGCTTTTGTTTGTGTGCGGGGGCGATTCTGGGGATAATCAAATCTCCTACAAAACATTAATAAGTTTTCTTTTTCATTTCCTACTTTAGTGTGAGTTACGTTTTGTTTTATAGTTTGTACATATTTATAAACACAGATACATAAGTGAGTTTTCATACATATCTTTTATTTGATTACAATTTAAACCGCTATGTCTCCCTAGGGACAATTGCGCTAGCATACATGTTTGTTTCTACAGAGTTGTCTATACATCTTTACAATAGTTTTAGGCCGTAAAGAATAGTCATAAGATATTAACAAGGAAAAGGAAAGAAAAAAAAAGGAAACACACACACATTGTTATCAAATATTTACAACAATTAAGTTCATTGTACATTATTATTTAAAAAAAAAGAAGAAAATAATATTTTTATAATATAGGAGTTTAAACATTATAAGGACAAATGAAATCTCTAAACCTTAACGAAAACTGTGTACACAACAAGAAAGAGATTTCTAGCACAATATCTACAATTAACATATTATAAATATATTTTTTAGTTCTTAAATGATATTTGTTGCTATAAAATTAAAAATACTTGTATATCTGTAAAAGGTATCAAATTTAATATACGTTTCTTTACTGGAAATAAAAATACTTGGATCTTTTCCTTTTAAATTATTGTTGATTCTATAGTCCTGAAAAACAGGACAATCTAGTAAAAGAAGTATTGAGGTTTGTTCCTCAAGTCCACAGAAACATTTTAACAAATCAAGTGGGCGACCGCTTCTGTTCAAACAAATATAGTTTAATATGAGAATTAGGAATTTAGAATTTATGCGAATATTTTTTAAAATAATATAAATAAAACCCATTGCTACATCCCTTATACATAAATAATTAAAAATGAAAGAGATTGTGTTAAAAAACGGTGGTGCAAATAATTTACAACTAATTTATTGTAAAAGGTAGGAATTTGCTAGAGCGTGTTGAAAAAAAAAGATGCCATGTTTTAATGTATTAAAATATATTTTTATTAATTATATTACCTTTTAATATAATAATTAATTAATTATACTAATTTAATTATAAATTGAAGTTAAAAGATGTCATTTGGCACATATATAATACAGATAAAGCCGCGCTATGTATAAATATGTTGTATCTTGTGTGAAGGACCTCTCCATTTATTCAGAATAACTTCATCATTTCAAATTTATTTCAAATATTGATTTATTTCAACAGATTGTGTATAATAATAAGCATATATATATATAATTTCAATTAAAAGGCATATATTGAATCAAAATATAATTTATTTACAAATACATCAGTTGGCTGAACGCCAACCTTTTTCAAGGTATTGCAAAATATTTATGTCAACAACAAACTCAGCGTTACATAACGTTGTTGTTGTTGTTTATTATTGATATAAATATGTTGTAATAACTTGTAAAAAGTTGGCGTTCAGCCACACAACTGAAATATTGAAAAATAAATTATATTTTGATCCAATTATATACCTTTTTAACCGAAGATCTATCTATGGATAGCTCTAATTTCGAAATATATATATATTCACTCATTTTAATTCGTATATGACTTTGCAAATGTGATTGGAAGCATATAATAGATTAGGATCATTGAAGGGGAGGCGATTGGTCAAGGTTTCACTTAATTAATTCGATACAAATTTCTACTGTCCGTACTGCAATGAAAATTAGTAAGATGGTTTTTTCTTATCAATGGTGAAACATCCCAGCGAGCTCGCCAGTTTAAACAACCATACCGCTTTTAAATTCTACCATTGTATAAGAAATTCCGCTTATATATCCGATACTGTATAGGTATCACATAACACACGTATCTACACGATACAAAATATCCAAGTAGAGAAAATTAAATCGTTAAAATTAAAATTAATTGCATTATATTTGAGAGGAGAAAGACAAAGGTGACCCGCTGTGAAATGTGTTCGCGGAAAACACAATGGGAATAAAAACTAATAATGGTTATTAAAATAATGAGAAAAAATATCTTTTCAAATCAATTTTAGTAATTAATTACCGACATTCTGGTATATAACAATTAGTAAAAAAGATTATGAAATAATTACATTATTAACAAATTCTTGTAATTTACGTCTCAATTAAAAGTTTTTATTTGAAATGATATATATATAACACACTCTCCCCGTAAAAAGTATCGCGGGAATAAATTAAAAAACATTAGTGAACAATATAATATGGAATGGTAATAATTGGAAAAAATGGAGAGTTTGATAGGGAAGAGACAGCTTGGAGTTTAAAAAAAAATCGCTTTTATTTCTTCCGCTTTCGAAAAAAAAAATAATTCTTTTAAACTTTTATAGGTATTAATTAAATGATTTTTATTGACTTTTAATTCATAGAATACATTTGCGAACGAATAAATGAATTTAATACTTTCTATAAATAATTGCAATATATTTCTGATAAATTTCTTTTTTGAAATAAAATTATTATTTTTTATTTTGATTTTATTTTTTTTACAGACGAATAAGCCTTTTACTTTCGTCTGTATATAAACATTTCTTTTAGTATTTTTCTATTTAAAAAAAGCTTTAAATATTTAAAATTGAAATGATAATATATTTTAAAAAATAAAATATAGAAATGGGTTAAGTGTATTTAATACTTGGCGTTACTAGATTTTTCTTTAATCTAGCGCAATAATTGGCGAGGGGTTGGGATGTTTTCAGCCTCCTTTGGGAATCTACCTGCTTTTTTCTAAGCCTATCTCTTTCTTTTTTTTTTTTTTACTTGTGATCTATTACTTTTGGGGCCTAAAGCTGCTTTAGCTATCTATCCCCCCTATGATCTTTATGAATGGGCCCTGGAACCATGACAGATTACAACATCGCCTCTCTCACTTACCATTTATTCAATAACATTCGCACAAACCAGATAACTAAACCTTTCCTTTTATCTTACTCAAATTCACAATGACGCCCTTTTCTATTTTTAAAATTCTCTTTTCTATGGTGAAAAATAAACAGTTTAAATTCCCAATAATCTAATTACCACTTTAAAAATGTTGATTAGACATCACGAGAATATGTTAAATACCAAAAATATTGGTTATAAAATCCAAATATTCCTGATATTGATAACATTCATATTAACATCTCTATTATAGCGGTCACTAATATTTACTACTCATTTTTCTATTTAAAAATCTCAATTACACATATAAGTATATAAAACACAAAGATCAATATTATATAAACTATTAGTTCTTCAGTTATAAGGTTATTATTTTTGAAATGATTATTAATTGTGGAATTTTAATAATTGTTCCTACATTTATAAAGGTACAAATACGTATGAAAGGATTATGATAGTTTTCGCATTTCTTTATTAAGAAACGCATATAGAAACGCTAAAACTTGTTGTATTCTTTTGATTGGTGTTTATTCTTTTAGATTTGTGAATTATGTATATCGTAAGGTGTTTGATCAGTATTCACAATCTGTGTAGAGAAATATTATAAGAAAGTCATTGAGACAAAGCCGTACCAAGATATGTTTCTTTCGAGGTTATTCTATTTTCATCTGTCTCGTTTGTTTATATTGTAGGGAGCTAACTATGATTTTTAAAACGTTCATTAAAATATACAGATGTTCCTGGAATACTTGAGATATCTTGTTTACCAGAGTTCTGCGAATTTAGAAATTGCTTAGCTCAGAAAAATGTAGCATTTTTATTTGCTTTCATTCATCACGGGAGTGTTTGTATTGTGTAATAAATATAGGGGTCCATAATATCATTCAAAATTACAAAGTCACCTTCAGAATGTTGATAAAGGTCGTCATATTTGTGAGTATTAATACACTACACACTCTCGGCTTATATGTTGTTATAAACTGTGGTAATGCAAAGAGATTAGTGGCTATACTTACAAGAGCAAGGCGAGAGACAATGGCAATGAAAAATGTTTTATTTACTTCTAGACAGAGAGAGTGCACACACACAGTCAGATAAATGTAAAATAAACAAAATATAAAACAAAAGAAAGAATTGAAAATTACAAATTCCATCAAACATTTAGAAGAATCCCACTGAAGGTCGTCTGGTTCAATGTCACATATCCTGAAGTCGGACAGCCTCCTGGATAGGTCGATATAAGGCGGGAGAGGGGATAGCACCATAATGACATATGTATTTGGTTAACAAAATTGTTTCCTCATTAATAAGGCTTATGTGTAACATGTGATTAGGTTATGCAAATTAAATTTGCTATAGACACTCTAGCTACTTATATAACCTATTGCTGTTGTTTCCCGTTGGCCGGCTCAAACATTTTGTAATTATGTGAATAATATTTTGTTTTCCTTTATTATATTCGTATTAAAAAAGTTATTACTTTTTCAAATTCAGTTTTTTATATATTCTTTAAGCTCAATTAAAGCAAATAATGATCTAAACTATTTTTATTATTTTTACCACGACTGCAATATCAAAAAACGTATTCATGTATCAAGTAAATGATCAATAATTCTATATATCTAATTCCAAAACACACCAGAAAATATTTTTAAAAATAATTTGCATGTATATTATAGCAGGACTTTTACACATATGAAATTTTGTAACTTCTTCTTCATCATATCAAAATCTGTAACTTATTTTCAAAATTAAACATTGTATATTTGACGAAACTACTGGTAATGAGAAGACAGATCCTTCCAATAATTTCATCATTGCAATAAAGGCTGTAAAGAATTGTTTTATTTACATATCAAATAAACGGTCGCGTCATAAATAATTTGTCTTTCCTTTTTACAACAATAGCTTTCGTTTTATTCTTTTTTCATGTCAACACACTAGGCTTCAAAAGTGATATCTAAATAACCATGATATACCATGATGAATTATGGCAAAGAAGGGCTGAATTGAAGTAGCACTACTAAAGAAGATATGGTGTATACTCCCCCGGCAGGTATCCGGCATGCCACCACCAGTTGCTCGACAGACACAACAAACCTCCTCCACTTCATTATATATTAAATTTTCAATTTGCCTCCTGCACCATCGATTCCTCCACGGCCTCCAAAATTTACGACCGGGGCCAAATGGAATTTTAAAGGATTATACTCCCCCCCTTTTCTTTGTAAATTGGAAACTTTTATTATTTACCCATTCGTGAGGATGGTCCTTTTCTACATATTTGCTCTCTCTCGTATGCCATTACTCCGGCCTCCACTAGGAGTTCTTAACTGTGGTCTTAGACTGGCTGGAATTATGGGGAGAGTGGGGAGCTATCAGGATACCATCTCAGAAGATGTACTTTCTAGAGATCAAACCTCAACAAAACTCCAAATCTATTCAAATTGGCTTTCACAAAACACTTATATCATGAAAATATACTTTCAATAAATTGAAATAATTTGTATTGATATTTTATAAATGTTCTGATCGATGCTATGCTTTTCTTAGTTGACTCAATCAGTTTTAATAGTCTAGAATTTGAATAAAGGTAGGTTAGTCTACTCTTATATCTATCTATTTAGAATTGATCTCTGAGGATTTCGTGTAAATCGATATATATTCCTTGTAATGTTTTATCGTTTATTTAAGAAATTCTCTTCATTTCAATCTAAAAAGAAAAGTAATAATCGAAAAGTACCTTGTCTTGTAATTGCCCATTTTTCTGCGCCTGTAAAGCTAGTAAAAAAGAATGGATTTTTTTTCTTGAAGGTTAGCAAGCAACAGTCCTCCTACGCATCAATAATTTCATCTAATCCATCTTCAACCTTCTACAAATTAGCCGCAGAATAAAAAACACAAACAAAAAACAAATTTAAAAAGTGAGAGCATATGCACGGCCTCCTAATCCGTAAAGACAAAAACTCGCGCCCAAATTCTACTATCGATTATGAATCCACGCGTAGAAAAACACGCGCAGCTTTAAAAAGCAATTAAATAATACTTTAGCAGCTTCACTCTATCTAATTATATTGATTTATTCTTGAAATGTAATTAACAATTCTTTCCTGAGAGTAAGCCGAGGCTTAAATTGAGTGGCTGCCTCTTCTCGGCCAACTTGGCGTCTTGAGCTATCGAAGGTAGCGGCTAATTGTTCCTTAATTGTTCTGATCACCCAGTGCCACAGCACAGATTTTAATGGTAGTCTGAACAGACCCGAGACCGCTAAAAGCCTATAAAGCCAATTACCTTGGCTGTGAACTGCATCTCAGAAAAGGATTCTAGACATGCTTTAAGCATATTACAAATAGAACCATTTTGCTGAGTTGACTGAGTTTTGAGCGAATATAGAATAAATGTCCGTGTGATGTATGGGTGGAGGAGTGACACTAACACCATCAGAGCTGTTAGCATCTCGGTAAAGAAGGATAGTTAATAGAGAAGAGTACCATCACTGATGGCCATGTTATCCTCTAACATATAACCATGGATGAGGTTATTTGAAATCTTGGTAGGATAAGATACACATATTAGACATATGAATCCACACAGACCACCGATAGATTTGAAACTTTGAATCAATAGTTATATCAGGTGAAGGCATTTGAACACGATTCACTTTTAATTAGAATAAATTCCGATAGTTGGTAGTATCTTATTGGCTGAACGCTCAAAGTACAAATATACATATCCATGTAAATAGGCATTCTATAAATAAATTCAATTTGCATAACCCTTCTTGAGAAAAATTGCCAAGGTGATGTGAGAAACTACGACCATGCAACCATGATGAAATTTGTAGTGATGAGAATAAGCTATGTAGAAAACTCTACCTACAACTTTACCTACTGGTATGTATTTCGTTCCAGAATATGTTCTTGATGTTAATTCCTTTTGATCAGAGCATAGAATTCGTAACTATAACTGTGGAAATATAGTAGATCATATCACATTCTACCGTATTATATAAATAGCCAAGGTAATCTTAATTTTTATTTTTAATATGTTTATATATCAGAAACCCCTGAATATTAGTAAAAGGCTAACTAAGAAAAATAAATTTTTCATTTGTAATTCCAGCATGTTAGATTATTTTCATTTAAACATAGAAATGGGCGCCGAAATACTACATAGAATTTAGTATGGTTCTCCTGTAGAAGTTCTTCAACCCCGCCTAAAGTCAGAGCTATTGAATATACTCTCAAAATAAACTCATCCCTGGATGGTTTAATTTTTCTTTTTATTAGATTTGGCTTAAAGAAATCATCAGGATAAAATCCCCATGGGAACGTTTTTTTTTGGAAACTTATTTTTTGAATAGTTATTAGCTATATCAGATGTTGGTGTAGAAAACGAAATTTCCAGAAGGTGTCGAGCCATACATTTTTGTGGAGGTTTAGCCATGTGATGTAGTCGACAACAGAGTGACTTGAGGAAGATATAGAAAAGAGAAGTTTGACTGAATAAATTAGATAAATCACCTTGGAAGAAAAACATGAAAGCTGAACTGACACAAAACGATATGGAAGGAGTTTATTAATGACCTAGCGAATTTCCAGTATTGGAAAAGGAACGAAACAACTACTACTGTTTGCTACTAGTTGGAAATAAGGAAAGCGCAAAAGTATTCTTTTCAACCTCACTGTTTGAGAATTGTGTAGTTAACTTTGGTCAATCCAAGCCTACATAACCCGAGACATCAATTTTCTGAACACAAGATAAGGCAAGGCAAAAAAAACTGTTGCATGCACTAAGTTTTAACTTTTTAATTTTGCTCTTGCTTTTTACAATTTTAAAACTATTTTTTCAGTTATATATTTAGCAAATTTACTTCCAAATTTTTACAAAATGTATCCTAAGTAACACCATCCTTTTTTATTTATTGCGATTTGTTATGAAATTTAATTATTCCATCGAAACTACATAAAATATTTTAAAAGTTAGAGCAAAAACTCGGAACAATTTGAAAATTATGTTTTTTAAATTTAGTTTTTATCTTCATTACTCTAAGTACTTGCCCTTAAAAAAAACAAAGAGAAAGGTGCTTGCTTCTTTAGAGAGAAAAGCTGAAAGTTTTTTTTAAAAAAACATTCCAACTTTTTTTTCTCTCCGTTCCACTAGTTTAATTGGAGTTTGTTTAAAACCAAAGTAGCAAATATTATTTTTAATTTCCTAAATTAAAGTGATATTTTTTAGGCGGAATGAAAATATTTCTTTTCGTTCTTTTTCCCCCTCTCTCATCCAGTATCCCCCAAGTTTGATCCGTTGTGTAACAGCCTTCCGAATGTTTTTACTCACTTTCGCCCTGACTAACGGAAGGGAAAAAATGATGCAGGGGCTGGAAGGAAGCAAAGGAGAAGCTGGAGTTTTTAAACGCCTCCCAGGCTATTTTTTCTGGCTGTTTAATTAACAGTTTAATTCTAGGGTTATAGGGTATTGATCCACAGGGGCGACAGCAGTTCTATGGAGAGTACTATGGGAGTTGGGTGTAATCTAGTGATGGAGGGAGGACCCATATTTAATTCATGTCTCACGGCCATGTTTTGTTCCCCCAAACATGGCGTTTATTATTCAATCCTACCAAACTCTTCTATTATCTCTACACTAGTCCATTCCTGCTGAATCGCTATATCGTCAGCCTATGGACTTGGGATTTATCCTTGTTCAGTAAACCCATTTCAAATAATTCATACTGGTTATACTTTTATGAATGAGGAAAAAATATATATATATTTTTTATTTCTTACATGTATTTTTCTCCGGTATACATTTACCCTAAATTTGACCTATCCAAATGAAACGTTAATAGCATATAGGAAGTATGTAAAAGGTCCCTATCATAGGTCGACCTCAGAATATGCAAATTAGTATTGCTTTTCTCCGGCATACATTTCCCCAAATTTTTACCTATTTAAAAGAAATGTTAATAACATATAGGAAATATTCGAATCTATTATAGACGCATGATTCTTTTTAAAGTTAAACAAAACGCGTTTATAATAGTTCCGAATTTTCATAACAGATGGCGCGCTAATGCATCATAACATAGGAAGTATGTAAAAGGTGTCTATAATAGGTCGACCTCGGAATATGCAAATTAGTACGATAACAGAAATAATCAGCATTTTAATTTCTATTCTATCTCTATGTGTCTCAATACGACATTTTATTTTAAACATCGACCTAATATATAGTGTACGTTGGATCGACCGGGGTAACGAAAGTCAATTCGAACCGTTTAACGCCTAATTTAAGTCCTCGGCTTATTCCGCAAACGTTTAAACTATATTCAACATGCGAGGATAAATACGATATGATACGAGATATAGAGTTAGATTTGAAGAGGAGTAACAGTCATAGTTTCAAATCCACGGGATATGCAAATTATTTAATAAAGCGGTAATTTGAATATTCTGTTTATAAGAGCACCAACTCTCTATATACAAGAAATTGAAACATAAAAAAAAACGAATGTTTCTTCTTCAAAACGAAACAAACTCTCCCTTAAGCGTTGAAAAATAGTAGGAGAGTTTGGCTCCTCAGTGGTGAACCCTCCTAGCGGTTTCGCCAATATAATCCACCAGACCGTCTTTTAGAGATCCAATACTGTATTGGAAAATGAAGCTTTTATACGAATATATATTGAACGATTCTGTTTGTTCGGCATTTCCGAAATAAATCAGATCACACAAATATTTGCCTGGTATATAAACAAACAAAATGGAGTCTGATATCGGAATATATGTAACTCAAAAATATTACGTTAGATATCAAAAATGACTCAAACCTCCAGTAGCATTGTTTCTGATATTTAACTGTATTTGAGGCATGAAATAAGCTCAATGTAGTGGGAATTGCACCAGTAAATCACTGATATAGGAAATGTCTTATAGCACTTCATTAAAGTCCAACCACTCTAGTGAAGATATCAACAAATTTGTTTTTATGTTCCCTCTAATTATGACGAGATAATTGGGGCTCTTATTTGGTTGGTTGCACAAAAACGTCACCAGTTCCACTCATATTATTGGTAATAATTTTTATTGTCGTAAAGATAGAGGCTGCCTGCGTTCATAGTTCTTGAAAATAAAAGATACTTCGGCCAGTGGTTCTTTTTAATACCTCTACGTTTCGACAAAAATCTTTTGTCCTCCTCAGGAGCAAACAAAAATTAAAACATTTGGCAAAAATATTTATTTCGTACATAATTATCAATTTGAATTTCGTATAATGATAAAATAAATTGTTAATTTAATTTGATTGTGTGTATAGCTGCTGTTGTATTTTAAATAAATATTGGATGTTTGTATAACCTCTCTATTGTATTTTATGGGATATTTTTAATAAATAAACATTGTTTCTGAAGATAAAGAAGTACGATAATTATATTATATTAAATGTTATATTGGGCAAATATTACCGCTTCTAATTACCATGTGACACTCACACAAGTTGGGATTATTGTTACTTTAGAGCAAATATTCAAATCTTGAGTTGCATAAGAAACCTTTGCTTGGAGAAGCTATTTGAAAAAATGCATGGCAAATATCGAGATATCGGTTCTACAAATGAGCATCACTTGATTAACCTTTGTTGTTTATAAGATACTATCGAGCAGCAACTATGTTGACATAATATATTGACAAGCCAAGATAATAATAAAAATAATCAAAATTATAAAAGTTAACATAACTTAGAAATATTGATTTCGTACATTAGCATCAATTTGACTTTCGTATATTGATAAAGAAAATAGTTGCTTTCATTGGAATGTGTGTATAGCTGTTGTTTTATTTTAAATAAATATTGGATGTTTGTATAATCTCTCTGTTGATTTTAACTTTATGGGATATTTTTAATAAATAAACATTGATTCTGAAGATAAAGAGAGAAATACGATAATTTTACTATATAAAATATCGACAGTGATAACGACAGTGATAATCTTCTCGGTATTGTTTATGCGATAAAACGGAATAAAAGAAGAAAAGTTTCTTTAATAGACAACTATAACGGTGCGAGCTTTCGGGCAAAAAACCCTTCTACAGGCGTGGTAAACGTGACACTATAATGTAGGTAATGTGGCTAGAAAGAGAATATATACACATGATTATTTACATATTAGCGGAATGTGCTATGTAAATGGGGATTTGCATTTGTTATGACTATTGTAATTAAAGAGATAATAAGCAAATAGGGCATTTGTATATTTGGAGTTTGAGTCTATAGAGGAATATGTTAACGTAAATTACGGGATATGCGATATTTCAAAGAATTTTTGGAAATGTTGATATCGGGCTATCGTGTTATGGTTATTACTGCAAGGCCAGGAGAGCACGATAGGCATCAGGAAGATATATTTTGCGGTTGATGCTGTTATGTCTGTGGGATTCTATGGATTCGAGAACTAATCGCTGGTGCTGGTTATGAATGCGTCTGTAATGTATGGTGGGGTGGTTGGTGTTGAATGAATGGCCGGTATTGAGTGTGTGCTGGTAAAGGAGGGACCTGGGGTCTTGGTTGGAGATGTTTCTAGAATGCTCAGACATTCTCCAACCATCCTAAAATTTACAGATCATTATTTTTCCTTCCCTACTCCCCCTCCTCAGCCGACATAGCCAGAAGCCTCAAAACATACGGTATCCGCACCTTATATAAAAACTCCTCCAACCTGCTCACATCCCTCCGTCACCCATATACTAAATCGCATGCCCCCCCTGATCCCCTCCATTCTGTCGGCGCGGTCTACTCTGTCTCGTGTGAGCAATGCTCTGCCACATACGTTGGCGAGACAGGTAGATCCGTCGCCATCAGAATGTCTGAGCATTCTAGAAACATCTCCAACCAAGACACCAGGTCCCTCCTTTACCAGCACACACTCAATACCGGCCATTCATTCAACACCAACCACCCCACCATACATTACAGACGCATTCATAACCAGCACCAGCGATTAGTTCTCGAATCCATAGAATCCCACAGACATAACAGCATCAACCGCAAAATATATCTTCCTGATGCCTATCGTGCTCTCCTGGCCTTGCAGTAATAACCATAACACGATAGCCCGATATCAACATTTCCAAAAATTCTTTGAAATATCGCATATCCCGTAATTTACGTTAACATATTCCTCTATAGACTCAAACTCCAAATATACAAATGCCCTATTTGCCTATTATCTCTTTAATTACAATAGTCATAACAAATGCAAATCCCCATTTACATAGCACATTCCGCTAATATGTAAATAATCATGTGTATATATTCTCTTTCTAGCCACATTACCTACATTATAGTGTCACGTTTACCACGCCTGTAGAAGGGTTTTTTGCCCGAAAGCTCGCACCGTTATAATTATCTATTAAAGAAACTTTTCTTCTTTTATTCCGTTTTATCGCATAAACATATTGTTCCAGCCTTAAATATGCAAAATTGTTAGAATTTACTTTTGTTAATTATTGTTAAATTATGTGAATTTTAGAAATGTATATAAACTTGATTTTAGAAAATAAAGTAGAGTTATTAATGTATACGTGGTTGAGTCATTAGAGTTAGTGAGACGAGACAATAGCAGTTATTCAAGTTTGAAGGAGTTATAGCTCGCTGAGTCAAGAAGTATAGAATTAAAACCAGCGTTAAAATAAGAATTAGGCGGTGATTCCTCCTTAATGCCAGGAGGCCAAAGCCAGTTCGATTCATGGTCCCTCGATATCTGGATTAGGATTTGAAACAGAAGAAATTTAGCAAAAACTCAGTGAGAATACAATTGCGAAATGTCTCGAGACGAAAGGATCCTCCAAAGAAAGTTAAGTTACCAGATAAGGAGAATTGATGGATTTATTGAAACTGTGGATTCAATTATTGAGGCAGGTGAAACAATACGCTTAGAAATAATGGGTGAAGAATTAAAGGAGATCAAAGAAAAAATTGAGAAACTCTACGATGAGCTGTTTTCTTTGGATGAAGTTGATATAGATAAAGAAAGTGAGGCATGTGATAGTTCAATGAACAAGATTGGAAGCTTGAGGGTAAAAATAGAAAATGAAAGAAAACTCAAAGACAAACTGGCGGACATAAAGCCAAATGGCTCTCAGGCAAATATAAAATTGCCTCAATTTGACTTGCCGATATATGATGGAGATATGGGCACTTGGATCAACTTCAAAGAGCTATTCCTCACCACCATCGATGCACATCCAGGGTTAACTAATATACAGAAGTTACAATATTTGAATTCTGCAGTAAAAGGCGAAGCGGCCAGATTAATAAGGGGTTTCCCTTTACTAAGTGAAAATTATGGCCAAGCATGGAGTACACTGTTATAAAGATATGATAACCCGAGAGAGCTAGCTTATGCCCAGGTGTCAAAATTCTTTTCTCTCCGGGCAATTAAGAATCCATCGGCTAAGTGTCACCATGAATTCATGGATGTTTTTAATGAAGCCATAAGAAACTTAGAAACGCTGGAATTGAAGAGAAATCAATTAGTGGATGTGATCCTGGTGCACTTCCTCCAGCAGAAGTTGAGTGAAAATCTAAAGTTGGATTGGGAACTGTCAATGGACAACACTCTTCCATCTTATGACAAGTTCATAGCATTCATTTCCAGACATGCGAGAAGCATGTCTTGTGCTGTCAAGGAATGTTCAAAAAGGGAAGAAACCACCGGATCGAGATTTCCCAAATGCCAAAGCTACGGGATGCTAATTGAGAAATCGGACACTTGCATATTATGCAAATCTAAGCATCATCCACTATACATGTGCAACTTATTTTGCAAAATGCCTTTAAAAGAAAAATTAAATGTAGTAAAGAGTCTTAAATTATGCTTCAATTGCTTGAGGAAAGGCCATTTCTCATGGAATTGTAGGCTGAACCAACGATGCAAAGTATGCAAGGGGAAGCACCACACGATGATTCATTATGATAAACCGAGCACGGAAGGCGCTTCGGCCCAAGTTGAGAACACAACTCCGAAGGAACATGAAAGTGCTATCAATTTAACTAATACTCAACAGGCAAACTGCAATGATAGCCACGTACTACTCGCAACAGCTAGAATCAAGATAAAAAATGGACTCGGAAAGTTATGCACCTGCAGAGCCCTACTGGACAGCGGTTCCCAAGTCACCATGATAACAAAAGGATGCTGCGAAAAATTGGGACTTGTCCAAAGGAAATCAGATCGGATGATTATAGGGGTTGGAAACACACCAGTGCAGCATTCTTCATCGACAGTAAGTGTGACATTTTGTCCACTGAATAATTCTGAGGAATTCTCGGTAGAGGCAGTAGTCACGGGAGTGCTCACTTCAGAAATTCCGAACTTCAGGTTGAAAGACCCTAATTGGCCAACTTTGAAGAACCTCAAATTGGCAGACCCAGAGTTCTACATACAAGCCCCAATAGATATGATATTGGGAGCAGATATATACACTGAACTTATGTTGAATGGCCCTATATCTCTCGGAGAAGGATTGCCAATGGCTATTAATACAAGACTAGGTTGGGTACTTCTAGGAAAACTCATGGGAACATCGGAGAGTAATACAGAAGTCTGTAACCTGAGTTTACAATCTGAACCAGAACTAGAATTCGTATTGAAAAGATTCTGGGAAACTGAATCTGTGCCGTCACCGGATCTTTGTACACAGGACGAAGATTGTGAAAGTTTATTTTCGAATAACCATGGCAGAGATAGCCATGGAAGGTATTGGGTAAAATTGCCATTCAGACAACATCGACCGCTTCTGGGTGAATCAAGAGAAAAGGCTTTAAGAAGGTTCCTTTTGTTGGAAAGAAAATTGTGTAAGAATGTGAAATTATATGACCAATACCGGGGATTCATGAAGGAATATGAACACTTAAACCACATGGAAAGGGTCCCAATTGCAGAAGTGAAGCGAGAATTGTGCAGATGCTATTACATGCCTCATCATCCAGTAATTAGAGAGCAATCCACTACAACCAAAATGAGAGTTGTGTTTGATGCATCAGCTAAATCTGAAAATAATGTTTCTTTAAATCAATTTTTGCACAAGGGACCAAAAATTCAACAGGATGTATTTTTCATTCTCCTCAGATTCAGAACGTATCCTGTCGCCATAACTGCTGATATAGAAAAGATATACCGCCAGATAAGAATTCATCCAGAAGATGCGGCTTATCAGAGGATATTGTGGAGACCATCGCCAGAAGTGCCTGTGGTGGACTATCGACTGCTGACTGTTACCTATGGTACAACTTCGGCTCCATTTTTGGCAATGAGAACATTACAACAGTTAGCAGAAGATGAAGGCCAAAATTATCCTGAGGCTTCTAGGGTGACCTTGAATGATTTCTATGTCGATGATCTGCTAACAGGAGCTTAAACGATTGCTGAAACCAAAGAACTAATAGACCAATTAAAAGACTTAATGAAAAAGGGAGGATTTCACTTAAGAAAGTGGAATTCAAATTGCCACGAGATAGTGTCTCATGTCGAGGAAATGAACGAAGAGAAGAAAATTAACTTGGAGAAAGGAGCCATATCCAAGATTTTAGGAATTGTATGGGATCATGTACAAGATACGTTTAGAGTTAATATAACTCTTCCTGAAGAAGTTGTTACCAAAAGAGATCTTCTCTCCAATATTGCGAGGATTTTCGATCCACTTGGTTTCCTCTCACCTACTACAGTGGCTTTGAAAATAATAATGCAGGAGTTATGGAGAGGTGGGACAGGCTGGGATGAGCATATTCCGAACGACATCAAGGAAAAGTGGAATAATTTTAGAGCCGAATTACTAAAATTAGGGGATTTGAGTATCCCAAGATACGTATGGGCATGTGAAAAGGATCAAGATGTTCAACTCCACGGATTTTGTGACGCGTCAAGTGTAGCTTATTCGGCTGTGTGCTACTTAAGAACAGTCTCTCTGGATGGACAAGTCCATATATCAATGCTTGCAGCAAAACCCAGAGTTGCCCCATGTAAATCTCTAACTCTACCAAGATTGGAATTGTGCGCGGCTCTCCTCCTGTCTCAGCTCTACAGATCTGTTGTTGATTCATTGAAGATTGATATTGGCAGGGCATATTTGTGGTCAGATTCTCAGATCTCATTGAGTTGGATCAAATCCGATCCTAACAGATGGAAGACCTTTATACACAATAGAGTTGTGAAAATACAGCAACTGTCTGACAGAAACTCATGGCGTTCATGTGTCTGGGAAGGATAATCCCGCCGATTGTGCCTCTAGGGGAATAATGCCTGCTGCGTTATCTGGACATACACTGTGGTGGCAAGGACCGACTTGGTTGAAAGATAACAACTTTGTTCAGAATCAGGATAATTGCTATGGCCGAGAATGCCATGAGGAAGAAAAAGTAGCCTTAGCTTGCCAGTCCCGAGTTTCAGTCTGTCCAGAAGTTGTAACTAAATATTCCACTTTTATCAAGACGAGGCGAATCATAGCCTGGTGTTTGAGATTCATCACTAACTGTCGGGTGTCGCTGAAGAAAAGAGAAATTGGAACATTGTCGAAGAAGGAGTTAGAAAATGCAGTGATTAGGATTATTGGATGGATTCAGAAGGACGAATTCGGAGAAGAAATGCAGGATCTAAGAAATACGGGACATGCTTCAAGAAAAAGTAGAATTTTGCAGATTAATCCTTTTATAGATGCATCTGGGATGTTAAGAGTAGGTGGTAGGATTAAGTACGCGAATGTAAACCCTGATCAAAAATTCCCACTGTTATTACCGAAAAATCATCACTTTACCAAATTAATAATACTTCATTTTCACACGAGATATTTGCATGCTGGTCCACAGCTGGTCTTGTCTCTCATACGAAATAGTTATTGGATCATGGGGGGTAGAGACATTGTAAGAAGAATCATTAAACAGTGTATAACCTGCTTCAGATTCAGGGCAAAAACTGCAGTACAAATTATGGGGAATTTGCCTGCTGATAGAGTAAATCCATCAAGACCGTTTACCAAGACTGGAGTCGATTTGGCAGGACCTTACGAACTAAAACCAAGTCTGACTAGATCGAAAGGGATGATCAAATGCTATGTGATTCTCTTTGTGTGTTTTTCGGTCAAGGCAATTCATTTGGAAATGGTGACTAGTCTCTCAACCAGTTCATTTATTGCAGCTCTCAGAAGGTTTATATCTCGTAGAGGAAAACCATCAAAAATTTACTCAGACAATGGAACGAACTTCAAAGGAACCGAAAGCTTCATGAAGAAACAATATAAAATAATGAATTCAAAGGAGACTAAAGACTTTTTAGCAGAAGAGAGTTTATAGAGTGGCATTTCATTCCTCCATCAGCTCCACACTTTGGAGGACTTTGGGAGGCAAACATCAAATGCTTAAAGGGTCATCTGAGCAAGGTAATAAAGTCATCACTTTTAAATAGTGAGGAATTCATCACACTACTCTGTCAAGTTGAGGCTTGCCTTAATTCAAGACCGTTAGTAGAGTTAAGTCCCGACCCTAACGATCTTCGAGCTTTGACTCCGGGACATTTCTTGATTGGCTCCCCTCTGATTGAGGACCCAGGATTGCAAAATTATGTGCGAGTGGATTTACGGTCAAGATGGAATCTGGTACAAAGTCTGAGGAACTCGTTCTGGTCAAGATGGACAAGAGAGTACATCAACTCTTTGCAACAGAGAAATAAATGGAGGTTGTCACAAGACAATCTGAAGCCTAATCAGTTAGTGCTAATAAAAGAAGATAACCTTCCACCTCTACAGTGGCGTCTGGCCAGGATCCTCAAGGTATATCCGGGCTCTGACCAGAAAGTGCGAGTTGCCCAAGTTCGGGCTGCTACCGGAGTCTACCTACGACCTATTACGAAGTTGGCTCCGCTTCCCTTCAAATCTGAACCAGGGTTCAGCGGCCGGGGGGAGTATGTTCCAGCCTTAAATATGCAAAATTGTTAGAATTTACTTTTGTTAATTATTGTTAAATTATGTAAATTTTAGAAATGTATATAAACTTGATTTTAGAAAATAAAGTAGAGTTATTAATGTATACGTGGTTGAGTCATTAGAGTTAGTGAGACGAGACAATAGCAGTTATTCAAGTTTGAAGGAGTTATAGCTCGCTGAGTCAAGAAGCATAGAATTAAAACCAGCGTTAAAATAATAATTAGGCGGTGATTCCTCCTTAATGCCAGGAGGCCAAAGCCAGTTCGAATCACATATATAAAATAACTTGGAATTACACATTATATGTGCCAAGAATTAAATATCTGACTGAATCAACTCCAATCGCTCCATAATTCCCAATTTTCACAGGTTCGAGATTAACGACGACAGAGTTGACGACGACATCTCAGGGCAATCACGGAGTTATAAAGTTAGTATACACTACTGATGGAATACCGTCGATCACGCTGAGAAACTGATTGACGTGGAAAATACTCTTCGAGACGTAATCTAGGAAGAAATACTGAGAGACCATGGCGTCCATCTATTGGAGTGTTTGAACCGAAGATAACGGGGCATGTCCAGAATCTCTATAGAACTGTTTCTTTAACGTAGGTCCATCCTTGTGGCTCACCCCTCTATGCTTCGTAAGCTGGAGTCATCTCCGAAACGTCTTTCCGTACTCCTTTAATTCTATCGCTACCTTTCATCAATCCTTTATCAATGTAAAATAAAGCAACAGAGCATATATTCAGCCCACACACAGGTGGTTTAGATATAATGCTCTATTTTAACATAATATACTACTACTTTTATTTCATTTTTATAAGATTGAAAAAGTTTATTTCTTAGTTGAAACTTAGATAACACTTTAGGATTTTCTATATGATCAAATAATCCTTTGAAAGAGAAATATAAGAGTCGGCTTCTATTCTCAAGATATACCCTTGGGAAATTTCGACCTTTGTTTCTTTCTAAATAGGATATCACCCGTATTTCCACCACAGCTACTAATACATTAAATGAGGTATCACAAATAAGATAATTGCTCCCTGCCTACTGGAGGTTGTTGAAGAGGTCCGACGCCTTCTCAAAATTATTAAAAGTTTATGAAGGTCACAATGGTGAATATATTTCGGCGCTGGTTTTATTTATATTTATATAGATATGAAAATTTCGCAAGTAATTGACGAAAGATAAACAAATTTTGAATGGGTTTAGATTATCAAATGGTAAAATCAACCAGCCGTTTTGCCAGTTTAATCGACAGAACTGCGTTATAACTATTACATTGAATTAAAAAAGTTCTTGGATACAAATATTTGGCCGTTTGAGGTGAGAAATACTATGATCTGAGAATTATTAAAACTCAATAAATAATATTTGGTTATTTTTTCAATCTTTAATTAACTGCGAGGCATTTATCTTTGAAAGTGCTGATGTTAGGTAAAGTCGCCGTTGTTGTATCCCAGTATATATTATTTTACAGCATATCTTTGTATTTTCACATATAGATAGTCTTATAGAAATATCTAAATAACAAATTTGATCTTGTCCACCTATTGTACTATTATTTAAGTTCAACGAAAGCATTAAGGTAAAGAAACTAGCTTTAGAAAAACATTTTACAAGCGTGTAACGAATTCAAAATGCTACATTATAAATTAGCTAAATTTAATACACATTAAAATTTATACTTTGTTTATACAGATTTTGAGAACTATGTCGCTTGATACATGAAATATGTACTTATTTAATCCTAGGTTTCAGTTTGTTTATCTGTTTCCTTTGTTTCCTCTGTAATAGGCGCAAGTACTTCACGTCTTGTTGTATAATAAATAAATAAATAATAATATATAAAAATCATATAATATATATGTATATATGTGAATGTCAATAAAAAAAAATACAAAGCAAAAATAACTATAACGCACCAAAAGATAAACCGATTACAATCGTCCCACATATGCAATAAAGGCAGCGGCAATATGTAAAGAGGAACATAATGGCGCTGAGAGAAGAAACGACAATTTTAGGACGCGAATCGAGCAGTCTAATAAGTTAGCTGACAACATGAAATATGGAGGCGCAAACCTCTTTTTGATTGGCTAATACCGGCTCGGGCAGAATTAAAAATGCGACTTGTCGTTTTTTTGTGTCCCCCTGTGTCATAACTTCCTTGTTGAAGTCTTGTTCAACTTTTTAACTGTTGTCTGGACAGTGTGTGCATATTGGCTGGGCGTGCGTATGTAGAGATGTCGTTAAACGGTAGTTGGGATGGATAACAACCTTTTGGAGTAGTTGATGTTAGAAATTGGCAGTCTTTTATTGATCAATATGTCTTATGGTTATAGATTTCAAAATTCAGAAACCTTTATATAATTTATATTTTAATCTTTTATATAGATTAATTTTGACTTTTTTATTTCTTTATTATATATGTCTAGCATCTTATAATTATTCATGTTAGATCTCAATCGTGTATTTAATAATATATCTATTTTTCATCAGCATCAGAGATATCTAGATCCTGCAACTCAAGTTGTAAAATGACATCTATCATATCTAAATATAAACAAAATATTGTTTTATTTTTATTACAGATTCTACTTATAAATATTCGATACAAATATAATTTCATTGATTTGTAAAGAATCCTTTATGAACATTTTGGTAAGTTGTTGAAGTAAACCCTGAGACAACAGCCCAAACATGGTTTTTCTTTCACAGCATGAATATCGCTTTGTATATTCGATGCTATATTGCAATTTAAAGTGAGAAAACGAGAGTATTTATGTGCCAAAAGATGCATCTCTCTCTTTTTAATACTCATTAAAACAATGCACTTTGTTTACCACTCTAGTACAGAAAGTATAAGTGGTGAGGAATAATGTGTCGTAACATATATACTGTAATGAATATAGGCCAATAATTCAAACCATGGTGCACGAGTTGACTTTGGTCTGAATTGGCCACAACTGGTATTGTACCTGTACGTTCTGTTCGTGGTCGAAAAACAAAATCTCTTAATGATATTTGAAGGAATGGTGCCTCTTTTGGTATATGTAGGATTATATATATATATCAGATGACTTTGAATGGTGTGAAATATATTTTTATGAATAAGATAAACCAATTAATGTGTGAGAGGCTAATCTGTATAGAAAGCAGTTGTGCGGAGAAGCACAATTTACAGGTTTGTCCAGCATTAGGAATTGGTATATTTTCCTAAACTAATCGTTGGTATAACCAAACATAACGTACCATATACGTTGCACTCATGTACAAAACTTAAATAGCTTGTACTATTTAGTATGTATATCGTAATACAGACAATAAATCTGAAATATATTTGATACAGTGACCTTTATTGAAGACACGTGGTAACCCAGTGTGTACAAAAACTTTCCACTTACTTAGGTTTTGTCCATGGGTGTAAGATGGCGAAAAAGGAGGATATAGGGAATACCATGGTACGTGAATGTCTCGATCCAAACATAGATCCCATGGTCGAACACCTGCTACTGCACATTCGTCAATGTACAAACAACTTATTTGAAATATATATTTTATCTTTTCGACAAAGATTTTTTTCCTCGTCAGGAAAATAAAAAATAAAAAATTCTAGCAAGAATTTACAAATGTATTTCAAATATATTTGAAATACATTTGTAAGGCTTTGCCTAATGTTTAATTATTAATTTTTCCTGACGCGGACAGAATAATTTTGTTGAAACGTGAAACGATGCCAGCCAGCCAAATCTTGAAGTTTAAACAAGCTTCTCTTATTTGTAGTAATTTCCCAATTCTCTCCCTATAAAAATGGTTATGTATTTCTTAGCATATGTATAGAATTCAACCATTCAAAGCTATTGAATTTTCTACAATTATTGAACTGGTATATGGAAAAATAGAATATTTTGGCTCAAATGGCGATCCTTCCCAGCGATCCCGCCAATTTAATCCACCAGATCTAAGCTACACCCATTATACTTCTAACTATATAGTCTTCACTTGAAGGGGTTTACTCTTGGTGATGATATTTCATAAATCTATGGAAAGATGAAACTGTAATTGTATATATATATATATATAAATTCACTCATATATATAAATAGGATCCAATATATCGTTGAATGGCTATATCCTCTACATACACAGTGTGCCAGGTATATTGTTCTATATATTTATAGATAAATTGACGGGACACAAATTCGCTTGTAATGACACCGAGTGGTTTGACATAACTTTATATTGGTGAAATAGCTATATTCTCATTGTAGTATAGATATACATATATATACGAGGTGTGTTCAAAAAGTATCGCGAAATTTATATTTTCGCGGGTTACGTATATTCGAATTTTGATCTTTTTGTGGCTTTATGTTGGTACTCATGTCTCTCACTTATGCCGACAAGCTCGGCCATTTTGAATGTTCACTTAATTGTTGACAGCTTATTTGCTTGCAGGTGTTTTGGATCGTCTTCGATTTTTACCTATTAAAAGAATGGATCAAAGAGCCTGTATCAAATATCGTGTGAAAAACGAAATTAAGTGCGCGGATGCATTCCGAATGTTGACTGTGGCATACGGAGAAGCTACCTTGGACCGAAGCAACGTTTATCGGTGGTACAAAATGTTCTCAGAAGGCCGAGAAGATGTGAACGACGAAGAGCGTGCCGGACGCCCGAGCACTTCAACAACAGACGAAAAAAATTTATGAAGTGGAGAAATTGATATTGGCCAATCGTCGAATCACCGTTAGAGAAGTTGCTGAGGACCTAAACATATCGATTGGCTCGTGCCATTCGATTTTTATCAATCATTTGGGCATGAGACGGGTCGCCGCGAAATTCGTACCAAAATTGCTCAATTGCGACCAAAAACAGCAACGCATGAACATTGCTATTGAGATGTTGGACTCTGTCCGCGACGACCCAAATTTGCTCCAGAGGGTCATAACTGTTGACGAAGCGTGGGTTTATGGTTATGACGTGGAAACCAAAGCTCAATCATCTCAATGGAAGCTGCCGCACGAACCAAGACCGAAAAATGCGCGCCAAGTTCGGTCGAATGTGAAGGTTTTGCTGACAGTTTTCTTCGATTGCAGGGGCGTGGTGCATCATGAGTTCTTGCCACAGGGTAGAACGGTCAATAAGGAATATTACCTGCAAGTTATGTGCAATTTGCGCGAAGCAATCCGCCAGAAACGCCCGGATTTGTGGAAGAACAAAAATTGGCTTTTACGCCACGATAACGCCCCTGCTCACACATCGTTGCCTGTGCGCGACTTTTTGGCCAAAAACAACACACTAATGATGCCGCAGCCACCGTATTCCCCAGATCTGGCCCCCTGCGACTTTTTCTTGTTCCCTAAACTGAAGAGGCCCATGAAAGGACGACGTTAGGCTACGCTTGACGAGATAAAGACGGCATCGAAGGAGGAGCTGAAAAAGATTTAAAAAAAAATGATTTTTTGAAGTGCTTCGAAGATTGGAAAAACCGTTGGCACAAGTGTATAATATCTCATGGGGATTACTTTGAAGGGGACAAAATAGGTATTCATGAATAAATAAATAATTTTTGAGAAAAACACAAAAGTCGCGATACCTTTTGAACACACCTCGTATATACTATACTATTAAAAATATAAAAAGGCATATCCTGACCAGGAGCACATGTGCTTTTCAGAAGGCAGAGCGTCATCTGGTGGAACAGAAATAAACTATTCATTGATTTAACCTGTTTCTTGATATTTACCCTAAAAGTACAGTCTACTCCACGCTGACGAGCGCCAATAGCGCGAAACGCGTTCGTGGATGGCTTTTCTTGATTTATCAAGAAATTGGGTTGGCCAAATTTCAGGGAACAGGTTAAATCAATGAATAGTTGATTTTTGTTCCACCAGATTGCGCTCTGCCTTCTGAAAAGCACATGTGCTCCTGGTCAGGATATGCCTTTTTTTTTATTTTTTATTTTTAATATCAACACCTGACCTTTTTATTTTTTTCTATTGTTTTTTTCATACTATACTATGTATATACATATACATAGACAACTTTAACTAGTGCACGAACCGTGTAAAACAACACACTTGCAAGTTATCATATATACTGTTTATATATTTTATTTAAAACCCCTCTTTCAGGACATCTATCATTATTTCACCATTATACACGAGACATGAATATACAAGCGGTTTATATTAAGATGATTAATCATTTAAAATTCTTTGTTGTATAGAAACTTATATTTAGGTCTCGTAAACCTTTGTGAAATATGTTACAAATACCTAGAGATCGTATATAAATTAAAATAAAAGAATTAGCGATTAAAAAAGAACTAACAATTGTTTGGTATAAAAAATAGTATACACGCCTGTAAATGATGCTCCACAGCAATGTTTCACATCTAAGACACTGAGAGAGGGAATTGTCGCGTGATGTTGGATGATTTTCTAGTTATTATATTGTTCTTTTTGACGATCGGAATCTTGAGTTTTACATTTAAGAAGGGTCGTAGATTTTTATATCCAAATTTGTTCTGTCACATTTTGTCATTATATACTTGCAATCTTAATCCCGGAATTTGAAAAGTTCAGTGAATCAAATTGAGAATATACCAGAGCTACTGATTTTGAATGTGAATGGCTAAAAGGAGAGGTATAATAAATGAAATGTACTGGAAAAATTTCGAGCGTTTCCCTTCTATAGGCTGAATAGATCAACATTTTATAACCATCTCTACCACTAATACTTGGAAATATACTATTTTATAGATATATTAAGGTTATATGCAGTAGTCAGAAGGAGACTTGATGGTTTCTTAATCTGAGATAAAAATCACGTTGAGTTTCAAGTTTGAAGTTTTGTGTCTAGGCCAAGAAGAGCAGCCAGCTTGACGTCGCACCCCGACGGAGAGAAATCTGCACGACCAAACAAGCTGTAAGCGAAATAATCTTTGTTTTGATGGGATTTACCTGTTGGAAAC
>CP092866.1:66583337-66622062 GCA_030710605.1 Cordylochernes scorpioides
ATTGGTTTATGGCATGAAGATTAGTAAATTGTTTATATATTTGTTTTCAGTTTAAATATGTGTTTTGTAAACTTCAAAATATTTACAACATTCCTTGTTTTTTAGCAGCATTTACCCATAGAAATGATATATTATCGAACTCTATGTATAATCGCGATGGCCGTATTAGCATGCAGGCAACATAGAATTTTGAGGAGTTCTATTATTTCTAGGTATACCTGATAAGAGAGCAACGTCCACAATCTGTTTCTAAGTGTCAATGGAGAGGAACCTAACCGATATTCTGTGGATTCCGTTCAAACTGTTGATAACCAACGTTGTTGTACAGAGGGAGAAAACGTATGAAAAGATAACAATTATTCCCGAGGACATCCAATTAGCGGAGGGCGCCTCAATGTAAACAACATGTAACACAACGTCTGAAAGGAAAACACTGGGATTTCAAACGGCAGAAAGAACCGGAAACTCCTCCTTGGCCTAGAGAGCTTTTGTCTTTTCTCTTCTTGGGTTCTCGCAGGCAATCTCTTTCGGAATCTTTTAAATTACTTTCCTTGCAGCGGCTTTGTTAGACAGGCCCGGCTGGTTGGGGTGTGATATGGCCCCTCTACACTCTGGCCAATAGACTTTGTCGCGGCCTGAATTTAATGAACAGATTTGTGAACCATGTTCAAAATCAATTTTAGATTTTTCTCCAAGTTCAGGAAATGTATACTCGCGGTGTGCCCAGGAATAAACTTATATTTTTTTTACCGCAAGTCCATTTCTTTCAATTCTTTAGAAATATTGAGAGAAACCTACATTCATTTATTTGTGGAATTGTAAATTCATTAGTAAAAATAATTTAAATACGTCGCGAAATTGATTTCTTGTTTTTTTTTCACCCATAAAAAGGGATCAAAAATTTTTGAATATGTAACTTACGACACGGCGGTTTTATATTAATAAATATATATACAAAACTTAATCGCATATTAAAATTCTTAAAATGAAATTTATAGAATTAAAGGTCGTTAGTTTTAGGTAATGAAATGGCTAATTTAAACTAAGGCTAGATATTAACTAGGGTCCGCGGATGGCTCTTTTCATTTACCAGCGACACCAAACAATATACAATTTATCTATATATATATATATACCTAGACAAGAACACAATTACGAATTCTTTGTGATAAATAAATTATAGATTTATGCATAGATATATTTAGTGTTAAACAAAATTCAGAAAATTTCAAATTTATCGTTTACACCCCGCATAGATATATATTAGTTCCTAAAATCTGAGAACATATGACTCTGCGACGCCCAGTAGAAGAAGACGAAGTAAATGAAATAAAGTTGTGTTATCAAAAATTAATCGGAATGATTAATTCCCTTCTCACTTTAAGAACTTTAATTACTTCTCTTTTTTTTTCTGTCGACTTTCTTTTTATCTCTCGTGCTTTTTTCTTCTAGCAATTTAAAAAATCATTAGGTTTTTTATATGTAGAGCGTAAGTTTGAATTGAAAGTAGTGGTGACTACAAGTGGGGATGCACTGTCTATCTTATCCTAATCCGTTCAGCTTCCTTACATAGCTTTGGTAATCTGTAGGTATGTGAGAGATAGATGTATGTACTGTCCACCTTACAGTTGTATTGTGTTCTGTACGGAGGCAAATATTTAATTATATGTCTCCAAAGATGTTTTCAACTTTTATGTTAGCTTTGCTGGTAGATACAATGCTGACCATATAACTCACATGATTATTTCTTTCTACTTTAGAAATAATGCTTCATATATTTTATCCTCGATTATTCTTTCCTTTCAGGCTTCTGATTTATATTTATCCTCATATTCCGTAGAAATCATTATTTTAAATACTCTGCACACATTTATTTCTTGAATACACTTGAGGATAAGAATTAAGACAAAGTCAAACAAGGATTGAAATCGACCCAGCACAGAATCTCTTGTTTGTAGAAACATGCACTATTTTTAAAAATAAAGATCACACTTGACTCTTTAGGATTATTGCAAATTGTTCTTTATCATCCGCTCATCACTCTTTTAGAACGACATCGCTGGTGTAGCCCCTTAGAAAATCGCTGGTGTAGACACGGTAGAACATCGCTGGTGTAGACCCGGTAGAAAATTGCTGGTGTAGATACAGTAGACATCGCTGGTGTAGACCCGGTATAAATTTGCTGGTGCAGGTCCAGTAGAACATCGCTGGTGTAGACCCGGTATAAATTTGCTGGTGCAGATCCAGTAGAACATCGCTGGTGTAGACCAGGTAGTACATCGCTGGTGTAGCCCTGGTAGAAAATTACTGGTGTAGACTCGGTAGAAAATTGCTGGTGTAGACCTGGTAAAACATAGTTGATGTAGATCCAGTAGAACATCGCTGGTGTAGACCCGGTATAAATTTGCTGGTGCAGATCCAGTAGAACATCGCTGGTGTAGACCCGGTATAAATTTGCTGGTGCAGATCCAGTAGAACATCGCTGGTGTAGACCCGGTAGTATATCGCTGGTGTAGCTCTAATAGAAAATTACTGTGTAGACCCGGTAGAAAATTGCTGATGTAGACCTGGTAAAACATAGCTGATGTAGATCCAGTAGAACATCGCTGGTGTAGATCCGGTAGTACATCTCTGGTGTAGATCCGGCAAAACATAGCTGATGTAGACCCGGTATAAAATCGCTGATGTAGATTCAGTAGAAAATCATTGTTATAGATCCAGTAGAACATCGCTGGTGTAGATCCGGTAAAACATCGCTGGTGTAGATCCGGTAAAACATCGCTGGTGTAAATCCGGTAAAACATAGCTGATCTAGACCCGGTATAAATTCGCTGATGTAGACCCGGTATAAAATCTCTGATGTAGATCCAGTAGAAAATCACTGTTGTAGATCCAGTAGAACATCTCTGGTGTAGATCCAGTAGAATATCTCTGGTGTAGATCCAGTAGAACATCTCTGGTGTAGATCCAGTAGAACATCGCTGGTGTATACCTGATAAAACATAGCTGGTGTAGATCCAGAAGAACATCTCTGGTGTAGATCCGGTAAAACATAGCTGATGTAGACCCGGTATAAAATCGCTGATGTAGATCCAGTAGAAAATCACCGTTATAGATCCAGTAGAACATCTCTGGTGTAGATCCAGTAGAACATCGCTGGTGTATACCTGATAAAACATAGCTGGTGTAGATCCAGTAGAACATCGCTGGTGTAGTTCCGGTAAAACATCGCTGGTGTATACCTGGTAGAACATCGCTGGTGTATACCAAATAAAACATAGCTGGTGTAGATCCATTAGAACAACGCTGGTGTAGATCCAGTAGAACATCGCTGGTGTAGATCCGGTAAAACATAGCTGATGTAGACCCGGTATAAAATCGCTGATGTAGATCCAGTAGAACATCGCTGGTGTAGATCCAGTAGAACATAGCTGGTGTATACCTGATAAATCATAGCTGGTGTAGATCCAGTAGAACATCGCTAGTGTATACCTGATAAAACATAGCTGGTGTAGTTCCAGTAGAACATCGCTGGTGTAGATCCAGTAGAATATCGCTGGTGTAGATCCGGGAAAACATAGCTGATGTAGACCCGGTATAAAATCGCTGATGTAGATCCAGTAGAACATCTCTGGTTTAGATCCAGTAGAACATCTCTGGTGTAGATCCAGTAGAACATCGCTGGTGTATACCTGATAAAACATAGCTGGTGTAGATCCAGTAGAACATCGCCGACCCGGAGGCGCCGAGGGATTCCTCTGGACCATCTATCCCCATCAGATCTGTCTGGTCCGCCTCATTTGAAGTCAGCCGCAGACATATTGTTGTCACATCGTTGGTTTTCTAGCCGGAATATCTCCGTTTGTCTCTTCTTTATTCTTCTTAACATTTTGTATATTCCTTTCTTTCTTTATACATTCTTTCCTGGTTGGGCTCAGCCTGGCTATCTATATCTATTATGTGAACTACACATTCCTCAACATATATTTTATATTGGTGGTGATAAAGCTCTCAGTTTTGAAAAATCCATATGTAGAAAATAAATATATATTCGGTATAATGTAATAAGTATACATTTTCCCACTCCTAGATCATCAGCTCATAATCGCATGAAGTAATTAAAAATATTTGAAACGAAGGGCTAAACTTGCTAGAAATCTTAATTGTTTCGAAAAATCTAATTTCACGAAAGTGTTTAAAACGTTGAAATCAAGCTGTGAAATAAGTGTAGGAGATAGGGGTTACAGCAATTTTTATTTAGTTATAAAGCTATTTCGACAATTGGATAGCGAAAATCAGTTTGTCCGAGTCAGAATTGAGACTCAATTCGAGCATTGGAAGATATCGATGAAAAAAAGGTACGTGGACAATAGCACAAACGTCCTGGCGTAACACATAGGTTTATAGAATCTTTCAATATTCTACCTTGCAGCTCTTTTATGTATTTTTATTGGAGCCATTTTAAACTGCTTTGTTTTCTCTAAAATAGCATTTTATAAATATAAATGTTATTTATCAAAGGTTTCGTGATGTTTTGGAATCATATGAAGTAGAGTACCTTGGTTTAAATATTACTAACTAGGAATATTGTGTGGCCTATGGATGAAATATAAGACGTCTTCACCATTTCAGTGATGGAACGTAGATGTCAGGAGTCCTATTTCTTATCATTTCACCATTGTTATATCTTATATTCTTTAGCTATTTCCATTGATGATGGTAGACATGATAGTCTGAAACCTGGGTTAGAAATCTTCTTTGATACGGGTTTTCTCAAATTCACAATTACTTGAATAGTTCCCGGTTATTTTCAAGTCGACCCTGAAAGTAAATGCAAGTAATATGATGTAATAGGTTTTGGATATTTGTAGAAGCAGAGGTATAACTGATTCTACATATATAGACATAGGTGTACTTATAGTAAAACCATTCATAAACCCACCATGATCATGTTTACTAGGGATATGAGAAGCGACAGCAGTGAAACACTGTCCAGGTTAGATCAGTGCCTTTACAAAGGTAAAGGCTGTGGCACTACATTGAGGGATATGACACTTTAATTACCAATGTTATATCTTCAATTATTATATATAACAATATATTATCGCATATCCAATACATATAACAGTCTTATATAATACCCATTATGTCTATTCTCACAAATAATATATTTCACCACTTAAGAAGAAATTTTCGCACGATAAACTAAGCTAAAAAATGTAACATGTTTGATATAAAATGTCTGTTGATTGAAAGACTTTTAGAAATAAAAATGAATTCAGTGTGTGATTTCCATGTATTGGGCTCCAGATTAAATTAAATCTTTGACACCTCTGTGTACCTAGAATTAAACACATTCAATATTTGTTCTTTTAGCGCGGATCTTCCTTAGGTAGTTTGATGAGAGAGCTTTAGTTCTGGGAACTGACACACTGATCTATTTAGCACGTTGGGGTATTTTATTTGGAAAGAAAAATGCAATAAACTACCTAAGGTACATTTATTGAATCAACGCTATGCCTCCCATTCCATATGAATAATATATTCTAACCATTATTCTAGCCACACATGCACCTCTGTATTCCTACATTATTAATAGATGCAAGGTGATCAGAGTTATTCACCCACGAATATGGAATAAATAAGTACTGTCATGGCTTGTTAGATTTATATAAATCCTCATCATGTGAGATTCCCTCGCTCAGATCACCATTACAAACAAAGCTGTGTTTTATTCTAGCGTTGCTATATAATGGATAGAAAGTATATTTCTAGCAAAAACTAAATGTGGAATCTATGATGCCACCCTCAGATCCTACCTATATCATCAGGTAGAATTATTTGTCCGATTATATTTTTGAATTGAAATATATTTAACTCCTAACTCGCAAGGTCATATTTCATATTTGTAATCTACCATGTTTTTTTATTTTGTAAGTGCATGCTTTTTCATACTCTACATCTGATTTATCAGGATTACATCACTTTGAAATACTTTACTTATTACTATTTGTAGTGTTTTCTACTTATTTGTTTCTTCAGACACCACAAAAGATAAACCTTCATTTAGACAATTACAACGAAACTTCAGCCCTCCACACACACACATCTTATATATACACATTACATAACCTTTCCTTTCTACAATGCAGAATACATATTTACATACTTACGGAATTTCTTTTCTTAAAAAAAAAAGAGATCAAATCAGTATATGAAATCACTACACTATTCAACCCCTCAATCATTTAGCATGCAATGATGTCTTCCTTCGTCTCTATCTATGAGCACTAGATGTAAACAGATTTGTGTATATTTAGTCATATTAGGAAATATATTCATAGTATTTTTTATAATGGGTAAATTATATAGCTTTCTTTTTACAGATATCTGAGCACTACGACTTGTGTCCTATGCTTCTTTCTCTTTTGTGGCATTAACTTCTTGGTCGTAAGCGTTTTGCATAGGTACGCTATCAATAACATTATGGAAGCATTCATTATGTTCCTCCGTGTGTCCAAATATTGGAAAACCTTGTATGTAAGTTTTAGTACGGCTGGAGTTAGTTCCCAGCTATTTTTCTAAAGCAGTACATCCTTGTAATATTTAACCATACTCGCTCTCTCTCATCTCTGAAGAAAGAAATGTGGAATATATGGGATAGAGGATTCCATGGAATGGAGCAGAATATTTCCAATAAATGGCGGAGATCAAATCAATTTAGAATGTCCCTTAATTTATTTTCTTCTTCTCTTTTTTTTTTCTTTAAAGTTGAGGGAGGAGGGGGGGAGTTGTAAAAAACCGCCCGCTATTAGGAAGATTGGATCCAACTTTCAGCAGCGGCTTTATTACATGTAAACACATTTTAGACTTCTTCAATATTTACAATATGGCTTCCTCCCTGGGTTATATAGCGCCATAGACTATGTGTGTATTTTGTTTATATCCCCCCCTCTATGCATACATATATGTGATGATTTAAGACCATGGAATTGTTGTAAATAGTCTAGATATCTACTACCACATGTTCCACCCCATGACTGTATATAACTTCTTATGTACTGCCAATAGAAAGCCTCAACTAACATCAATCTGTACCGCGTAAGAATCTAATAAAGTATCGCAACTGTACAGATAGAAGGAATGGAGACTAACAGGAGAAAATTAGGGTTAAAACTAATCAGGCTTAGGACAGAAGTCGAAGCAAGGCCTAGCAAAAGAGGCTTAAAACTAGCCCAACTATAAATAATTTACAAGACAATATTTCCTGGGCAAGACCGGACGTATCTTGTGACCGCGGAAACCATAAAAGTCGAGTAACGCCCCGTATTTCCGGAACAAGACCGGACGTATCTTCCGTCAAAGGCAGTAGCAAAGACCAATCAGAAGACATCACCTAAATAGGTCAACCAATAGAAAAAGGCCATGTGACACCTTTCGACCAATGGGAAAGAAGACAGGTCTTGGTGTTAAATCAAGAACCTAGGTTAGGCAGTCTACGCTTGGCTCTCAACAAGGTAACACTTGCTCTAAAGATCTCCCTCTCTCCTCATCCCATTCCTTCTTGACGTCAGACGCTTTTAGTGGAATCTCTGTTTGTTTATTTCACCTTTGGCCCAGCTGTGTCGCCTTCCACCACGACTGCACGGTAGAGTTGACATCGAGGTTCGTCTAGCATCAGGTAACACTGGTCCCAGAGGTCCCAAGATATCACAGACTCCCCCGTACGAAGAGTCGACAGGATAGTGGACGCCAAGGTACAAGTAAGCAAGTAGACCACTGTCTGTACAGAAAGATGGAACAGGGAAGAGAGGAGGATTCAAAGGAGCCCATGGAGTCCGATTCCGACTACGAAAGTGGCGAGAACCCCACTTTTCCAAAGAAAGAAACCACCCTCGGTAGGACGCAGGAAATTGTCCCCAGCCAGGAGGACGCAACGCCCCCGCCGCCGGTGTCAGATGTCCTGGGGAGGTTGACGACGACGCTACATCAGCTTTCTGCCGTGACCGGACATCGCGAGAGGTGGAATCGCTACTATGGTTCGTACGAGGCGCAGAGCTTCTTCACCAACTACGACGCCCAAGCAGATCGGGCCCAACTACAATACTCTACAAGACTGAGAAAGTCTCCAAACCTCCTGCAAGTACCCCTCCGAGTTACCAACACGCGAGCGCATGTTACGCGCTCCCCCGACCATCTCTAAACCACGAGCCCAGCGCAAACAATGAACTCTTAACTGTCCCAAGGAACCTCCAACCATGGCACAAGACCAGAACTGTTCCGACACACAAGACAGCACAACAGTAGGTTCCTCCTTCTATAATTTTTGTTGAACAATTGCTCGTTCGAGCTGAACTGTCCAATAATGTAAACCTACTCTACTACTTTATACAGGAGCATCTATCGCTATAATTAGGCAGAATACTTTTAAAATAATAGAAATCAGTTTGTAAAAGAAAAATACCTGTCCATCCATTTAACTTAACTATTAATGCCATAGCTAACAATATTTTCACCATAGATTATATCTTTTTGATCTTAAAAAATAAGTAACATAACGCAGAATCTAAAATTCCATATAATCGAAAAACCATTGCCTTTTGTCATTTTATTCCTTAATTCCATAAAACGATTTCTACTAATTATAAACTGTCCTCAGCTACTCCTGTATCAATATAATGTACTTCTACCAACTACCTTGTACCAATTCACTTCGTGCAAGCAACACGTGTCCCATGGACAGGTTAATACAACTGTCCCATTTACTAAATTTTCCCCTCCTATAACGGGTTGCTTACACGTGGTGAACTCCAACACTCTTATTTAACCTCATTATAATGTTCCTAATCCCATTTTCAACGCCCCTATGTCCTTTTCTTTCATAGCTTTAGACAGAAATAATCTAAGTAACAGCCTTCCAAAACTATTCCAATCGTTAAATTCCCCCATAACTACACTCCTTCCTTTTACATGCATATTTAAATATCGACAAATCTCTCTCAACAAAATAAACAACACCCTCTCATCACTTTCTCCAATTGGCAACAAATTTTTAGTGCGCGACTTCACATCCAAATCCAATTTCGAGCCACACAAGCTTTATTACGTCGCCCTACTAAACACACACACAAAAAAAAAAATCACATTAAACGTGTCATATCCACTAACAATATAAAAATTATCGATATGTTCATACAACCAGCACCCATGACTTTAGTAAATTTGTTATTCTTAGTGTAACAGATTAGAATTTGTACAAAACAAAGACTTCACGTGACACCTTTTCATTTACAATTTTTTCGCTTCGTGTCACAGAGCTACGCCACAAAACTCTTTCACTTCTCAGGCCAAAGACGCCTTCATCACGCCTGTGACACATTTACCCACACATTGTACACGTCGATAGTCGCAATTTCACTCAATTCTAACCTGATATCATTGAATAACATTTTTACTAAGTCCGCCAAAAACCATTCGATTTAATATCAACAGATACAATATCCGAATTTTCGAAATACAAACACAAATCGAACAAATGCTTGAACACAGGATAATTACAACCTCTGTATCTCCCTATGTCAGTCCCATAACGCTTTTCACCAAAAGTGACAAATCAAAACGCTTTTGTGTTTACAATTATAGAAATAATATCTCCGAGCGTAGTCTGAATTAATAAATCCAATAAGTTGGAAGAAAGCAAACTGCCCCCACAAAGGGCCTCTGACCCAAATAAATATGCCCGCCACCGCCGGAAATCGCTAATAATAAATTCGAAGGGAGATGGACAAACAAACAACCGACATCTTGTTACCGCCCGTCGCCACCCCGATGTCACTCTAATGGATTTTCGCTACCTATTAAATCAAATATTAGTGCGTGCCAAAGACAACATTTTACCTAAAAATCACACACACCCACACATGTTTTAAAAAAAAAAAAAAAAAAAACAACAACAACAACCCTTTATCGGTTAGAATAGATCGCCGTGTTTCTCCTGCACACACAGAATAAATGCCGCTTTAGGAAGAATCACGTTTTCACCTAAACGTGGCGCAGGGAACAAAAAATCGACAACATTAGGACTCAGTAAGTTTCACAGTTGGAAACAATGTGATCCACGAGTCGCATCAAACTTAAAACAAATTCGATAAGTTAGAACAACTTAGGCCAACAAGACCAAAGATATCGCGATCGAGGACAATTTAAAGCTCTCTCCACCCATCCTAAAAAACAGGAACATACATTACCTTTGGCCTACAACTTTCCATTCTTTCACGATATATAATTTCTATGTATAATCTTACTTGCTCTTCTTTCTCGATGAACATTTTTTTTAAATTTTCATCTTAATATCTTGTATATAATCATTATATAGCTCTTATAATTGTTTTTTTTTACCTCAACCAATCAGTTTAGATTATTGTCATTTTATTTTATTTTTCTTTACCAAAACTTATTTACTTTTGCTTTATGACTCTATTCTATAATCAACTTTATATTTTATCTTTCATATCTAATAATCTCAAGTTTATATTTCATGTTTATATCACTAATTTGCATTTTGTCATTTTATATTTTCTCTCACTTTCTAAATTAGATGTTATTTACATTGTTTCATCTTCCGCTACCATGTCCATGCTATCGAGTATATTATTGCTCATTATTAATTTTCATTTAATATTTTCACTTTCTATTACCCCTTATATACTGCTGTAGTGTGTTAATCTTTGTATCATATCATCACTATTTTTACTTTTTTTTTAAGATTACTTTGCATTTAACTTCGCAATTCTATTTTCGATTTTTCAAATCCTTTAACGCTATATGCAAAGCCTTAATCTCGCAATTTTATATCTCAATTATATATTATTTTATAATCAAACTAAAAATCATGACCTAAAAACAGGGCAATCTTCAATAACCTCTTAAACAACCACTTTAAAGGTTACTTCTTAATAAATACTAACCCTTTTCCGCAGGAACTTTTAACTCCTTCGCAGGCTAGACTTGACCTACTTTGATTTCGTAATTAACAATCTTGACACACCGTCCCCCGGATTTACCTATCCCTACTTCTGGCTTGGATACGTGCAAATTGTATTTTTTTTTTTATTCCAGGGCACTCTCATGCCACACGCTGGCACATCTTTTTTTTTATTTTACTCTTTTTCTCGCTAAGCCCCTGACGACTCTAATTAAAACTTTGATTTCTGGTCACTGATCTTCGCCCTCTTTATCCTGCATGCGTACGTCTTAACGACTAATTACTAAAACCCATAACAATCACCCTTATCTTACTATTTGATTGTGGTACTGTAACTTTATTCGGTCCTTAAATTTACATGTGAAACATGGCCTAGGTTTTCCGCGCCGTGCACATTAAATGGTTTGGGACTTGAGTCAAAGTGACATTGCCTCAACCAAGTAATAACTAACCCCTCAACCCTTTCTAACGCCCATCACGAAGAAATCATGATTTTCCCATCCAATCGTTTTTATTTTCACCTATAATCATTATATGTTCTCTATTAAAAATTTTTATTCATATTTTTATTTTTACTTGTATGTTTATAATTAGTTGTTTATGCTTTATTATCTCTTTTAGGGATATACAGAAATCAACCCCATGTTATATACCAACTCATATCAATTAATTTTTAAAAAATTACTTCCTTAATAACAGTCTTCCTATTCCGCTCTCTTAAATCCCTCCATATGAACCCTCTCACATCCGGGGCCATCTGTGATGATTTAAGACCATGGAATTGTTGTAAATAGTCTAGATATCTACTACCACATGTTCCACCCCATGACTGTATATAACTTCTTATGTACTGCCAATAGAAAGCCTCAACTAACATCAATCTGTACCGCGTAAGAATCTAATAAAGTATCGCAACTGTACAGATAGAAGGAATGGAGACTAACAGGAGAAAATTAGGGTTAAAACTAATCAGGCTTAGGACAGAAGTCGAAGCAAGGCCTAGCAAAAGAGGCTTAAAACTAGCCCAACTATAAATAATTTACAAGACAATATTTCCTGGGCAAGACCGGACGTATCTTGTGACCGCGGAAACCATAAAAGTCGAGTAACGCCCCGTATTTCCGGAACAAGACCGGACGTATCTTCCGTCAAAGGCAGTAGCAAAGACCAATCAGAAGACATCACCTAAATAGGTCAACCAATAGAAAAAGGCCATGTGACACCTTTCGACCAATGGGAAAGAAGACAGGTCTTTGTGTTAAATCAAGAACCTAGGTTAGGCAGTCTACGCTTGGCTCTCAACAAGGTAACACTTGCTCTAAAGATCTCCCTCTCTCCTCATCCCATTCCTTCTTGACGTCAGACGCTTTTAGTGGAATCTCTGTTTGTTTATTTCACCTTTGGCCCAGCTGTGTCGCCTTCCACCACGACTGCACGGTAGAGTTGACATCGAGGTTCGTCTAGCATCAGGTAACACTGGTCCCAGAGGTCCCAAGATATCACATATACATACATAACATGTATTTGGCACGTGGACAGATAGATCACTACCAGTTGTGGTTCAACGTCTGAAACGCTTCATTCCAAAAACGAAACATTTATTTTAATGTTTTATTGCTTTATTAGCATCCTTTCATAATTTGGTCTTTGAGTATACTTAATGAATTTATAAAAAATAAATAAATATTGATTCAATATATGGAAATGTTTTTTAAAATATTTCGTGGAAACTACTTTCGGTATATACTATTTTTTAATATATTAATTATAATATACAAATTTATGCATATATAATTATGAGATTTATATTTATAAATTAGTCTATAAATAGGATATTTTAACAGTCTAGTATGTCAACCACCCTCTGTGACTTGGAGAAGTTCTACTGAAATGTCCAGCAACATTTTATAATGTTAAACTGAATTTTAAGGAATTCATATATTTAGTAAAGTAACTTAGTGTGATAATAGTTGAGAATGTTGTGGCGAGGAAAGTTTGACAGGGAAGGGCGAAGGAAAAGTTTACAGGAGAGACGTGTGACTTCTCGGGTGGTCAAAGTTCTGAGCGTGGGGCGCATGTCTCGATCAATGCTCGCTGCTCTCCGGCCGCTGGTGGTGAGTTAGTCCTACGCTCGCATGTGGCCCTCCCGCCCAGTGAAGTCTCTATACCTGTTTATATGGGGAGTTGTGTGCCGCTTATGTTGTATGGCAGAGTCGAGCGAGCGGATGGTAGCCCAGTTTGGTTGTCTAAATAAAATGCCCGAAAGTAAAGTTACATATCCCAAGTCTGCGGCAGTAAATGGTGGTTACGATTCAATAGAAAGTAGACCATAATCACCACAGAGGTCATACATCGGTGCCAGCCACCCACGGCTTGTACCTCGGGATGGGGTCTATGAATGACTTTGTGTGGCGTGTCCTTTATTTAGAGCGTTTCCCTCTCTTATCCCTTCCCATTTATATCTTACGTTAAATAAGAAGCGATGGTTATTGAAATATAGGTGATATATACCATTGTCATATTGAGAAAAGGGAACACAGAAGACGCTAAATAATTTGCCATAATATAAAATATTCAGATAATGTTTTTTCGATTGTAGAGAAGTTGTACTCGCTGTAAGGACAAGGTATAGAAGCACTTTCTGATCTTAACTTCGTTTTTTTATAAAATGGTGTATTATGAAAACATATGTTGTGTGTTTATTTTATATTTTATCTCTTTAGAATTTTTATCGTACTACACGTATAAGAGACTGTTTATTCCAATATTTATGTGTAAAAGAGGTATGAAATGATACCACTTTTATAGTTCTCAAATAAAAAAAACGTGGGCTGTATCAACTGCTTCCTTCAATGTAAAACATGTTTTACATCAGTTCATGAGTCCATAAAATTTACAGTTGAAATGTTTCAGCCTTTCTACCTTTGTCGAAAGGAGTCGGACATTGATTCAGTCCTTATAACACCAGAAACCCTCCAAACATGTAACGTAGGTGTATTATAGGACATAGCTGGGTATTACAACTCTGTGTGATATGGAGAATATTGCCCTGTGAGGATAGCCTCATGTTGTACGTGGGAAGTGCAACAGGTCAGGCGGTGTGGGAGATTAAAACTACCCATTACATCGTTTAAATCAGGTTAAATATAATACAGACTAATATACAAATAAGAATATATAATGATATATGTAAGAATAAATAAACATATAAAATTAGGACAAAAATATACAAGGTCTTCATTGGCCACCAATGGCCACCGCGGGATGGGGAGAAATGTGGCTCTTACATGGGATATATCAATAATTATAGAGACAATGAAAGAGGTCATCAAGAAAGACTTAGGTTACAACCTGAATTCAAGTATATATAAATTATTTAGAAAGAAAGAACACATCTTCCCTTGAAAAAGGCGCAAAACTACGCGCCATTTGGACAACGTCTCTACAAGCTACTAGAATCGTAGATCTCATGAAATTAAAACCATACCTGGACTTTCAGGGATCATAGCACGAACCTGTATCTCCAAGTGAGCGTTCTAGATTTTTAATATCTGGTGTTGTGGTTTTTTCATTGAACTGAGTTATCTAGATTTCAGAGGCAGTTACTAGATGGCACATAGTTTGGTGACTATTTCGACAGGATATGTGTCCTTTGTTTATGGATCAATTTACCTCCAGGCAAAATTCCCATCCACATATAAGTATGGGGAATGAAAGGTCGGGTAGTTACATCAATAAAAATTCGCATACACTGAGAGGTTTAATGAAAATTTCAGATGGCCAAGTATCATCTAGTTCCATTATATTGACCAGCCCATTTTATTTATAAATATATAAGGGCCACCACATACCGTGTTTCGGAATGTTGGTCCTTTTCACCATAGTACAGGCTCTACTTCAAATACTAAATGGCTGTTCTTAAAGCCTTCCTGAAAATTCAATTGATATTCATTCCGCTAAGTGTCTCTATTCTATATAAAGCGTTTTTGAGCGGTTAGGATATGCTTATATATATATATATTTTTTTTTTTTGTAACGGACATTTTTCTCCTCTATTTCCTTAATTTTTCCATCTTTTTCACATGATTCAGCGTACTCACGCAAATTTGGTCTTGACCAAAATTTTGTGAATATCAGGAAACTTCTAGGTCCAGCCTTTTTGATCATGGATTTATCAGGAAAATGTGTAGGGCTATTATGAAGGAATAAACCTAAATCAACTTTTAATAAATATTTATATTGCTAGACGACGCTCTGTCATGTGAAATGTTTATTCAAACGGTCGGAATATGCCTATATATACATATATAATTTTAAATGCCTTCCTATATACTTTGAACTGACTACGTACTGGACCCTATACGCACAAAAACCTTGGCTATATCTTAAACAGGTCACATTGTAGAAGTACCAAGTGTTTTCCTTCTTTCAAAGAGATTTGGAAATCTATTTATTTGATTCTAAAAAGCCTTTAATAGTTTGAAATGACCCAATAGTGTTATGTATATACAGTGATAATTTATTATATCTCGAGTTATCACAGAATATCTCGGTGTCGTGGGGACAGTGAAATGACTGGAAGACCTTGCTGACGAATTTGCAAGATTGTTCAATATGTGAGTGGTATCTCTCATTCTTCCCAGCTGCAGTACACGTGATGGGTATTTCTATCGGACGAATATTCTGATTCCCAAATAAGATCTTTCTATCCATTCCAGTTTTTTCATTTTCAGCCAGAACAGATCTCCAGTCGCTGCGATCCAGGCTTTTCACCAATACCTTGGTTGGTATTCGCGGCTAACGTTGAGGGCTAGGAGCTTATGCAGTCCCCACTGTATTTCTCCTATAGAACAATTCATGCTGCATCTCTTATGCCAGGGATACGAAGGCTTGGACTTCCATGGGGGGAGTTACTTGAGAAAGGCCTCACTCCCAGAAGGAAAGTTAAGATTCCTAAATTATTTAATTTATTTGTAGGCATAGAAATTATTATTTTTTGTGTCGTCAAGGAACAGCTTGTACCATGCTGATGAGAGCCAAGAGTCCGAAACGTGTACGTGGTTAGCCTATCTTACAGTATTACATCCTGCCTCAAATAACATCCATCATTGTCTGGTTAACCATCAGCTGGAGACATAGCTAAGCTTTTTCATTCAATACACTACAAAAATTGATTTTAAATTTTAGAATATAGATACGTTGTTGAATATTAATTCATTTATTTTACTAGTGTCCTCCGTAATAATTGATTTTAGAGCTGGTAGTAGAGACAACGGTTATAAGTGGAATATCTACTGACAATAAATACCACAACTGGTGGTATTACCACTAATCTTACATCCAAATATAAATATAAAATCTCACAAGTACACCAATAAATTTTAAGCCTTCTAATATATTAACATTGGTGACGCGAACGCATTTGCTGACATATATTTAATAGAGCAAAAATGTTCTTGATAAAAATAAATATCTTATGAAAGAAACCTCTAAAGACAGATTTAACAATGAAATAATTCGATTTACATCATAGAATAGTTTCTTCATAGATAACAGACCTTATCACATAATACACACATCTATATAGTGATAGACCATATATAGGGCCACGGCTTGTCTATCCTATCCCGGCCAGCCAGTGTAGGCTACAGTGAGTTATGACTCCTCAAACACACTCACGCGCAGACTTATGATTACAGGGGAAGACGAATAAATCTCTCCCGACTTAAAATATTCCAAATCCCATGACAATTAATCGATAATCAATCTGCTTTGCTTTCCAACTTTTATCAATTCTGGCATGATTTAAACTTTAAATTTATTGATGGGGGCTCCTAACATTTATATTCGTCAACCCGTCTATTTATCTTCTACTTCCTCCTTCTCTATTTATTTATTATAACGTGCGGGACTTCAATCAGATCTCGCTCGATACAGAGCTGTCGGAGATGGTGTGCTTATGGAGCCTCAGCGCTGTACTACTCATGGCGCTATCTCTCACACACCTAGATATATAGATATTATTCCTTTATAATTATATTTACAATTAACACACATTATTTATATTTATATAAATGTATATATAGAATATATATAAATACCTAATTTCAATAGGATACATGCCTATTTCTATTTTGAAAAGTATCAAAGAGTATCAAAAATGAATATTTTTAGTATTTATAAATAAAAGAAAGGCAGATTTTTTTAATCGAACCAATGATCCTGTATTTTATATTGAATTTATGTTATCAATGCGGATGACCAAACACTGCAAGCATGAACTCAACGCTGACAAAGGTCAGGCATTCATAGAGCGAATAAGTAAACTATTGTAACTTTATTCAGAGCGCGTCTATTTCTTTTTAAATAAAGCAACTTTATACTGTCATTACTGGTTCATCAGTCTATCTGTTTGGCAAGTTAATCTACTATACCGCTCTAATATTGTTTTGGAAAAAAGTATTTTAAACAACTAAGGACCCCAATTATTGTAGAAAGTACATATAAATATTTAGACCGTTTTCTAGTAGATATATAATGGGTGTCTACCGTCTAGTTCCTCTACGGAGCACCTCTTATTTCAATCCCGGCGGCAACGATGAACCCATGTGAGATAATCTAGTAGAAGTTTATATATCGAATGATGGGTTAGGATAGTTTTTATGTATTGATAAAGATTCAATTTAGACAAATGAATTGGCATTATAAAGGCCATCAAAAGACAACAAATAAAAACGAATATTTAGTTACTAAACTTATTCTAAAAATCTCCCTTCTCAACTTATTAAATAACTCTATCATTATTATTATCTAAGACTAAAAAAAATGCCTGAGATTTTCTCTATGCCAGCTGTATAATATAGCCCCTTTTTATAATTACTATATTCTGAGCAGAGAGTATTTAGCGGTTAGGAATCAATATTGAATATATGCTAATTATATTTATTCCCGATTGGTGTTTATTCATAATATACATCTAGTTATATAACGGACCTTGAGAAATCCCATCGCTGAGTTTGTCCGTAGCGTTTGTCAGTGCAATATTATACATTAGCTTAGAGCATTCTCCAGTCTCGTCTTTATGTGCATTCGACGATCTACTTGCCTTTGGGGAGGATTCTTCTTTTCTTGAAAGTAATTGGAAAAGCTATAGCTTTACTGCAATGAAAATAATATATTCATTGTTTTCTTGCTTATTTCATATTGCTTTCCAAAGGATGGCATGGGCATCGACTTTCGCAGACGCCAAAGGCACGATGGATTAAGAGCAAGGCCAGCAAAACGTTCAAGGTGTCTGAGCAAGTTTTTCTAACCTCTATGTGATACGTGCTGCTGGTGAAACATTTCAGCTATAACACACTATAGCAGCTGTGCCAATCACAGTTTGAATTAGACGGCTATTTACTTTGATCCAATTGGAGCAAACATGGACGCTAATAAATCCTCGAGAAAATTTTCATACATATATATGCCCAGAGAAAAAATTGAAAATAAAATTTAAAAAAGAAGTCATTTTGTTTGTGGAAGGGGGAGGGAAAGGAAGGAAATATTTTCTCCGAGGAGACATAAAGTCCGAATTTGCATAACCCGTAAAAGTTTGTTTTTAAATCCGAGACGTCTGGCGTCCCTCCCTCCCTCCTTGCTGCTGTCCGTATTTTATAATGACATCTTTAACACCGCCGTTTACACATTTGTGATGGCTACACTTGATATTTCCATCATATCAAACACGAATATAGATATATGAAAACTATTGAACAACTCCATTCCTTTTTTAATAGTAGATGCTACATTAACCCGAATAAATAATATTCAAATCGATATATTCTTCTTGTAGATAGGTTTTCCCCAAAATCCACAGAGCATGGAACACTACAGGAAGGTAAAGGAACTCACTATTATAACGATTGGTTGTAGATATTAAATGTTGTTGTCAGGCACGTAGATCTTGTTAGCCAAACCTGTTGTGCGGATCTATACAACCATCGTGAATTCGCCTTTATATCAATGCCTGAACTCTTTCCTTATTCTTGTGTGAATTCTGGTATACCTGTTCTTCTTTAATCTCTAAGTAAATCCAGAAAATAGAAGCCTTTTGTCTTCAAGCTGAAGCTGTCTTTTTATATATATATATATGTTATATTAAAATATTTTATTTAAAATGTTATATTAAGATATTATTTAAAATGTTATATTAAAATATTATTTTATTTGAAATTATATATTTCATAGATGCAAATACTCTGCTAAATCGACCGCCAGAGGTCACACTTCCCTTATAAAAACTCGTTGTTGTTCTTCCCCGTTGGCCGACTCAAAACTTTTGTACATTATGTAAATAAGCTTTTCTTTTTTATTCTTACGCCTTAAGCCAGGCAGGACTTTTACAGAATTATGTTTATCTTATAGCTCAATTAAAGCAATTTTTAATCTATACTATTTTTATTATTTTACTTTCAAGAAGATTATTCAACCACGATTGCACCACCTTACCATAATCCTCAACATGATCTAAATTCAAACAGAAAATCATCTATTTTTTTTTTAAATATAATATTAGTCGACAGGATATTTACCTGTTTATTTTTTAAAATGGCAAAAGCAAAATTTTCAAACTCAAATATGCAAATCTCCTCAATCAAAAATAGCTTTATCTAATCAACAATAGACACCAACAAACATAGCTTATTTTCAATCATGAAAATCGAACATAGACATCCTCAATCAAAAATAGCCATCTCCTAGCAGACATGGCCATCTCCATCTACAGCCAACTCCGGCCATCACACCTTCCGCCCAACGCCGGCCATCTCCCCAGATCTTCAAATCCAGCCAGCATCATCCAACCCAAGGTACTTTGTATCCACCATCTTTCGTAGTTTTCCTCATTTTAACTTTGTTATCACCCATTATGTACAATAGTTTTCAATCGCATATTTGCTTAGATATATCCTTTTGTCATATTATTTTTATATATCAATTTGACCATAGCTGTTTTTTTCCTTTTAAATAGTATCATACCCTTCAATCCTTTTAAAACCTTATTTTCCTTTGTATAATTAGTTACTAAATATACCTCATTTTATGTTTTACTTTTAAATATTTGCATTTAAGTTAAACCATTTACACCCTTCAAACAATTTTAAGATATAGTACCATATGTAAAACAGTCGGCCAGGAGGACAACAACAAAATAACATTACCTATTTCCCCCATCTTCAATATTTTATTATACTATCTTTAGCATTTAAAAAAATCATATTGCCACTATTTTTTTCGTTAATAACCACAATACCTTATAGCTTCACATTTCAATATATTTTAAATTTCCTAGCTTTTAATATTTTGATATTTTCTCATTTAATCTCATTTCACAATGTTTTATTTTCAAAATTTGCATTATTACCCCCATTGCTTATTTCCTGTGTTAACATCTCAAAGCGCCTAACTAATATGTAAATTTAGCGATACCAACATATGTAAATTTTAACTTTTTTTTAAACCACCTTGATTCTTTTTTCTTCAAGTGACCATTCTTTTTTCTTACCATTAATTTTATCTTTACATGTTCATTCTTTGTTTTCACATTTGCCTTTTTTACATATTACCCTTGCCTTTTATTGCTTTTTCACAAATGCCTTTTTTTTTCTTATAATCATCCAATGTTTTTTTTTTTCAATGTTATCATTTTTATATTTTTCATTCATATGTTTTTTAATAATTATGCATTTTATTTTCCTACCTCATTTTTAATATAATATATGTGTACCATTTTCACATGTCTTTTCCAATCTATTGGCTCACAACAAGCCAATATGATCAAGGAATATCACCCTTTTATTTAACTTTTGTTATAATCATGCATTTTATTTTCCTTCCTAATTTTTAATATTATATGTGTTTTTTTTTTTTGTCTATTTCCAATCTATTGGTTCACACAATAAGCCAATACGATTATGGAACACTTTTTTTTCTCTCTTTACATTTTCACTCTATGCCACATTTTCACTCTATGCCACATTTTCACTCTATGCCACATTTTCACTCTATACCACATTTTCACTCTATACCACATTTTCACTCTATGCCACATTTTCACTCTATGCCACATTTTCACTCTATACCACATTTTCACTCTATACCACATTTTCACTCTATACCACATTTTCACTCTTCACCACATTTTTGTTATCATTATTTACATATGCATCATTTAGTACTTTCTGTCTATTGGTTACCATCCAAAACCCAATATGATAAGTGAATATCAGCTCATCTTTTCTTTCTATCAATATTTTACCTTCTCTTTTTTCCATTTTCAAAGCTATATTTAATTACTTTACTCTTAATCTACCCATATTATTCTTTTCACAGGGGGGAAATGTTATATTAAAATATTTTATTTAAAATGTTATATTAAGATATTATTTAAAATGTTATATTAAAATATTATTTTATTTGAAATTATATATTTCATAGATGCAAATACTCTGCTAAATCGACCGCCAGAGGTCACACTTCCCTTATAAAAACTCGTTGTTGTTCTTCCCCGTTGGCCGACTCAAAACTTTTGTACATTATATAAATAAGCTTTTCTTTTTTATTCTTACGCCTTAAGCCAGGCAGTACTTTTTACCAAATTATGTTTTATATATTCCTTTAGCACAATAGAAGCAATTACTGATCAAAACCATTATTATTTTTATTTCAAGATTTTAACCACGACTGCACCACCTTACCATAATCCTCAACATGATCTAAATTCAAACAGAAAATCATCTCTTTTTTTTTATATAATATATATATATTAGAAAACGGCTTCACAATTTTTAAAATATCGAAGGCATCTTTAAATGCAGTAGCGATTACTTGGCCTTACTAAGATATTTATCAATCCAATTTACAAAATAATCTTCGTTCAGTTTATATAAAGTTGATGATTTAGATGTTCTTAACGCGCGATGTTTAAAACGATTTTTATATTTTATAATGTAACTAAATATATATAGACTGCGTGTAGTACTTTAGAAAATATATTTGTGATTGAGGAGAAACAATGGGGAATTAGACATTCATCCATTTATCCTGCATTAGAGTACAAATGTATTTGATCGTAGTATCTAAAAGCAAAAATGTTTTGTTTATTTCGTATTAAGTTACGGTAGTACAGGCAGTATAGATAAAGAGGCAGAATTTCTGCGTTGTCATCCTAGAGAAATCAAGGACCCGATTAAAAATTGAACTGGAGGGATACCAAGTGGCTATAAGGGATAAAAGACATGTTACTCTCCAAGAGCGATAAAAAATAAAAAGAGAAACATACCCACCAAGCGACAATAATTTAAATAAAACAAATTCCGACGAAGTGGCGACCGTGATTGGGACGTTTAGAGAGCTGGCCTTAAAATTAATTAAGTTGGAGAGATGCAAATATTCCCCAGCATAGAAACTCGGATTGTATTCCCCTAATCTCCCCTCATCAATTATGCATGCAAGACAGAAAGTATCGGTTTGGGACACTAAGACCTCTTTAGGAGAAATTCCAATTTGACGGATCTTTGACTCCATATGGGATCTCCGCTAAGTGATTGCTCGATCCCATTTTTAGAAGGTCCTTCTACCTTTTGATGTATTGATGGCAATAGGGGCATCTCACAACGAAGGAACGTCTGTAGAGGCCCACGTGTTCCTGGTATATACTGAAATGTTAGAAGCGTGGCGCTGCAGTGTGCTGTATACGACCTTAAGGAAATGTGCAAGACATTTACCTCGTGATTCACAACAAGCCTAGACCAAATTGTACAAGATATGTAAAAGGCTTGTCCCATAAATATCTGTCTCAAACTACAAACATATGTATATATATTAAAAACGAAAGAAAAAAATAAAAGATAAAAAGATCAGGTGTTGAAATCAATATTAAAAATGGCATATCCTGACCAGGAGCACATGTGCTTTACAGAAGGCAGAGCGTTTTAATTTATGTTCCACCAGATGGCGCTCTGCCTTCTGTAAAGCACATGTGCTCCTGGTCAGGATATGCCATTTTTAATATGTATATATATATATATTATGTAAGATTATGCATGGAGAGGTGCTTTATCGTGATTGTAGAACACACGTTTTGATAGCTTTCATCTTCATATTTCGATAAGGCACAATTTGCATTATAGCTTATAAAAACAAATGATAATAAGACCAAATCCAAATAAATAAATAGCAATCGGTACTTTTGTCTGAAGATGGTAACAACGCTGTTACCAAACGTTACACACTATTTATTTATTTGGTCTTATTACCTGGTGTTTATCTTCGTATTTCTTTTATTTTTAATATTTTTATTAGTGAAGTATGATAATCACCATTTAAGATTTTAACCCTTCTCGAAAAACAAACTTGTTCTTTGCACTTAAAAAAATAAAAAGGCTGACACGCTGACCTTGCCTTCAGATTTTTGGACTTGAATATTTTGAGGTTCTGTTGAGCAAGAGTGTCTCCATTGCTCAAACTGATCCTTTTCTTCTTGATCCAAGTGGTAGAACCCAAATTTCATCCATGGTTTAATATTCTCAAATATGCTCTTACCCTAGCTAAATAACATCAAGTAATTATTTATTAATCTTCTTCGCTGCGCTCTCTTTGCTCGGGAGTTAAACATTTTGGCATCCATTTTACAGCCGCGTGTTTATTTTAAAATTATTTAAAAAAAACTAATTGATATTATATTTATAACTATACGATAGCTATCGTTATTCGCTAGTTCTCTAGAATTAATTTAGGAATTTTGTGATATTTTCTTTCTGATCGTTGATATTCTTTTTCGATGTTTTGCATATTGACAAAGAATTCTGCCTCTTCTCCAATTTCCATTGTGGAATAAAATATACTACTTGTCCTCAATTGAGACTTTACAGTATCATTATAAATCTATCAATTGGTTATAGACTTAATTATTACCGCTTGTAATTCGCGTGCTGACTCGTTTCAACAAACCCACGACCTTATGTTATAAAAAAGCACTTACTAAAAGTTAGGGTTTTGTATGTTTATTATATTTGGGATGAATAAATAAATGATCGCGCTGTGATGTAAAGATATTTTAATACGAGGGAGTATTTTATTCAATGTGTGAACTCTAAACAATAACAATATATTTTTTCAAAAAGTAATATAATAAATAAAAAGAAACTTAGTTCTGGAGGCCTGATGTTTTAACCTCAATATTGATACAGAAGAATATTTTATTGAAACATATATATTAACACAAAGCAATAACGCGCCATCTATACATATAAATTGAAAGGATTTAAAAGCACGAATGTTTCTTTTATACACATAATACAAACTTCTACTGCCCTTACTGCGATGAAAAAAATATACATATGGTCAGGCCTAAGTGACAACCCATGTAATAGGTGGAAGGTATAGGAATATATGTGGTCTGATATCACTCACTGAGATGACTGGGCCATAATTGGTTGGCGTTCTGTCGCGTCATATATATTTTGATAAGAATAAATACATCATCAATATACACCTCAGTTCTATATAAGTAAGATGGTCAATGACTAATTCACTAGTTCGTGTCTCATCTCCGGCTAATTCTACTTGTAGTTCTTTTTAATCTCGGAAATCAAGGCGTTAGGTACAATGTTAAATTATTAACTTTTCACAATAATAGTAAGAATTATAATCATTTAAAGGTTTGATATAATGCATTTGGCGCCCCGTATGTTATAATAAATATAAACTATTTTCGATGTGTATGTTTCTTTTTAAAATGAAATCATTTTCTACTACCCTTATTGTATTATTGATTAAATTGTCAAAACCGCTGGATATGTTCACCATTGATGAGCTATCCCACCCCCCCTCCCATCTCTCTCTCTTTTACAAGAGCCTAAAAGACTTGGTGCTTGATGTCATCAATTGCCCTCTTTACACAACACCCTCTGTTTATAGAATCTAAATAGGGATAGAACAACAACAAGAAGTTAAATAGCAATCGTTCTGTAGCTCATAGTGGCGAACCACTTAGTCGTAGCTATATATGTTGAGGTCACTTTATTTTTAACTTTTTCAGTAGTAAGAGCTCTTCTTCGCATTGATGAAACAAATTGATCTATTCTTTACATAAGTGTTGAAATATGACGGTTGAGTACTTCTCTTGACAAGGATGGAATGGTTCAACGACACATATAAGGTTAAGGCACAAACACCCTACTAGTACAAAATATGAACAATATATAGGAATGAATTTGAGTTTACATAGCATTTTGAAGAATATATTGAACTCCATGAGTTAAAATATATTTTAACTATGAAGAGGCGTATTTTAGATATAATTGAGAAGGTTTATCTGAAACAAAAAATAATGAACTTAATATTGCGAAAGTCCAAATGTCTCCCTTTTTTAATCAGTCGTTTAGATGTCCCCCTCCGTATAGTCCTGCCTAGGGGATTGTTGATGAGTTTCTCTGAGACGAGATTGTATAATTTGTATGCAGTCTCAGGGGGTATTTATATGTTGATGCACTATTCTGATCAATTATGGAGCAACACATTTCTAGAAATAATATTTTTTGTTTGACAGGGATGTTATGATATATGAAATCACACTTATCCTACAGTCTGGAGTGTGATTTAGAAAATTATGGACATTATATTTTATTAAAAAGGCTTAAAACAATTACCAAAAGATATTTAGATCCATATATTTATCCCATCGCCTCGTTACAAGCAATTCGCAAAAGCTTAAAGTGCTGTTCATGCTTTTTTTAAGAGGCAGTGGGAAAGAGGCAATATTTCAAATGTTTATTTAAAAATTAGTAAAAAAAAAAGATATTTTAGTAAAACTTAAGTTTATAAATTGGGGGTGCCGTGCGCAGGTCTTATACAACCGCATAACACGTTCTGGAATTCCTCTGATGTACTTTCCTAGAATTTCTCCGGAAGAGAAAAATTAATGCCTATGTGCAGTTTTCTCATATAGGATATATAAATATTAAATTCTAGATTAATATATCAAATATTCAGAACTTATTCAATGTATTTACAATTGAATTAGATTCTAAAAAATGGCCTGAACAAGTAGCCAAAAGCATTATATTACAGAAAACTGATAAAAACTTTTTGTATCATGTGTTTCAAGACGTTCTCCAAAAGATTGGGGCTTCTACAATTTTATCAAAATTTGATATTAAAGTAACGGTGCTGTTATCTAATGAATATGTTTCAAATTTCATTCAATTCTCTAAATATAGAAGCTGGCTGGCCCCAGCGCAATTTACCATTTTCTACTTCAATCTCATTCTTGTTTTCCAAAATCTTTCGCATTCTAACAGACCTTTTTTTTAAATAAACTTGCTTATACTTTACAATGTATCTGTTAATTATAAAAGAGCTATATTAATGTTTAAGCAGAAAACATATTTTAAATAAAAAATAAAATATGCAGGTCTTTTTTCAACAAAGTAACTATTGGCTTTCTTCATAATTAAAATGACTACAGCAGTTGGGTCATTATTTGTAAAAGTTCTATTTCAATTTGGGCTAAGCGATTTTAAACTAGCACACTTAATCCAGCCATATTGGGAGCAAAGCGTGGAAATTTTTAAGTCAGCAGAAGGTTGTTCGCAGGTGGAGGGGACAGTTCTAACTATCACAAGGATGTTGTTGGTTATAAATGGAAGATAGTTAAGTCGACGAATCCGTGCCATTATAGCACCGGCCAATTTGCCAAACTATTACGTGGCCCCAGCTTATTATAAATTAAGGTTACCCTCCCAGAATAGCCAATCCAGCAATTTTGTCTTCTCAATTTGCTGCCGGGAGAGATAATGTCATCTAGAGCCCGGCACTCCATATGCCCAGGAAACACAAATCTTGTCTTTTTGTTGCAGCATCGCCCTGGAGAGTTAGACTGTCTGGTGGATTCCCATACGTCCTGTTGGATTTTTCTTTTCTTTTTTCATGAAACTAAAACTCTGAATATCTATCGTGATACACTAGAGAGAGTTCTAACTCCGAAGATTCCCATGGGTGGCAGTAGAAAAGGGAATCCGCTAATTTTAAGTTAATTGTTAATGTTGTACTTTGATCCTTTTTCAAATTTAATTGTTGCTGAAATGAGTATTGTAAATGTTTACTTTTACACAGTTAAGGTCTTCAAACGTTAGGAGATTTATTAAATCCGGCGTAAGGTTAGCCAAAATTCTCAAAAGAACTCTACATACTTGCAAATAGAAAATTTAACCTAGTTTGATTTCTCAGACTCGTGTGTAGGCCACCCGCCGTGATCTCTTCTCACCCCATTGAGACCATTCACAGACCTGGGTGTGCTGTTACTTTAATGGTTTAAAATGATCAATGCTGTGTGGGCCAGATCCCCGTAACGCTGCCAATGGGGAACATTAGGATCTGACCGACTCATTACGTCATCGGTCCATAAATTTCCACATAATATTTGTAATTTGCTTTTTATATAATTCTTCTCTATCTATTTCTGTAGCATTCATTTTGTGCTGTGTTCAATAAACACAAACCTTACACATTTCTATTTAAAAATAGATCAATTCTTCACTATATTTTCTTCAATATGATTTGTTTGATACCACTACTAAATTGTAAAAGAAAAAGGTTTAGTGCTTGTTGGTTCATTTATAGGGAACATCTACTCCCGTCACTGATAATATAGTATATAATTTATTTGAAGTCATTAGCTCATTTGGTGCTAAATGTTTTATACTATTTTACCAACAAATTACTCACGGTTACGTTACTAGCAAACATAAAGGAGATGTAGAAAGGCAACTATATATTTGTTCCATGTGCCACATACCTCCTTGTAATCTCTCTCTCTATAAATATACGAGTATATATGGGAATTATAACCATTTTACTTTAACAGAAAGTATAGAGGATATATAATAAATTCATACAATACAACAGATAATCTGTCTGGAGATTAAAATGGCGAAACCGCTTGAAGTGTTCACTAATGATGAACAATACATTCCCTATTTCAATTCTTATTCATTTCAGGATAAGGGCTATTTAAATGAAAATTATTTATATATTTAAAATATTATCGTTGATTTTTTTTTATAATTTCCAGTCATACAGGGCGCTAGGTTATTTATTATATTCTTTGAGTGAACAAGTATACCATACACTTGTATATGGTTAATCACATAGATTAGGTTCATACGTTGAGGTTTCACATCAAGAGTATACGCAAGGCCATAGTAGAACGCCTTTTACTATCTTATGCGCTATGACTATCCAGTCAATTCTATTATATTGTCAAACCAATTCTCTCTCTGTCTACCACTCTCCCTTCATTACTCAAAATGTAACCTTCAGTATGGGCAGTGGATAAACCGCTGATGAACCTCGGCGTGCATCTACTTCATCTTTAGTTTATTGTTATTGTGCCTTAGTTCAAGGCTACACTTTTTTTAAAATATCCTTTTCATATTATCCACCCCATAAATGTTTACTCTACTTAATTTCCACATATAAAGAAATATACCGATCATGGATATAAATGTGTTCTACTCTTAAAATCTCTGAACATTTGAGAATACCCTCATGAAAAATACTAAAGAAAGATTTATCTTTTAGCATGTATATCGGGATTCAGACAATAACTATGAAAGATACTTTATACACAGTGACCTTTATTGAAAAGACACAAGATAACCAAATAACACAAAATTGTCTTTACCTCCTTAAAAATAGAGGTCTGGCGACATCATAGACTTTCCTCTTACTTAAGTTTTGTGCATGAATGTATTATGTCTATGATTGAGAGTGCTGAAGATGGCAATTTAACTTCGTGAAAGAGTTTATTTTCTTTTTGACAGAGATAAGGATCTGTACTGTGTTCATTTTAAAGGTTGATTCTATATAGGGTTTGTGTGTTACAGTCTGTATTTATACCAATATCTAGAAAATAATACAGAGAGATATTTCCATTAAAGATAATTCTATGTTGAATATATCAAATGTTTGTATATATGTTATAAGTTTGAGTCTCGGTGTGTGAGCCCGCAGTAAAAAGTGGAGGAAGAGAGGGGAGTATAAATTGGGGGCCATGAAATCTGTGTTTCAGTATAATTAAACATGGGACTTAATTGCTACCCCGGTAATTAAAGTATTGATAAAGACCTGGGCTGACCTCTGCCGGATCTTCTTGCCGGGGGGACTTCTTCACTCTGTCTGCGATTGTGTCTTCCTGAAGTTTTACTTCCAGCTTCATTCAAACATATAGTATATAAAACATAATTATACTCACCTAATATAATGAAACGCTTCATTAAAAACAGCTACTAAAACTAAAATGATAAATGATCTTTAATGAAACCATGATCTTCATTTCTCGACAATTTATTACTGGAAACAAAGTTATTAGCATAAAAGGTAAAATTTTGCAAATATTTGTTACCTTATGGGCCCACTTTTATAGTCGGTGATAAGTTTGGAGTACTTGGTTGCAACTTCAGAATTATTATAGACTAGAGACTAGGGACTTGATAAGTGGTCGCTAATTGGAAGTTACCTAGACAAGGTCTGAAGAGGATTTATAATGTATAAACCTAATACTAATAACACACAGCAACAAACCTACCACAACCAGTAGCGAACGTCTCCTCCAACCAGATGTGCTCCCTCCATCCACATTTATCCGCCACCCAATTTACATAAGGCGCGCAGCAGGAGGATGGGATAAGCATTTTAAATGTGTCGCCCATTTTGACAGTTGTGATCCGTGGGGTTATACACTGGCAGATGTCTCTTTGCGTGGGGACAATTTGACTCTGTACTGGTGTGGGAGGAAGGTAGCGGTACAACACTCTTATTAGGGAATAACTAGACTCAGGAATGATCAGAGTGGGTTAGTGAATGATATATCACACATATTTCGCTCGAATATTTATAATAAATAATTGTAATAAGAGGATTGAATAATTTATAATAACAGTATTATATTGTAGGATATGTGGGTAGCTGGGAAAGTTCAAAGAGGCCAATGGGAGGTCACTAGATTAGCTGCGAGTGATGATCACCAACAGATTCTATTGGAAGAATATTTGTCCATTATAGTCATCAAAGGTCGAACTCGATTTGATGGACACTATCAACATATTATAATAAATTCCTATTTTTTTCTCACAACATTTTACACAAACATCATATTAAAATATAATTCAAAATGAACAAAGTGGTATATAACTATAGAATTCCCCGTGTTGTTCAATATATAGTTTGGCCTCATGCCGAAGAACTCTCACAATTTGTAGAAATAATTACCTTCAGAAAGAATCATATTCTCTCCTGAATCAAAAAAATTGGGCTTGCTCATCTTCAACCTTTAAATAGATATCCTTGAGAGAAATCATTCTGATAAACGTAACTTCAATACTTCAATAATACGATCAACTTCAAAAGTGTTAAAATATATAACTTAAAGCACAGTTATACATTAAATATACACCCCACCTCAACCATACCTTTCTTGTGGTTAATAGAATTGTATGTATTATAGTATAGCTAGCTATTGTTTAACCAATATATGTCACGGTGGTATATAATGAGATCTCCGTGAAACACTACGTTGGGTAGTGGAAGCAATGCGACATGACATTGTTATGGATCATCAATACCTAGCTGGGGAATGCTTCAAAGGTCCTCACATTGTGAAATAAACTCCAGCAAAAGAAACACCATAGCTACAATAGTTGTACAATATATTCCAAAATACAAATGTTGAACAGATATCTAACCTACTTCCCGCCATATTGGCTCGTTGAAATATTAGCAGCCTCTCTTTATCCAATATACATATAGGCGTTCAATACACTACCATCTTCAAGATTCCACTTTCAAATCTAGGGTCAAGAAGCTGACCAAGAAATATCAGTGATTAGAGATCAAACTAATGAAAAACATCCGCAACAACTTACCAATATACTTATAATCGGACTTTATATAAATATATACAAACATATTTTAGTAGATAATTTATTAACTATATACATATTAAAGATAAAGAGCGCTGAATAATTCAAAATTTGATGATATCGGTAGGCCAGTATGTAAATATGTGAGCATGTTACTGTAGAGTGTGCAACAAAAGTCCGGGAAACAAGAGCGAAAATAAAGAAGGCCGCTGCTGTTTGAAATCCCAAATAAAACAGCCAGCAATAAATTTAATAGCGTCTTAGCCCTCCGCCCGCTCGGCTGTAGTTGGTGCGTCGTCCGTCCACCTATTTACATACGTCCTTCCAGTAAATCTCAAATACTGGTTTGGACAGACTGCCTGCTTGCTTGGTTGGCCTTTAACGGGAAATAAAATGTCTATTTGTAGTTATTTATTTTGTTTCACAGCGTTATTTGTGAGAATACTTTTATTTTTGTTACTATTTAGCATTATTGTACCAATGTATTTATTTTTTTACTAACAGATTATCAATTTTGATATTTTTGTATTTGATTTTATAGACTTCCCTCATTGTTTCTCTTGTATTTCATAAATATTTTGAATATTTCTTGCATTAAATACTTTTGCGTGTCATCTTGAAGTTTTCTTTCCTAATTTTCTACGTTACATTTTGATGGGTATACTGATAGATTAGGGAAGACAAACTGAAGATCACCATGGGTGCTGTAATCTACATTTTTTCTAAGATTGGCTCCAGAATTCCACTGCCGTTGCCAAGTCAAGAGTCCTAGAAGGCGATGTCCATATAGACAAAATGACCACGAAGTCGCGCTTCAAGCCGCAAGAGAAAGGACATAATGCTACTAGGGAAAAGGCTCCAAGACTCCGAGAGAATTCTTGGCAGAAACACGTCGGATCCAAGTCAGTAACTATAATATTTACAAGATGTGGGTCACAGCTACAATAGGGAAGTAGCTATGCAACAAAGTATTTATTATTTTATTAAAAGATTATCAACTTTTTGATATTTGTATTTGATTTTTTAAACTTCATTTATTAATTCTTTGTATTTTATAAATTTTAAAATTGTTTTTGCATTATAAATCATAGTGTGTCGTCCTGAATATTTCCTTTCCTAATTTTCTACATTACAATATATATGTAAAAAAAGAGAGGCAAATGAAATTAATTCGAGAGTTTATAAAGCCTATAGAAGTAGCATATACAAGCACCCATATGATATTTATCACTTTTTAAAATTGTTTTTATAGAAAATAAATTTTCTATTTTCAGCCCTCATATAAGTTATGAAAATCAAATCTCGATGGAGACATTCAAGATTTCCTATCTGCGATTTTTTTTCATTAAAAGAGTATCACTGGTCTATTTAGCACAAAGAACTTGTCAATTTCTAACGAGAGAAGTCTGCGTGGCATCATTAAAGCCACTAGTTCTCATCATCTCGGTCAAGAAAAGATTTAAAGTTGTAACAAACTGAGTTTAGCCCCGGGGAAGACAAATTCCCGAAAAAAAAGTAGTATATTCATAACAACTGAAAAAAAGGTAAATTTTGTAAAAGTTATAAAAATCTAAACCGCACAACTAGAAGTGTTTAATATTCATAGTTGTTTTACATTGTTTTTCTCATTTTATATTCTGATAAGTATGTGCCACGAGCTATGTAGAAAGAAGAATAAATAGGATGGGTGAGGTGTAACAACACCTGTCATATCGACCGTATCGGAGGAACAATTGGCCAGCGGCTATATCGCTCCCCGGCCAGGTACGTATCGGGAGCATGACATTCTCTCAGCATTCCTTGTTTCTTTGTTTGTGGTATTCCTTGAATGAGCCTAAAATATATTGATTTAACTGACGCACATGCTATTCTCTGCGAATTCGAGCCTAGACACTGGCGTTCTTACAAGCACATAGTGCTTAGGTAAGTCCACAGTAGATTACATGTGCAATATTCACTCTATCTATTACTTTGTTAATCAGTAAAGGATATCTATTTGTTATTTTAACCGAGGCGACAACATTCTCCAGTAAGGGCGGGTCAAAAATGACAACACCTGATTGTGCAAGGCAAAAATTCCTAGCAGGTTTAACGATTCAAGTGCATAAGTATCATGCAAATGTTCCACATTTGCATATTTGCCAAGATATTTTTTATCGTGGGTGAAAACAGAAATATTCCTATTTATCATATAAACTATTACCTCACACCCTCTACAATTAACTATCCATACGAATTTATATTTTTTGAGAAATTCCAACTGCAATATCCTTGAAAAACAGAAAGAAAAATTGTACCACAGCGATGTGAGAAGAGGATGAGAGAAATAGAGCAGAGTTGAAATACATATGGAAAACATAGTTGTAGCACAGCAGTCGGCATGAAGGTAGTCTGATCCCTGTCACATTCCCTGCACATTGAAGACGTGGTGGCAGCCAGTGTTGTCACCAGCAGGGCAGGACGACACCCGGGATAATGTCCAAGCCTAACGACCGCCGGATCAATACCGCCTCCCTTAGGATCGCTCCACCGCCGAACCATAGGAATGTTGTTCTCCCCGCGTGGAATTGTGCCCAGTTTTACTATCCTCTCTCAGGCGGCACAGCAATAAGATGGCTGTTTCCATCGTGCCTCTACCATCCCGAGGCCAAAAATAACAGAGCATTGAACAATAGAATACTTGTTTATTTGAATAATAATCGATTATATTACAAATATGTATAATATTCTGGGAGAGTTCGCACATTTACACGATTGAATTTGTGTTTTTACTTTAATAGGAATTATCACATTCGCATGTTGATAACATTAAATAACACAGTATTGTAAGAACAAATATAATGTGAATATTAAGGCTATAGAACTCCCTGCAATCAATCCAGTATCTATTTTCTATATAGCGGTACCTTTCATTATTTAAACACAAACAGGCTAGCTTTTAGAAAACTGCTTTCTATTTTGTGTAGTCCATGCGGAACATTCAAATTGAAAACCTAATCGCTACACAAAATTTTGGAATAAGTTACTTTATAGTTGAAACACATATACAAAATATTCATATTGCTTTGGTATTAAAAATATAAATATGCTTAATGCCGATGTGTAATTAGAGTATATATCACACAATTTCGAAAGGTGCAAATTTTATGGCTTGTTACTGTCCATAATCAAAATTTGACGATCTCCGATGAGCAATTGATATAATTGTAATATTCCCTGGCTAGTTATAAAGCGTTAATTTTGATGCAGACAGATCTCGACAGTGAGAATCATAGGAATTTCTCGGCGAGTACCTATCTAACATAATTGTCAGTATTACACTTTGAGCTGTCTCACGTTAGAGGTTCTATGTGGGTAACAAAATTTAATTTTACGGGTTTACACACAAAGACACAAAGTAATATGGCCCAGAGTGAAATAAACCTAACACCGAAAAAATCGTACACTCAAAATAGTACTTCAAAACAAATAGGTAGGACGTGAAAAAAAAACTCACGATACGTTAAAAAACAGCACTTATCATTTTTTGCATCGTTTATAAGGAGTGGACCAGGGAGACACAAGTTTGCAAGGAGATATAGCTACGGGCCAAGCACACAGAGAACACTTTAAGCGTCAGCACACAATAACTCCTGAAAGAGTCCTCGTATTCGGAAATATCTTCATTTATAGGGCTGCTAACTCAGAATGAATGGTTTTTGAGCCCCGAAAAGTCCTCGTATTTCCTGTGAACTCATTTAATATACAAACATGGCCACATTCGTCCAATCAGAGGGCGTGGAAGAACAGTTCGCTAATCAAATACAAATAAACAACATTATTTCCACATTACTGATAAGCTAAAACTGATTATATTTGTCGAATATTTTAACATGAGATGATCTGCTTTCAACTTGCCCATGAGATTATAAGAAGACAATGTTCCTCTCATACTATGGTGTGACTAAGGAAGGCCAATTTACAGGATGTTAGGAACCTCTCCATTATGTTTCATGGGGGTTGGTGGACAAGTGCTTTAAACCGTTGATTTTAACGGATCGAATCCCACATTGGAAACTTTTTTAAATTAAAAAATATCTCCAATGGCCCCGATTCTTGCTAATGTTCAACCCCACCAGCGAGTGGAAGTACTAAAACGGCGCTCGGGAACATTTGTAAGCGAGAAAGTCGAACGGCTTTTCAAATGTGTATATATGTGGTGCACCTACATTAAACTCAGTCGCCACTTCTACCCATCATAATTATCCTGGCCTGTTCCACGTGTACTAGGGATAATAATAAAATATGTTCCATGGGGCACATATAACATCCTAGGGTTTTCATATAACCCGATGAGTATTCAAAATAATTTAATATTCACTTACATCTGAATGAGTCTAGATATATAGTTTCCGGGTGGTATACAAATCTTTAAAAAGCAATGGCTACCGCTTTGGTCAAACCTAGCAAATCTCGCAGACTCGAATCAGTGACAAAGCCGCAACATTATCTTTATAAAATTCATCTAGAGGCCATAGTTTCAGGCTATAGCCTTCGTCAGTCTAAGGAGGGCTTCGACGGCGAATAGTTTTGGAACCATTTAGACAGGAGAAAAAGCCGATTTTTTATACATTACTGTGTAAATTGAATAATAGAGCATTTAACAATAAAATACATACTTATTTGAATAATCGATTGGCCTTATAAATATGTGCTATAAAGCAATAACGCGCCATTTATATATAGCAAATGAAAATATTAAGACGCGAATGTTACTTTCACACGTAAATATAATTTACACTGTCCTTACTGCGATGAAAAAATATTGGGAGGGTTTGGGTCATCAGTGGTGAACCCTCCCAGCGGTTTCGTCAATTTAATCTACCAGACCGCTTCTTCATAGCTCTAATACTATATTAGATCATTCTGCTTATATATGCCACACTAAAGGGTAAAATCTCAGAAATGGTATTTAAGCAAACTATGGACATAATCTTTTAGGACAGTAGAATTATATATAATATTTGCATCGAGCAATGCTCTTCCGCAAACAATAAGAACACGACCAGTTAGACATAAATTAATATAAAGCAATAACGCGCCATCTATATACAGCAAATGAAAATATTAAGACGCGAATGTTTCTTTCACACATAAATCAAATTTCTACTGTCCTTACTGCGATGAAATCTGGTCAATGTTTGCCGAGCTATTGGCTTGACATTACACACCAGTCACTACTGTCGATGGGCCGTGACATCCTGTTGAAGCTGCATGAGAGGCTGTACCTGTACATGACATCCAATCTCTGGTTGACTCAATGTCCAGGCGTATAAGTGCTGCTATTGCTGCCAGAGTTGGTTTTTTCGGGAACATATTTATCCATTCTTCCAAATCTCTTAAATTCAATCACTCTTTTTTCCCAGTATATATATCATTTATTTGTTTAATAAATAGCATTTTGTTATTTTTATTTCTTCATAGTGCAGTATTTATAATGGCCAGTAGTGTATTTGTAACACTTATTAACGAAATCACCTTTCTCATCACACCAGACGCTGAGAACTATCCGCTAAGAGCCGTCTCTGCAGCAGTGTAAGTTATATGCAATCACCAGGCGCCTGTCTCTGCAACAATGTAAATTAAATGCACTATCTGGCGCCTGCCTCTGCAACCTTTTAAATTCTATATGCCTCACGCTCTTCTCTGCAAAGTGTAAATTGAATACACCATCAGGCGTCTGTTTCTCTCTTCAACCGTGTAATTTTTATTAATCAATTAACGTCGTATTTTCATCTGTGAACATGTATGCGTCATCTAGCGCCCGTATCTGTAAACATTTACAACATCGATTCGGTGAGAATACCATGTAGCTTATCATAGATAGCTGTTTAATGTGATACCAAGCCAACACTTTTTTATCGGAATAAATATCAGCTGAAGGTTGAAATTCTTATTGTGTGGTAAATTGGCTGACAGCTCGGCGGTGTTCCTGTACATTTCAACAAGGCGGCCTTACTAAACCGCTGAGATCAGGGTTTGGCCAATGTTCGTAAGTACGCTTAAATGTGCTGAATACGTAAAAAGAAAGAAATGGAAGCGAGAGGAAAGTATGATATGGAAATAGGAATATCACACCGAGATATTTTACATATTCCCCAGTGTGGACCCACGTGATACCAACAAATTGTTTAAGAGTTGCTCAGCCAGTGGGGAGGATCGGGTAACCCGCGGACGCTAAACAAGATTTCCACCAATTGATCCCATAAAAGTGTCTTATAAATAATCTATTCCCGCAGCCATTTCGCGGCGGTTTGTTGGAATGTTTTAAAATTAGGCAGGCCACAGGCAGGCGTAACGTTAAACGGCGGCCAGAATCAAGTTGGGCGGGACGTGGCATGCATATAGGACCAGTCGAAAAGGGGGATGCAAATCTGGCAGAGTCGGGATACATAAAACATGGCGCGGCCCTTTCTTCTTCTCTCTCTCTCTCTCTCTTTTCCTTCTTTTTTCCCTCGTAGGTCGTCTCTCTACCTTCCAACCTTCCTAATTATCTTCCCTTCATCTCAGTGCTTGTACTCCCTGTCTGTCTGAACCTGGGACTGCAGAGAGCCATGGGAGTGTGAAAATTATCTTCTTAGTCAATAAAAGGGAAAATTGAATAGCGATATACTATTAGAAAATGATCAAAAAAGCCTTTAGCAATAAGTTTGGTTAAAACCGCGACTGTAACATTGTATTCGAGAGTGGGCACGGAAGACTTACATTTGATGGCTATTCATAATTATTATTTTTCTGATAACACACGCGTTGATACCTTCTTTCTGAATCGTTTGAATAAAATATAGAATGACTTTTCAAGAAATACAATGATATTCCTGGTGTAGGCACGATTCCTTTAAAACTCTAAACTTTTTGTGCTGAACACACGATCATTGATTGATGCTCGTAATTCTAAACATCTCTCAATTATATTTTTATTTCTTCAGGGCTTTCTTTGAAATAGCACTTCATATTGTGATGTGGTTATAGGTTTTGACAACATAATATTATATAATAACATATGTGAATAGACTAATCTACACATATAAGGAAATAAATTAATAAAAAATAAATTTGGTATTCTAAAAAAAGATGTCATGTTGATGAGCTATGACAAAAGGTTCTCATGATTTGCCACAAAAGGTATTTGGTCAAAATAGCATGTCTTCTGTTTGGGGCTAATATGTAAATAATTATGCTTTAGATAAAACTAATGAGCTGCGTTTTGAATGAGCCGCACGCACTGCTATTGTGCATATATTTCCATATATTGTTCTCTTCTGTATTGTTATAAAAAGTTTTTAAATGTAGAATATATATAGGGCCAGTAATGTATTCGATACGAGGAGCTATTCGTGCCGTTGTCTAAATTTGGAAATATCTTTTAATTTGGAGAAAGCTCCTTCCTCGAGATAAATTCCATTTCTACCCATGTATCATGAGAAGACATCCATTCAAGTAAAAAAAATCTAAAATTGAAATTTTTTTAACAAATTAATTTTCACTTTAATATATATTTTGATTGGAAAATGTTTACTAATAAAATTCGCTTATTTACTAACCATAATTCTCTAGCAGTATATATATAACATAGTTGGGGGAAGATCGTAGCAATGTATCAAATGAGGGTCATTTTTCTTTAAAAATGCATTGAAACAATAAGTTTTGTTTATTCCTCCAGTATAAAACGTAAATGTGATAATATAGAATGATATACAGATTGGGTTTGACTGAATTTTCCAAAACCGATATTGTA
>CP092866.1:66622162-66699078 GCA_030710605.1 Cordylochernes scorpioides
AAATATGCAACTCGTAGATGCAAATAAGAATTGAAGCAGTAAAAGAAACATGGTTAATGAGCAGCAGACGGTGTCTGGAGCTGTGCTGTCACGAGCGGCCTACAGGTATTCCTGCCACAGCCTAGCCACAACTCAGGCGCCAAAACAAGCGGAAGCCCAGGTGCTATTTGTATCACCACCGACCAAGCAGGTAGTCCCTTTTTATTGAGGAGCTCGCGATTTATTTTTGATCGCCTCTTCTGATAAAGGCTCCCTAGTTCTCAAAGCAATTTCTTTCTTCCACCACTTGGAATCACCATTTCTTTGATTTGTAGTCTTTGTATCGATGTTTAGAATGGACCTTCTCTTCATTGTCTCTCCTTTTTATTCTTTCCCTTCTCTTCCTTCCTTTATTATTTATTTTTCGCTTCAGTTGGACACTTGAATTCAATATATACTTCATACTGCGGATTCTATCTATAGGTTGTATATATATGTCAATATGGGTTTGTGTTTTTAATTTGAATAAGAAAGCTATTGAGAAATATGTGAAGAAGGTATAGAAGAGTAAAGGAGTAGTATAATACCGATATGAAATAGAAGGATTTACCTAATATTTGACTAAATAAGTCAGCCTCTCTTGCTTAACTCGAGAGTTAACTGCATGTTACTTGCGAAAGTAGCATACTACCCTTACCTATATTATGTAAAAACTATCCATAATATGAAAAAAATAAAGGGGCATCTCCTTTTCACATTGTTCATAATATTTGTATTTTTAAAAAATTCTTGATTCGATTTTTATTTCGAAATCAACACAAACCTCATCTCTTATATACACGCATTGACAAAATTTAAGGAAGTGGAAAGTCTTTTAATGTCTCCGGTCGTCTGTTTTTTTTTTTTTTGAAGGAGGCAGAGACAATGTTTTGTTCACACTTGATTATCTCGTGTGTCTTCACTACAGGTGTATCAAATATCTTTCCGAATTATTGTCTGAATCCTTATAGTTGCTAAAAAGTACAACTTACCTCTCTAGGTTTTGTTCATTAGTGTATAAAACTTTAAATGTATAATTAGGATGTTTCATGTTTTGTATAAAATAAAATATATATTTGAGCGTGGAATTGCGGTGGTAGTGTTCAGTCGTCCAAATTTAGATTAAAACTGCAGGGAGGTTGAGACGCGCACTCACTTAGAAGTGGCGGGCCTGAGATTAGCCGCAGAACACGTGACGTGAATAATCCAATCACTCGTGTGCTGGGAGAGCCAATGGGAGCAATGAAGCGCGGACGCGCTGATAAGATAGCAAATTTCGAAAGGCTTCCGCTTATGGAAATTAACTTCTTTATTCTCTCCTATTTACATAACTCACCGGTGTAAAAATAACGTGAATGGAGGGGGTTAAAGTGGTGTGAAGTCAGGTGGGGGACCAAGAGCTGGAGTTGACATTAAGAAGACACTATTGAAGAATGACACCCAAGTTACTAGTTGAAGGCTGAAATGAGAAAAACTCTGTTATAGTATTCCTCATAATTGAGGAAAACAAATAAGAACTTGAAAAATTAATATCTTTGTATTTCATTGGAATTTCCTAGAACGCTAAATTTACCCAAGTAAGGTAATGAGCACATTTATAATGTAGAACATAATTGACCAATCGTCGAGTAGATATGTGCCAAGCGTGGATTAATAATATATGATGAACGGCCAAAAATGTTTCAAAACGCAATAACAAGAAAGGTTAGGAAATAGATCCTCTAAAATATCCTGAACCTGTCTGTTTTTCTAGTCAAAAGGCTACTCAACAAGTCTATAAGTAAATATATCAGATAAAATGAATAGGTCCGTTCAAGTGTTGATCTCTCAAATCTCCCCTGCCTCACGATTTATCAAATCTTTCTCGTTTCATAGAGTAGGAATTAGAAACCCTATATTTGTGATTAGTTGAGAACGAGGTCCCTACTTCGTGTAAATGAAGTAACACTGGTTTCCCCACTGGAACGCCACAGAGACAGGACAATGTGCGTAAATCTCCATCTAAGACAGTTTGAAAAGAAAATGTCTCCTAACTAAACACAGCCAGGACAGCGTGAGAGGTTTCCCACAGGTCACAGTCGAGAAAGTGTAAAGCTCCAAAATGGACACAGCCAGGACTGTGTGAACCTTTCTACTGGACCTAGCCTTAACGTGTTAGAATCTCCACACTGGACACAGACAGTAAAGTGTGAGAGTCTACCCAATATACACAGCCAGTACAGTACGAGAGGCTGCCCTCGGGACACAGCCAGACACTGTTAATCGTCCTACTGGACACAGCCTGTACAGTATTAGAGGCTCCGCACTGGACACAGCCAAGACAGTGTGAGAGTCATAAACTGGACACAGCCAGTACAGTGCGAGAGGCTACCCTCGGGACACAGCCAGACACTATTGATCGTCTTACTGGACACAGCCTGTACAGTTTTAGAGTCTCCCCACTGGACACAGCCAGTACAATGCGAGCGGCTATCCACTAGACACAGCCAAACAGTGTAAAGCTTCCCACTGGACACAGCCAGGACAGTGTGAGAGTCTCCCCACTGGACACAGCCATGACAGTGTGCAGGTTTAATCATTCCCAGCCCAGCCTAGGCCGGAGTGTTGTCCGGGGACTTAGAGGATTACCAGTAATTGTCTCTTGTATTTGACCCCGTCTTCCTTCATTAGGACGCTCATCGTTTTGTCGCCCCGACCCTTGCTCCCTCGCCCTCTCATAATTAAATTCTTTCTTCCGACAAATCTCACTTGATTTTATTTCAGTTCAATTTTTTTCTCTTTGTTTGTGTGTATGTTATCTCTATAGAACACATTTTCTATTCTCCATATCACATTAGCTACCCACTGTCGCATTGCTATTTAAATAGACACTACGCAAGATCCCATGGCCGGATGATATGTCAATATATAGCTGACAAAAAAAATGAACAAATTTTAATTGAATTTGATTTGCATATATTTGAGTATCTTTTTTTTAATGTGAAAAGTTAACTCATAATTGAAAATAATCAATTATCTACAAAGGGTTATTCACATTTGAAATAATAGATTGGCAACGTTATAGTACATAAAATATACAAGTATCAGAGTCATCAAGCAAAAATTTTTAATCAATTCTGTCACCGTTTGCTTTTGTGAATGGAATAAATACCCAAATATGGTCATTTCTTATAAGCATCGGTAGTTCAATGGCGAGAATGCTAGCCTGCCACGCGGGCGGCCCGGGTTCGATTCCCGGCCGATGCTTTTTTTTTTTACAATTTTTAAAACTCATTTATTTAAACTATATTAATTTTGAAACAACTAAATGGATTGCAAAAAATAATTAAATCAAATACCTAAACACTAATATAATACAATTTTTGCCATTACACACTTTTTTCCCTGTAGTTTATGTGTTTCTTCTGTATTGCTATTCTATGGCACTTCTACTATTTATTATTGATGTACTTTCAGTATGAAGGATACTTCACTCGGGGGATTTCTCGGGCGAAGCCGGGTCATTCTTCTAGTGAAGAATAAGCGTGTGGGTGGTATGTATTTGTGTGATAATAATATCATCATTATATTCAAACGCCACAAATTCACTTTAGAAATGGAAACCGAAATTTTTGACATTCTAATTGCTGAAATATCCAAAAAATCGCCTGTTGTACAGCTCCTATTAAATTATATTATTTTGGACTGCTTTTGAAAAGCCTGAAAGAATCAGTTCCATTGGACGGCCTCTAGAAATGTTTCTTGGTGGCTTGGAAAGAAATATCAGTATAACTACCATGATGAAATTCTTGGTAAAAACGATGTCGCTATATTGTTCAATGATAAAAAGACATTCTATCGAATATAAAGTTAATTTAAATAATACAAATATTCTCAGGGCAGTTAGCAGTGGATGATTATATTCCAATAGCATTCAAAAGGAAAACAAAGGCAAAACGTTGCGATGTTTAATAAATACATTTTAAAAGAAGAAACAATCGAAAAAAACAAAACTAATTGAGAATATTCTATATATTTTAATATTGAGGGCTAGAAGACACATTGAAATGATGACAAGACGTGCTGTTCAATAATAGTTTGTAGAGATTCAGTATAAATCAGTGTAGATGGACAAACGTATAATCAATAAAGACAGACCATCCAGGCTATTACGTAAACGCCGGAGATGAGGTAAAGTGTGACGACGCACTGAAAGAATACAAACTTCGAGCCAAATTTATTTATCTGAACAAAAAAAATCTCAATCGATTGGTTTTCGAGACAAAAAGTGTTTCCATTGAAAATGTGAAGCCCCTCGCGAACAAAAAGTGGTATTTAGGCAAGTGATCAATACATGGCATTAAAAATGTAAACCCAAATATTTTCCAATTTCATCATTTTATATTGTGTTAGGCATAATAAAGGTATCCTGTCTGGAAATAAAGGAGTGAATTTAAAAAGAAACCTTTCAGACCCTGGAACAAAGCACCATCGATTGTCATTATGACAAAAAAGTAAACAAACAAACAAACAAAGGTCCTGGAATCCTTTCTCCAGAACTGGAGGAGCGGGACTACCATCGATCCTTGGGCTCAGAACGAACTAACCGGCGCTTCTATTTAATGGTAGCTTCTTTTGGCACATTCTGGTAATTGACTTTTGGATCTTACTTCGCTAACCTCGATGGACCCGTCTTATTATACAGTACTGCTTCTTAAACCACATGGCCGTGATAATACAGGTGTGTACACACTATTTGTACATCACGTATGTAGTTTTGTATTTACACGAGGTGCCAGTTTGTTATATGCACTCTTTGTTGACATTGAAGGCTTGGTGGAGTACACGCCTTCAATTTTCGACAATCACGAACCGGGATTGAATCCTTTATTGAGTATTTTTTATTCACAAGTTCAACCGCCATCATTTAGTTCGAATAATCAAACGGGAAACTAGCTCATCGTGAATGCAAAAGTCGAACAGCCTTCTACTTATGTATAAATGTAATGTACTTATAATTAAAGGCAGTCATTAATTGTCTACCATGATTATCATGTTCTGTACTACGTATACTTTGGTGAAGAAAATGATAGTGGATTCAATTATGCAAAAATCAGGGATTTTCGATTAATTCATTATTTACATAACAGCCCTAATGTGAGTTCAAAACCCGGGTTCTACCGTGTAGATCATCAATATATCGGTAGTACAGACAGTTAAATATTGTCTACAGCGTTATAAGAGCTAATCTGGTCGACAGGTGATCTACACTGTTGTCATGCGGCCACGTATCACAAGGTCAGGTATGCCGATATCAATTATTTCAATCTCTTTATGTGGATCTTTCGAAATAACAACAGGAGTTACCAAGTAATCAACATCTTCAGCCGGGATAGCCCCACCCCACGGGGTAATTATGTATGTTCGTCTCTCTAATTAAGACAGAATAGGTAGAAAACAACCGTTATACAGAATGCCCACCGCTAATTGTATTCCCCATCAATATAAGCTCACCCCCCCCCCCCCTCGTTCCCTTCTTGCTTAAGCCTAATTAAAATCCAGGTAGCGACGCCATCTTGTGCCTGGCCAATAATTAATTAGAAAAAAATGTTTTTTTTTTCATAAAAGCGGAGCTTAGGATCGATGTGTGTTGTCCTGTGTGTGGAACTTGAAGCCTGAACATCGTGGATTGAGCACTCAAAGTTTGAAGCTACGAGCGCTACCCTCAATGCAGATTAATAAGCTAATAACAGAGTGAATTTTTGAAAATTATGTCCGTGATACATAGTTTTATAAAGTCACAGAAGTCAATTAAGGCCAGCCTGTCGCAAAATACTGAGTCGAACAAAGTTGGATTGTAGCTCACCACCACGCCAATATTTGCTACGAGATTATATCGACCGAATTGTCCAACAACTATCGATGCCAGATTTGGGAATGTCATTTCGACAATACAGGCAGCTTAACCTCAGGAAATTCTTTAAAATTGTATTTTGTAATTGTGGTGTTGGTTTTGGAGCTTAGTCTGCATTTAGTTACTTTAAATAATACCTTGTAGACACGGAAATAAGGCGTCATCAAAATAAACCTAGATTCGCAACAAAGACAAATAATGGATCATATAAATAAGGTCCGCAAAAGTTTCCCTTTGGTAGAACCAAGTCTTCATATTAATATCCGTACAGGTGTCCCTGTATTCAGGGAGCTAGTAAATATCGTCAGTAGAAAAGATTGGTCTTTGAATCATTTCATTGATCATTTGATTATGATTATCATGAACATGAATCGTTTTATTAGCCGATTGGTATATGCGCACAAAAAGGAATTTTGAAGAATCCAATAAATTGAGAGCCATATAGTGACAAGTAGAAGCTTTAAGAGGTAAGTGAACAAAATATTCGTAATTTTGTTGGTGTAAATGTATCCTTGAGAGTATTTTCAACATATGGATATATATTCACACGAAGAATACTCAGTCTAGACAATAACATTCCAAGATACTTCTTATTTTTCGTTTCGTGCAATTTTACTCTGTAGCGTTGGACTTTCAATTTTGCAACAGGAATTTTAAATTACAGAAAACGGTTACTTTAAGGTGAATAACGAGAATATCGTAGCATCAACGGCGGGGTTGGGTTATGCTTCCGCTTCTCTCATATTGGATGTCTCGTTAGACGGCAGAATCACTCTTTTTCGTCACGTTTCGATTATACTGATTCTTAACGTACCAGTGGTTCAAACTCTTTCGGTATTTATTTCCGTGGTCTGTCAAGATCAGGGGTATCTACTAGAACTAAAATTGTTTTCTCCACACTTGTTCTTATAGCGAAAGGTTTGTTTAAAAGCAAATGAAATAAAGGAATATTTCTCCCTAACTCTTAAACCTTTCGTTCTATATATCTTATGAACTTATTAAAATACTTGAATTAATCTTATTTTAGCTTTCAGTTCTACAAGATAGATTATTATCGTAATGAATTGTAAAATAGGTTGGATGTAGAATTCTTGATACAAACTGTAGGGAATTTTGAATTTCATTCTCTAACGAACGGATGCTTCTTCGAAGTTTCAGCTTTACTTCTTCCACGTTTAGCTAGGACATCTATTTTGTAACAATATGGGGTTCACTCCCGAAATATTTCGTTTCCTCGAGTCATAACTCACTTCATACATCGTCTAACTTATTATTCGATAAACTCGCAAAAGTCGGTTGATATGACCAATGCCAAGTATTTTACTTAACACTGTAGGTGATGCCACATAAATTGAAAACTCAGCACGCACAAACTAGGTTCAATTTGATTACGACTTATACGACGAATCCTACAGACCGAGATATCACAGACTACCCATTGGAAGAACCTACATCCATTCATCTTCAACGTAAGCACACAGCTACAGGTAATCTCTATCTTGGGCAATATTTTGTCATCAACTCCGATGAAAGATTCCCTAACGATGTAATTGAAACGCCACACTTCCTGTATTTCTTCGGAAATAGAAATCAAACACAGCACCTAAATCCTATTAGAAACATCCATTATATGACGGATAAGCTATATAACTTTTGGAACCTCAGCGGAACCAATATCCTGTCAAACATCAAGGAATTATTGACATTCAGGGGACAGTCCTTTCTAATACATTAAAGCAATAGACAGGGGAAACGACGGCAAATAAAAAAGTACCATAAATATGTCGGAATTGGTTAATTTTACTTTACTTCTTTTTTACGAGGCTTTTTACCTGTTGGAGCAGGGCGAGTTGCCGGCCCTTTTTAAAAATGGAGGAGTAGCAGAGGCTGATGAAATTTGTTGGGGCAATCATCTAAGTAGGCGCGTGATATAGCCATCTTCTTCTTCTTCCTTCCTCCAGGCCACCGCCGCTTGGTATTCCTCCCCGCTGGACATATTTACATAGAGAGGTTTGCTTGTGTGCCTGGAGGATTAGCCTGGAGGGTGTTCTGAACAGATCTGCCGGTAGAAATATTGGAGAAATAAACAATTTAGATTCAAACAAAGAAACTCTATAATAGATATATTGTTTATTATTTATTTTATTGTGATTAATTTCAATCTTGACAATACCTTTATTGGAAACTATTCAAATATCGAAAATATATGATGGGATAATCTTAATTGAAAAATAAAATTTTCATATAAAATTTTAATTTTTTTTTTAATGCTGGGCTTGATACAAAGACATTCCTATTTAACCAATGTCCTAATTAACGGGAAATCACGCGGTATCATGAATTGAGTTCCTTAAGTTTAGAAAAAAAAATAATTTGGCTTTTTAACTTCTATACAACACCCATAAAATATTGACTGCTAGAAGTGGGATAGCACGACGAAATATTTGGTTGAATTTTACTCTTCCACTTCTATCAATGAACATCTTAAAAGTTTTTCCTCTTCTGCATTAGATATTTCTACGCTTTTTATCTCTCAATATAGTATCAATACTTTGTTGCGCTACAATTATATATCGGGCTTTAAATGTGTTCCCGAGTAGTTAATTATTTCAGAAATAGAACCGCAAATTTAGGTAGAAATGGGTTTGACATATACGTATACACGTATTTTTTCAGGGAATTATCGCACAAACTATTCTTTTTTATCATGCACGTCTCAAATGCATTATACTAAACTTGATAAATAAATATGAAAAATATTGAATTAAGTTTCTGACCGTTCTTTGAAAAAGTTTAAAAAATTAAAAGAAAAATTTATATTTTTGAGATATGTGTAGTATTGGATTTATAATTTATATAAAGTATAGGAAATTGTATTAGGTTGTCTGAAGCAGAACTTATACGAGACGTACCTACTTTGCCGAGGTATCTATACGATGGTAGAGAGATAGATGCCGAGCTAGAAGATTGCCTCACATTGCCCACTTTGTTTGGGAGCCGTGTTCAGGGCCATTGGCTCTGTAATCCCATTCCCACTGCTCCGAACTACGTCCGCCTTATATCCTCTACTAATTGATCACCTTAATTCAACTTCTTACTTCTTGTTGATTAGTTCGGATTGAAAATTAATACTTTCTACATTTCGTGTAGATTGCAAATTTTAATTTGAGATTATGGAATTTATTAATTTGACCGCGATTTCAGAAACGATTTGTTTGAATGCTTGTTGATTATGTTAAGTGTTGTGTTTGGAACTAGTTTTTACCTTTTGTTTGATGGTTTACCAGCAGTAATTCTGGTACAAATCATTGGCTATTACGTACCAGTATTTGACGCCGCCCAACCTCTCTCTTATGAAATGTAAATTATAAAATTACCAGGTTATACCGCAGTTATTATAAATTTACTCAATTAATAGCCAATATGAATATTATTACTATATATTATAACACCATAGGTATATTTAAACATTTATATAATGTTAGAAAGTGGTCGAACCAAGCCTAGCTTGTAGAGAAATGTAACGCCCGCTAGAAGCTTCTCTAGCCCCTCTACCCAATTTCGGTGCTACGCAGAGAAATGCAGCGTTGAGAAAATTCACTCAGACCACTACCTACTTCTCTAATTTCCATACCCATTTACGGTGCTACGCGAAGAAATGTAGCGCTAGCTGGAATTTCTCAGATCGCATTCACTTTCTCAATCTTCTACAACACTTACGGTCTTACGATAGAAACATGTAGCACCTGGATGAAATACCTCAGACCGCGCCCTCGTTTCCATAGCCACTACCCCCACTTACACCAGGGAATTAAAACACCTCAGGTGTATAGAGTCGGACTTTAATTGTGTCAACCAACTTAGAAATCCAAATGGGAGAGTCAGTCAACCAATTAGAGGAGGCTAAACAAGCTTCCAATAGAAGAGCCCCATTCAACGACGAGAACAGGGTTTACCTTTCCTGGCGTAGGAATATTAAACCGATTGTCCCGGGCAATTGAATTGATGGCGGAGGAATCACGTCCCCAAACACGGGCAGGACAATGGTGCTTTGTCTGTCTGGCATTTCAATGTTTAATGGGGGTCCTTGTGCTGATTTAATTGTGTCTTTCTCTTGCCTTGGCGGGTTACATACTGCGTGTCTTGTCCTGAGAGCCCTGAACCACGAGAGAGTTAATGGTTACAACACGAAAATAGAACGACCCTATCATCTTGGTGTGTAGAAGATCTTGTTTCAGAGCTTTCCTTCTCGGAAAGCCTTAGTTGAGATAGACTCGAACTTGGAACAACCGCCTAGCTTTTGTTTAAATGGCTTCAAGAAATAAACACACACTTTGCAAAGTATAAATTGAGCACAAACCTATTTCAAAAGACCTTCAAATATGTAGTTAATATGTCAAATATTTTATATTGACAAATATTTGCAATCTTATCATATCTTATCTCAGGTTTTAGTGGAAATAATTTTTGTTTTCGTTTGTTTGTGAACAAATCTCTCCCGCCTTCTCATTGGACGAATGTGGCCATGTTTGTATATAAAGGGGGCTATGGTATGGGTCGAGACGAGTGTGGTGGATTATCGTGTGGAGACGCTTAAAGTGTTCTCTGCGTGCTATATCCCTGTCTGGCAATCTCCTCGCATACCTGTGTAACCCCGGTCCGATCCCTACCTAAGCAGCAATAAAGCTAAGTACTGTTTTTTATTTTATTTAACAAATTGTGATTTATTATTTACTTTTTTTTTGTGTTGTACTTTTGAGTCCACGATTTTTCTGTGTTTAAGTTACTCTTACTGTAGGCCCTAGTATATTGTATTTGTGTGTTAACCCGTAAATAGTAACTTTTGCCAAATATCTTAACTAGATAAAATATTCCTTTAATAAAAATGTATTGTCAGGTTGTGTGCCATTCCTCATCGTTTTAAGTATCATTGTGTGCGAACTTTTTAAAAGTTAAATCTAAATATGTGAAGGGGAACAATACAATCCTAATTATCTATTCGAAATGTGTTGTGTTTTTGTGAAGATATAAAGCAACTTTATACAGTGGTACCTCGACATACGAGCGCCCCAACATACGAGTTTTTCGAGATACGAGCCGACGAGCAAGTGATTTTTTGCTTTTAGTTACGAGCGAAATTCGAGATACGTGTTCGGTTCGGTAGTGTTGAAGATATTAATCTGTGATTTTAAATGTTTCTTTTTGACCAGTACTTTTGTTTTGCTTTAGCTTTTCCTAAAATGTTTCTTTCTTCTTCTTCATTATTATTTGTTCTATATGCAAAGCTTTGTCTTTTGAGACTTGAATAAACAAATTCAAGTTTATTATATTTTTGTGTGCTTTTAAAGTTAAAACACAACAGGTAGTAACACGCAGTCGCGCCATCACGATCAGTTAGCAGCGTGCTTCCGAACATTCTGAGAGGGAGGAAGAAACAAACCTCCTTGGACATGTTTTTTTCTAAACGGCCTACAGGTGAAAGCGAGAAAAATGTAGCGAAAAAGGCAAAGACCAGTGAGGATATCAAATAATTTCTTTACATTCTCTTTTTTGTTTTTGTGCAATAAATATTTGATATTTATAAATACGTTTTTATTATTTAAAACCACGTGACAAAAATAACTGGATTGACATTTTGGAGGTTGAAACGGATTAATGGTAGTTCAATTGTTTTGTATGGGGAAATGTGCTTCGAGATACGAGTAATTCGAGATACGAGCAATGTTGCGGAACGAATTAAACTCGTATGTCGAGGTACCACTGTATATACAGGGTGTACCAGGTAAATTGGGAATTTCAACAATGGTATTTTAACTGAAATTTTTTTGCAAGTAAAAATTAAAATATCCGAATAAAATATGACACAGTAGTAGATAAAAGGATATAGTTTTTATTTATTCAATGTAGTTTCCATTATTAGCTACAACAGTCTCGAGGCGAGTGCGGAATGAAGCACAGGCCTTGGCGACGATGACCTTGTCCATTTGGGTCATCACCGTGTGAACTGCTTTCTTGACAGACTGGATGGTGGTATGAGGAGCTTTGTTGACATCTCTCTCAACAACGCCCCATACATAGTAGTCGAGGGGATTGCAATCTGGAGAATTAGGGGGCCAAATATCAGGACCCCAGTGACTAGGGACGTTAAGTGTCAGCCACGATTGTGTCTTTTTTGCCTTATGGGCTGGAGCTGAGTCCTGTTGGAAGACATACTTCCTTCCTGCGGCCACCATGTCCATCCAAGGCTTCACAACGGTCTCCAGAACATTGATGTAGGTGTCAGCGTTCATCCTAAGGCCCTTCTCAAAGAAATGGGGAGGCATGACATCACCTTCACTGCTGATAACGCCAAGGACCATTACGGAGGCAGGAAATTTCGTGTGCATCACGACAGGTATCTCTGAGGGGTCTTTACAGATCCAGCGATCATTCCTGGGATTTACCTTTTGGTCCACGTCAAAGTTCTTTTCGTCAGAGAAGAACCTTAGCATGCCAAAAGAGTCGTGTTTCAGGTTGTTGAGGAGGGCAGCAGCCTTTCCTTTTCTGTTATTCTTCATATTCTCAGTCAGCAACTGACCTTTCTGAAGGGCATAAGACTTGAGACCAAGGTCCTCGTGGATAGTTCTGACAATTGTCATAGAGCCAACGTCCATTTCCTTGGCTATGGCCCTCATGCTCTTCCCAGGGTTTCCATCAATCTTCTCCTTGACATTTTTGACAAATTCTTCGCCTCTTACCCTGTCCGATCGACGCGAGTGCTTTTTCCTTTTAGCTATCTCCTCTTTGTTACTGTCGGCCTCATCAAACTGCTTCTTGACACGATAAATAGTGGTTTTGGGCAACTTAAGAAAATCCACTATCTCTTTGGGGCTCCTTCCGGCGCGCAGAGCAACGATGATGGCAGCTCGATTTTCAAATTCTCGGTTGCTCTTCATCACTACACTGCGCACACATGTACTGTTGCATTTTACATGAATATGGCTACGTAATGAAAAAAAAACAAGTTTTTAATCTCAAGTAGTTTTTGTTTTATGGACTGTCAAAGTTAGTCCCAATTTACCTGGTACGCCCTGTATATATATATATATATATGAAAAAACAATAGAAAAAAATAAAAGATAAGTGGGTCAGGTGTTGATATTAAAAATAAATAAGGCATCTCCTGACCACGAGCACATGTGATTTTTAAATGGCGCTCTGCCATCTAAAAAGCATATGTGCTCGTGTTCAGGAGATGCCTTATTTATTTTTAATATATATATATATAATTCAATCAATCTATGAGAGAAAATACCTTTAACCTATGTATATAAAATTATATTAAAATAATTATTGCTCTATTACGTACATATTTTCATAGAAATTTGTGAATTTTAATTCATTTTATTTTTATCCACTCTTCTCCATATATTTCTCGGGAGAAAACATCTGTAAATGAAACTGAAGTTTCTAATAGAGGTTTATTGAGTTCCACAAAAAGGTTTAATCAGTAATTTTAGTAACTAGGTGAACGTGTACAGTTCCTAAGAACCCGTCTTATGAATGCTAAATGGTATTATAATGGAAGTCCTCTTATAGTTCGAGCCAAGTAAATGTCAGGGAGAATTTGTGTCTGTTAACTACTCTCTCTCTCTCCCCTGACATTTCTATGGATTTCTTCAATGCTAATTTGACGTGGGGTCAGATATAACTCTGGGTTATGTCCCTGCCATAGATAATTTCACTTTGCCATGTCAAAGGAAAATCCTGAGAAGGCCAAATATTAACTCTAGCATCCTTTATCTCAGTTGGAAGCCACCGCAAATTAATTTCTCAAAACACAAGCTTCGTCAACACGCACAAATACACCCAACTTTGATTAGGATCCCCCCCCCCTCTCTCTCTTTGATGTATTCAGTGTTGTGTACGTACCGTGATGTTGTTGTCTCACATTGATGTGCTGCTAGTGGTGGTTACAATTAGCATGTTGTCTGTGTAAATACATATGTAGTTTCTCTGTGCCTCATTTGAGTTTGCTCACTGGTACTCCATATTGAATTTTGTTGGATAACGTTGGATTGTGCATTTTTATTTTAAATATTATTATAAATTTAATTCACATATACAAAAAATATTCCCATGACGTGATAATTAGTACTCTTTAAAAATAAATCAATATTTATATGTGATATTCGCCTATATAAAAGCTGATATATTTACGTACGATGGCTATTCTACGAACGCCTTTTATTTTTGAAGGAATAAAATAATTTGGTGTAGATATAGAAACTATTTATCTTTATATAAGCACTTACGTTTTTTCAATTTACTACGGCAAACCTTACTAAATGGACACTGAGGGTTTAATGGATGTTTAATAGACATTTTGAGACAATGCATGATGGACTTATCAATTGTGAATTGGAATACTGCTCTGTGATTGGGTGGTTGAAGACATCTGTGGAGCACTCCTTGTAACTACCGGGGGTCATTAGGCTACACATCATTTGGTATTAAACTATTCATTTAAATTCCCCACTACGACACGATGTGAAAAATGTCGGTAATTTATGTACAATCTTTCTACGCCAAGGAGATTTATACGGCGGAATATTTCATTCCCTCTAAATATTTTTATTTTGTCGCTCGAGATGTTGGCATTTAGGAGATCCCTTGTATAAAATGGCATAAATCAAATGGCTTCTGAATGTCCGTGGGACATTTATCAAAGTTTTTATTTTATTTGAACACGATTAATGCCGACTATAAATAACGGCGGAATATTTAAATGACCCGTTATTGTCGAATTATGGAAATCCTCTCTTGCTGCTGAGATTTCCCGCACACACACTTGTGGGGATACTTCCAAGTGTAATTAGCACACTGCGCGCTTTTTATTTTTGTCACTTAAGACGATTGGTTAGTTTTTTCTTTCAAGTTTTAAGACCTGAGGAATCACTAAAACTTAGAGTGGAGTCCTAGAGAAGAAAAATTAACATTAAACTATGAGTTTTTATCTATGTTTAATGGTATTAAAGTAGCTAAAAACCGAAGAGAGGTTGATCTAAATTGTACAATATTTAAAATCTAGTCGCTATACAAATATATCTTAACGTTCTAGGTTAATTAACACTTTTTTTCAAATTCTAGTAAATATGAGAATTTGGAACGTTATAAATAATGTATGTGGTAATTTCTCCTTATATTTTCTTTAAAACTTTATATTGGGGATGTTTTATTAGGATTGGGTGTGTGATTGAGGTGCTGCTGTGGAGGTTTAGGCCTAATCAGTAGATACCTGTGTTGCTGTGAGATAAAGCAGTCGGACATAACAGCCTCTAGAAATATTGGGGCACACAACAACAACTAATGATTCCACACGCATGTGACGTCAAGTGAGAACTTAAATGTAAAACGCCGCCATCTTTAACGACACCAATTCACAAAGCCACAGTTAATAGTGGTGCAGATTAAAGTTTCTTAATTGTCTAATTTGTTAATGGATCGGGGGCCACGTGTAATTTCCCCACCCGGATGCTACCCGGAGATACTCATTGCGCTGAATCGATTCCAATTTTTATATTTTAAAACTTGGGATGTGCTTTTTTATTCGACTTTTTATCCCGCCAACAAAAGGTCGCTGGTGAAAATTTTTAAGATGGATTTCCCCAGAGTTCTTCTTTAATGTTCAGTCGGGCCGGCAGAGCGTCTATTTTATATGTTTCATGGCGTGAGGGGATATAAAATTATCTTTCTCCCGGGATATATCTCTCTTCAGCTCGGCACACTGTATATATATATATATGTGGTACATTTTCGCGACCTATTTACATATATTTCAGTTATTTGTTTTATTGATTTCAATTTGGTAATATCAAAAGTCGTTTTAATGAAAAGCTCCAATAAGGTTTTACTAAAGAATAATGAGAATAAATTCCCTTACAATCCACCGATAATTTAGTGGCGAAAACTTTCATATATCCTGGAATCTAATATAAGATTGAACATTTCAACCTAAATTCTCACATATACCCTCACTAAACATGTTCAATCAAAACATTCACATTTGATAATGTATCCTCATTTATGTTTAAGCAATCAGAAGACTTTGTTGTTCAATATCTATGAGAATATATGGATTAACCCGTGAGAAAATTGCTGGATTAAGACTGAAAATACAAATCTAATTTCTTCAAATACTCCTCACAACGCATATAGGATAGATCTCAATCATACCATTCACAATTTATAATGCTATTACGTTAAAACATCATAATACCTTAATTAAGTAAAATTGTCAAAACAGTTATTCAAAATTTAATTTTTAAAAAGAGCGTCGTTCAATATTTATGGATATACATGGATTAACCCAGGAAATATTCGACAATTCATGGAAAAATAATCGGTTTTTGAATTTTTACCATATATTACGAGAATGTTGTTACACGGATTCCTCTGAAAAAGTGTGAAGACAGCATATATCGAGATTTGAAAATTTTAGATGGCTACAAAACCCAAACATTCTCACAAAGCGGTCAGAGGTCCTGTAGGAAAGAGTGTATTCAAAAATCATATTGAAAAGAAAGATAAGAAGTGTTTTATATTTTATTGAAATTAATTCCCTATACACACTGTCCTTATCAAAGTAAAAAATATTAAGAGGACGTGACTGATCAATACCGAACATTAGATTTTCATCTAAATGTAAGATAACACAAAAATTAAATTAATATATAAACTCAAAATTCGTCTCTAAATTAATTTAAAATTATATATATCGATTAAGAAGGGGAAATAATATATTTATATATAGAACATGGGGTTAAATATGTACGAACTTGGATGCAATCAGAAGATCCGCGTAGAGAGAGAGAGAGAGAGAAACCATTTGTCCGCCGACATCAAAACAACATCTCGGCCGGGGCGAGGCGAGAATTTCAAAGAGGATGTCAGGATGTCATCACGCGCCCTCGCATCATCAAATATAGGATTTGACATCGATCGTTTCCGATTGATTCTGGGTGGCTGGACACCGCACTTCTCTGGTGGCTGAACTGGGTTGTCACTTCTAGGCTCTGGTGGCAGGACTGGGTTGTCACTTCGATGCTCGGCTGACTGCTTTGTCCCGTCTCTAGAGAGGAGAATAAACTGAATTTTCCCGTCTTTAGAGGGGTGAATAAACTGACTTGTCCCGTCTCTAGAGAGGTGAATAAACTGATTTGTTCCGTCTCTAGAGAGGTGAATAAACTTATTTGTCCCGTCTCTAGAGAGATAAATAAACTGATTTGTCCCGTCTCTAGAGAGATGAATAAACTGACTTGTCTCTTCTCTAGAGAGGTGAATAAACTGACTTGTTCCGTCTCTAGAGAGGTGAATAAACTGACTTGTTCCATCTCTAGAGAGATGAATAAACTGACTTGTTCCGTCTCTAGAGAGGTGAATAAACTGACTTGTTCCGTCTCTAGAGAGGTGAATAAACTGATTTGTCCCGTCTCTAGAGAGATAAATAAACTGATTTGTCCCGTCTCTAGAGAGGTGAATAAACTGACTTGTCCGTCTCTAGAGAGGTGAATAAACTGACTTGTCCCGTCTCTAGAGAGGTGAATAAACTGATTTGTTCCGTCTCTAGAGAGGTGAATAAACTGACTTGTCCCGTCTCTAGAGAGGTGAATAAACTGACTTGTTCCGTCTCTAGAGAGGTGAATAAACTGACTTGTTCCGTCTCTAGAGAGGTGAATAAACTGACTTGTTCCGTCTCTAGAGTGGTGAATAAACTGACTTGTTCCGTCTCTATAAAGGTGAATAAACTGACTTGTCCCGTCTCTAGAGAGGTGAATAAACTGACTTGGTCCGTCTCTAGAGAGGTGAATAAACTGATTTGTCTCGTTCTAGAGAGATAAATAAACTGACTTGTCCCATTTCTAGAGAGTTGAATAAACTGACTTGTTCCGTTTCTAGAGAGGTGAATAAACTGACTTGTCCCGTCTCTAGAGAGGTGAATAAACTGACTTGTCCCGTCTCTAGAGAGGTGAATAAACTGACTTGTCCCGTCTCTAGAGAGGTGAATAAACTGACTTGTCACTTCACACTATCATTGAAATTGAATTGGCCTGGTAATTCTCAAACGTTGTTCCTGAAATGTATTGTTACATCTCTGCCGTGGTGTTGAACTAGCCTGTCTCTTCTCTAGTGTGGTGGCTGCACTGGCTAGTCAAACTTCTACCTTAGTAACTGCGCATCTAGCATAGTGGCAACACTGAATTATCCTTGTTTGTCCACTGTAACATGAGGAAAAGATTGTGGTGAAAACGCAGTCTTACAAAAATGATTAATATCGTTTAAACCGACTTCTCTAAAGGTCCATCGAGGCGCTCAAGCATCAGCACTTATCCAACTACAGTCGAGAGGATGAAACCACCGTCAATTATTTCTCTGAATTTGCTACTTTTGAATTTGTAAACAGTTGCAGTCCATATTTGCCCACCTATCTAGACAGAATAGTCGATCTTATTCCAAACATTTCAAAGTAGTGTAACAAGAGCGAGCCCACTGGGGATATCTTCTTCAATATCACGGAATTGTTCCACTAACATCCATCACCATAGAGAAATGTGAACCAAGCAGGGTCGTGACTTCGAGTCTGCTGAACAAACAAAAATGAATTTAACAGTATTTTAATTGGTGTTTGAAGCCCGCACATACATGTATATATTCATTTCAGAGGACACACAACTAAGTCTTTTATTCTTATCTATAACGTTTCGTATCTCTCTCTTAGATTTATCAACGAATCTCTTAGTATAAAAGTTCCCTAAGTAAAGATAACAGAATTCGACTCGGTTTTATAATACAACATTCATTATCTATACAAAAAAAATCAAGCCAGCAAATGATTTCCACAGAAACTTAAACCTAGATACATGGCATTTATTTGTGAAAATGTAAAAGGACAGAACAGATAAATTGGTTTTAACGCTTAGAACGCAGTATAATACTGAAGCAGAGAGTACGGAGACAATGGAAGGAAGGGGCCATTAAAGGTAAAGCCCCATGATAAAGTGGGACCGAGGATATTTAAATTCTGGTAAATAAAAAATCACTATAAATAATACATTAGAGCTGGGAACCAAGCGTCGAAGAGAGCTCCCTTTAAAAAAGGACTTCGCCCTATTCTATAAAACAAAATTGATCTCGTCGATAGTAGGTACGCCGGCTCCTCACCCCGGAACAAAACCACCTCAATTAGTCTAAATAAAATAGAACAAAAACACGAGAAGTGAAATTTCCTGGAAAACTCGGTTTTTTAAAAACACTCGGCGACTTATGAATTTTATTTCTCCTCGCCTGGGAGCGGGAGCAACGATTATTGCGGCAAAAAATGCGAAAATTGGCCCATTCTGTGCAGGGCGGAGCTGGTCGCGTGAAGGCAGTTCCCGGGATTGGTCATTTGAATATGGATCGTGTCTCGGTGCTATGTGGTGTCCTGGCCTATGTTGTTTAGTTGAGCTGTATTTTCTCTGTTGACGTAGGGCTGTTTGAACATTGCCAAGCACAGGGTTTACATAGAGTAAGTGAGCTTTACAAAGCTGATACATGGCTCGAGCTGCAGGCGTAACTACTCAAACATGTTGATATTCTCTCTTATAAAAATAATCTCGATATTAATATATCTGCTTGTGGGATAAATTTAAGAATCTTAAAGCTGGCGTGTTGCGAACTTTGTGATTTTGATAGGCTAATTGAAAGATGGAGAAAACGATATTTCAACAACAACAAATCACACGTAAATATCGAGAATCTCTGTTCTCATAGGGTTTGGGAATTCCCAGCATATATTGGCTCTACCAAAGAACACGTTGACATTTCTGTCACCGACACGTGAACTCAGAGTTGCTGGGCAGGCAGGGACAATTCCTCGGAATTAATTCTCGGGTAATTGGAGTGCGGTCACGCTACTTGTTTGCTCACGTAATTGTTTACCTCGCATAGCACACGGTCTGACAGACATCGAGGGCTTCCCTATCTAATCACGAGAAAACAGAGATAGATGATGATCTCCTGTAACGTTTGGCTGAAGGAGATGTTCCAGCCAATATATCTATTACCCCGCGACAAAAATGCGACACTGTACTACTAACTATTTAGCTCAGTATTGTTTCTTTTGAAAATAAAATAATTTCCTACTGTTCTTACCCAAATTATAAATCACATGGATTCCTCTAAGTTTGTGGATACATAGGAAAGCAGCCCAATGCAATATTAGAGCGGTATTACACTAGCCGCTGGAAGATTTCACCACAGACATGTCCTTTCAATATTTGTGTCACTAAAGCAAGGGGGCATTGGAAATTGTGTAACTCTAAAGCAAAACATTCGCGTTAAGTAGTTTACATTTTAAAGTTTCATGTTTCAATCATTTTCTCTTAACCTATCGCTGCTTTAGACATTTTTTAAACGTTTTAAAATGTATTCTAAATTGTTTAAATAGTTAGGTTCTTACTTTGGTCGCGTGAGAGTTTGTCATTCTAAGTTCAACAATTATAATGATAGTTCAACTTTACTTTTACAGTACATTTTAAAGTCTTTCTTCACCTCTATAGCGCGGGTCGGAATTCTTTAACAACCAGTTAGATGACAGCAAAATGTATTCCGATGGAAGAAAGATCGTTGTACCGAATAAAGCATACCCTCCAGACATGGCATAGATTCCAGCATAAGAGACTGAGAATCAATCAAATTTAGTCTCACGAAGTGTGGCACACCATGGGCCAGCAGGAAGTGGGGAAGCCACGCGGGATCATATAAAGGAGAGAGGGAAGAAAAATATTCTCTCTCAAGAGGAATCCTCCTCGGAATATGTAAATTTATAATTAAATTTGGTCAGGTTGGATATTTGCTGGCGCAACAGTAAGCCAAATATTGGGCGCGCCTGGCTGGAAATCCATTTGTCCCTTTCTCTCTTTGCCTACCTGGACTGTCCTCGAAATGTCCCACTTTGTATTCACCTTGACATTTTAAAAGACATTCTACTCTTCTCATAAAGGATGGTTTTTGAACTTCTATATATTTTTTCTTAAATTAATATTCATTATATATTGGTGCGTGTGATAAATATATTTAAATGATATTTCACTCTAAAATGTTTATATACATGACATCAAATTTAGGGGTTAATTAATACTTTACTACAAATTAATCCTTAAGCATGCAATATAAATTGTAAAGATATGTACTTGGCTATTGTCATACATTTAGCTCAAATTGACTTTGTGTTCTTATTCTGAAATATGTTTTTATAATTGGTGGTCATATCATGGTCGATTAAAGATAAATAATACTTAGAAATTATATGGTACATATAGAACATTATTCGAATACTAAAATAATACGAGGAATTAGTGCGCCATCTATCATAGGAAATTCAAACTATTTATAACTTGTATGATTCTTTAAATAAAACAGATTTTCCTCTGGAGATACCGCTGGGAGGTTTGAAGACTGAGAAGTCATGCCCTCCCATTATTTTTAGCATTGAAGTAATGACAGTGAAATTTTTTTCGCCTTAAAGAATCATACGAGTCTTGAATATTTAAAAATTGATATAAAAATATATATAACGGTAATATTTGTACTTTTGTGCAGTACAAAGGTTATATCGAGCACGTGGTATCCAAACAATGGCACCTAACATGCATTATTCCTTCAAGTAAGTTCGTCGACTTCTAACAAAGCATACAGCGCTTTAATAATATAAATGGTTAGTTCTATGTTCCAAGAATTAATGGTTCGACAAGGAGAGAGAAATAGAAGTAATTTCCTTATTTTTAGTTAAGGATGCCAGAGGAATTAACAGCGTTGACCAGGAAGATTTGTGACTGGTTGGCGTGTTGTAGCTTGTTCCTACATTTACTGATTGTGTCTAGGAGAATGTACAAATTTAGAGAAGGTGTCTGTTTTCCACGTACACCTCTCAGCATAATATAGTGTAGTGTAAGTAAACCGACTCAGAATATCAAGATCTCTAGGCTGGCGAGTGAGCCAACGTCTCACGGTATGAGCCACTACGGCCGTCTACAGTCCCATGTAGGATGCGACGAAGTTGTGTCTGGACCCACAAAAAGTTCCAGCGAGGAATCCCAAAGAGGAAATCAATAGTGAAGCCACGCCCAGCGTTAGGTCACCAGGCCTGCTGGCTACCTTCATCCACCAGCCTCACTCTACCTCCATCCCACAGCCTGCTGCTGCTGCTGCCCGAAAGCTTGATGACTAGATTCGCCCATCTAACAGACCGCTGACTACTTTCATCCCAAAGTCTGCTAGCTACCTCCATCCTACAGAGCCTGATACTGCCTTCCAGTTTTCTGGTTAGATTCGTCCATTCTAAAGCCTGCTGGCTACCTCCGTTCCGTACCTTGCTGGCTACCTCCATCCTACAGAGCCTGATGCTGCCTTCATCCCACAGTTTTCTGGCTAGATTCGTCCATTCTAAAGCCTGCTGGCTACCTCCATCCTACAGAGCCTGATGCTGCCTTCATCCTAAAGTTTTCTGGCTAGATTCGTCCATTATAAAGCCTGCTGGCTACCTCCATCCTACAGAGCCTGAAGCTGCCTTCATCCCAAAGTTTTCTGGCTAGATTCGTCCATTCTAAAGCCTGCTGGCTACCTCCATCCTACAGAGCCTGATGCTGCCTTCATCCCAAAGTTTTCTGGCTAGATTCGTCCATTCTAAAGCCTGCTGGCTACCTCCATCCTACAGAGCCTGATGCTGCCTTCATCCCACAGTGTTCTGGCTAGATTCGTCCATTCTAAAGCCTGCTGGCTACCTCCATCCTAAAGAGCCTTATGTTACCTTCATCCCACAGCTTGATGGCTACTTCTATTTCACAGCCTGCTGTCTGCCTACATTCCATAGCTTGATGGCTACCTACATCTCTCAGCTTGATGGCTAGATTCGTCCATCCTAAATTCTGCTGGAAACCTCCAAGTCACCGACTGCAGGCTACTCCATCCCAGGGTTACTTCCACTCCACAGCCTGCTGACCACTTCTATCTCACTGCTAACTTGCCTCCTTTATTCATATCACGTCCCGCTTTACCTCTAACCATCTCACGGAATTACATGAAGGCGTTGAGTTGATGTCCTTCTTACTCTGGCAATGGTTTTTACATCGATCTAATACTGTCATAATTGACACTTTCCAAAGTCAAATTTGAAACTATACCCATTTGAAGAGAGGTAGAATATGGGTGCTATGCCATGTAAAATAAGCTGTGAAGGAGACTCTTTTAGAATAAATACATTTTAGAATATTCAGGTATTGAGAGCCACAACAATAGATTTCGAAACCTCTACTATTCATTAATGTTTGAATCCAGGTCTAGGTTAAGAAAATAGTTTTCTTTTCACGATTGTTAAAACTACTAAATAGGCACACATATTCTATTAGAGGGAAATTTGAATGTTTTTTCAAACTGTGTGAGAATATATATAAAGCCTATTTTAAATAATATTTGAACGGATGATGAGATGTAAAACTCCCTTCCAATACTCAATATACAATATCTATCTATCTTTTTAATAAATATTGTGAAATTTATATATTGTAATTTGAGAGAGAAATGTATAGTAATTTTTAAAGTATTCGTTTAAGGCATAAATATTTGACACTGTGAAGATGTTTCAACAAGAGTATTTCAATAAGATACAAATAACTTATTTAGAGTAGTTCCCAATAAGTGACGACCACATGGCGGTGACATGTTGGACACACGGAAGTCCGAGAGATTGAGGAATTTAAATGAAGGAAGAAGGAGGAAATATTGGCACGGAGGAATTAATCTGCACCAAGGAGCTAATCCCTTTATAATACCGCTACAATGGTCTCCTCGATTGCTTCTTCTCTCGATCCCTCTTCTTTTTTATTTCCCTCTTGCCGTCCTTCTCACACCTCTGTCGCCGCGACGTCTCGTGTTAGAGTTTCTAGCCGCTGTGACATTAGCTTTACACCACATTATGCCACGTCCTATTGGACCTAGATATAATGGTAAAGAACTCAAGCTAATAGCGATGCACTTCTTTATTCCAATAAAATGTTGGGTCGGTTTTGAAGCCAAATCGTTCTACTTGGGTCATGGAGAAGAAGAGCTATTGGGGGGGGTGTGAAAGATAGTCCACTCTTATAGTGAAATGAAGAAACTCATGTGGTTATGAACCTTTTAAAATTATATAAGAGTTTAAATTAAAATAATATTACAGATGGTGTTCACACTTATAGGGGAAACAAGTTTTATTATAAAATATTAAAAATTAACACCATATTTGAAATTTTTCAAATGTTCTATTTGAAAGCCTTTTTGTTTATTTACAGAACTGCACCTGATTTTCCCTTTATTTATGGAAAACAGAGCAACAAAGTCTGGTTTCACCATGATAACGCCACAAGTCATACCTCATCTTCAACCCAAGCTTATTTGGAAGATCTAAGGCAAAGAACAGGAATCAACACTATTCCAAAGAACAGAACCCCTGTAAAATCTCCTGTTTTAGCCCCGATGATTTTTGCATTTTTGGATGCCTTAAAAGATCACTTGGAAAGAGACACCCTAGAACAATTGAAGGTCTCTGGAAAGTGGTAAAGGAAAAATGGGATCTTTTGAGTATGACCATGATCAGAAAGTTTCTGCTATTGTGGAAAATCAGGTGCCGTTCTGTAAATAAACAAAAAGGTTTTTAAATAGAACATTTGAAAAATTTCAAATATGGTGTTAATTTTTTAATATTTTATAAAAAAAACTTGTTTCCTATAAGTGTGAACACCCTCTGTATATATAATATATTACATACGACCGCTGCAATCCGGGATCGACTCCCGCATTGGGCACTTTTTGTAATTAAAGAAATTTGAAGTAAACGAAATTAAAGAAAGTAAAGTAAAGAAATAATGCCACAATGGAGATCCCTATTCTTGTAAAAACACAACCCCATCAGAAAGTTCAAGTTGAACTGCTTTTACAGTAAAAACGGTCTCTAACTTCAATCCACCATGATTATCATAGCCTGTAACACGTATATACTAGGGATAATAATAATAATAAAATACAATATATATTAATATATATAATATATATGTGTAAAAGCTTTAACTCGAATCATTGTGTTATAAGCTTAGATTGACTTCGTTTTAAAAAGAGAGCCTTGGGATTTATAGTAATCTAATCAGGGTATATATCTACAATAAAGTTGTATAGGGGGTATTGGAACATATGCAAATAAGACCTAAACACCCTTTCTATAGTGTAGAACGCGGCGTGCGACCTATCCGTTTATTTTGTTTTCATATTTTAATGTAAAGAAATCATACACTTTTGTTATTGAAAGATTTATTAGTTGAACTCTTGGTTTTGTTGGATATATATATAGTATGGTACCCGCTACCTATACATACCCTGGAAAACCTATATCCAATATATTTGAATATATATGTTTTAATATTTGCATGAAAAAAATCGTTTCAATATAAATCTTGGGATATATATATATATATGCCTACAGGTGGCAAAGCTGGAACAAATTTTCTCTATCCAGAAGTGTAAAGCTGTACTTTCAATTAAAATAATAATTTTGGAGGAGAATTATTGACATGAATTGAACTTATATAATATATCTACACTAATTCCAAAATATAAATGCTGGCCTTTACACCACAAAGAGAATAATTGTGGCAAAATGAGGTATATCTATACATACGTTGCTTAAATCCATGAAATTACCTTGATATATGATTTTGTATTCCAGTTTCCTATGTTCAGCCTCAACTTACCTTTTATAGCTTTCACCTATTCCCCTTCTTTTTTATCGTTCTCCGTTCAGACATATATCTTAAATAGATCCTACGCACATTGGTCTTAAATAACCTTTCCTTAATTTGTAAAGAAGCTTCGGCGATCACTTTGTTGATGAAGTGCCACCGACAACGGCCGTTTTTAAACATTATTCCTAGTACACACACAAGCCAATATTATCATAATGGTTGTAGTCAGCAACTGCTTTTGTGGAAATCGGGTGTTCTTGAAGCAATTATTTTTCTTCAGAAAAAGACTCGATCCCGGGTCGTGACTGTCGTAATTGAACGGTTTATAACACCTAGGTATACGTGGTTGTTTGTTTTATCTGTGATCTATCATATGAAATGGTTATTTAAGCTGGTGTATATTTAAATTCATAAATTAAACCTATATTTGATATATACTCCAATAGATGTGAAAATTCATCGGCCCTATTTAATTGAATAATTGATTTTTTCATTAATAAAGTTGTGTTTTCACAGTGCATTTTAGATTAAACAAATTCATTAGGGGATATATATTTATATGTATTAAGAGGCCTATATTTGACCCCAATCTGGACCCATTGGAATTGAAATAGAGAATTAAAATGCTAGCTATACACCCAACAATATTTTCTAGTTACCCCAGACGGCGATCTATTTCTCTGTGATATCTATGCACACTCCAATAATTCCACCAAGTTGGCGCTATGCTACCAAAGCTGTGCAAGATGTCACGCTATAAATTTCATCTCCAGAATCTATCAAAGTTGCCGGGGAGAATTGAAAAGTTTCCTGCCACTTGCATAAAAATATAATTTTTCACCACGGCGAAGTAATGAATACAACACTCCATTCTTTGTCCGCCCAGCCCGCATAGCTTTTTTGGGGAGGGAAGAGCAGACCAGAAAGAGAAATGGCTCTCCGAGGCGATTTGCATGGTGCGAGGCGCCGATTGGATGGCGTCGTTAGCCATTAGGGCGCGGCCCAGACATAACATCTTCTTTCTGCCTGAAATATATTAAATACCGCGATAGGGAATGTTGGCGTCTGATGGCGTTCTGTAGGGGAGCTTACGGCAGGTACGTCATGTGTTGGGGTTATGATGGCGTTCTGTAGGGAACCTACGGCAGGTACGTCATGTGTTGGGGTTATGATGGCGTTCTGTAGGGGATCCTACGGCAGGTACGTCATGTGTTGGGGTTATGATGGCGTTCTGTAGGGGAGCCTACGGCAGGTACGTCATGTGTTGGGGTTATCATGGCGTTCTGTAGGGGAGCCTACGGCAGGTACGTCATGTGTTGGGGTTATGATGGCGTTCTGTAGGGGATCCTACGGCAGGTATGTCATGTGTTGGGGTTATGATGGCGTTCTGTAGGGGATCCTACGGCAGGTACGTCATGTGTTGGGGTTATGATGGCGTTCTGTAGGGGAGCCTACGGCAGGTACGTCATGTGTTGGGGTTATCATGGCGTTCTGTAGGGGAGCCTACGGCAGGTACGTCATGTGTTGGGGTTATGATGGCGTTCTGTAGGGGATCCTACGGCAGGTATGTCATGTGTTGGGGTTATGATGGCGTTCTGTAGGGGATCCTACGGCAGGTACGTCATGTGTTGGGGTTATGATGGCGTTTTGTAGGGGAGCCTACGGCAGGTACGTCATGTGTTGGGGTTATCATGGCGTTCTGTAGGGGAGCCTACGGCAGGTACGTCATGTGTTGGGGTTATCATGGCGTTCTGTAGGGGAGCCTACGGCAGGTACGTCATGTGTTGGGGTTATGATGGCGTTCTGTAGGGGAGCCTACGGCAGGTACGTCATGTGTTGGGGCTATCATGGCGTTCTGTAGGGGAGCCTACGGCAGGTACTTTTCAAAACCAGAATTCTATTCTTGCAATTAGTCTTGAAATGGAATGGTGGATCCTTTGCCGAAATCGGTGTTTTTTATAACTCTTTGGGATTTTGCTACAATTTATTTTATTTGTCCATTGGGTTTCATATTCAGAATGCGATCCTCGTCTTTTTCCATCAGAATTATAAGGATGTTTTAAAGGTGTAGAGATGTGCAGTTGTGCTTTTGAAAATGAAATCTAACGTATCTAAATTCGAAACCTAAAGTTTTCAATAATTGTATGGGTTGTTCTCAAAAAATTCTAATTTTCGCTATTGGCCTTAAGAATGAAGGTGGGGTGGCTCATCAGAGGCGAACTCTAACTTCAACTAGCTTGGCCTTCTACTTGATTAAATATAACTTTGTTTATATTTAAAATTAATATATTATCTTCATCATTTATATATTCTTTATTATAAATGCATGCACATCAGTTTATGACGCTACTATTGTTTTATCTGATACTCCTTTTGGCTGAAGACCCCTATGAATTGGCCTGGCATTATAGAATCTCTTATAAGAAACCACCTCTAAGAGAGACCGAGGGATTTAGGCTTTTTTAAAGGCGGTTTCTCATGGGAGACTACTGTATTGCGAGATTTCTTCACCTTTATATAATGACAGTTTAAAATTCAATGAATGCAATTCAATAGCATATATGGATTATGTCATATATATATTTGTACATAAAGTATTTCTGAAACTGATATTACAAAGCGGCTCAAAGATCAAGGAGAGTTTCTCGCAGGAAAGAAAGAGAGAAATGGGAGCCATTTGTGTTTCCTCACAAAACAATAAACAGTTTTCTCTCTTAAAAATTCACAGCGATAATTGCCCCTATTTTAACGCGCATTTAAAAAGAAAACCTTTCAAATGTTAAAAGTTTTGAGCAAGTTGGAAAATTTTACAAGTTTTTGTTGTTGTTGTCTTTTTATTGTCATTAAAAGTAACTTAATTTTTGTTAGTTTTGCTATCGAGTCATCCATAGCACCTAAACTGGTATTTATCTGAAGTTCTTAAAATATATTTGCAGTATTGTGCAGAAGTGGAAAGTTTTTATGTCAACCTGGGTTCGTAACCCGATTTGACGAACTTTATTAAAGATATTCGATGGCTCTCTCCGAGTTTTACACCAGTCCAACCTGTCCAGTGACAGCAGTCAGGGCTTTGATATCTTATATGTGTACCGCAAGCCACCCACAATTATTATCATGGCCTATTTCATGTGTATTTGTTATAAAAATAAACATTTTCTTATAATTTATAATGAACTACATAAATTCCAGGACATGACAATCATGGTGGGCATCCACAGCTCTTGTACACTATCAGTAAAACCTATATTTAATACTCATTTGAATATCATGCTCATATATTTTTATGAATAATAAATAAAAGGGTTAACTCACACAATCAGATATCAATGATTGATAAAAATATTTATAAAAAAACAATTTAGGAATATTTCTTAAAGTGGATGGAGGCTTACACTCTTAAAAATTATATATTCGAGTTTTAATGTTTCATTTAAGCTTTCTTATTGCGTTGATTTGTGTTGTCTCTCGATATTATTTTCTACCCATTATTCCTACCAAAGTGGTTTGTTTGGATTTAAATATTAGTGATTTCAGAATGGGGTTCAGTTTAGATATCCTCTAAACATACATGGCAATGATGCAGCAAGCCCCGAAGGAGGGTAAATGTAATGTAGGAAGTGTACCTGGGCATGTCTGGGGGCGAGAATTGAAGTAAGTCCATTTACAGACTATCTAGCTTAACGACCGAAGAAAGCTGTTGAACCGGATAAGGTCGATTGAGATAAAGTAATAGATGGACCTTGTAATAGCAGCGAGACCCTCTTATCTGCCCCAGGTCTATTTATAAAATATGGCGCCTTAAAGTTGGGGTTTGCCCCCTCGAGCCCTTCCTTTCCTCTACTTTCTTACACAATATAATCCTCCCTGTACGTGACAACGTGTCGTTAAACGACGTTTGCTCAATTCCCACAGAAATATCGGCTCACCACACAAATATAAATATATTGCTTCACATATTACCTGAAACTGTTTGAGTAGATAGTTTAAACAGACCGATTTTGAGATGTATTGATATTTTAGTTAGCTAAGTACATAGTAAATTTATATTTGCATGAGAAGGTTTTATCTCTAGATAAATATTTCTCTTTATATTTACCAAAGATGTACCACAGAGAGATACAGACCTTCTGATGCATCTCATTCTAAATAAATACCGTTAAAATATCATTCAGATGTCATTCCTATTGGTTATTTTGTCAAAAATAAAAAAAAATCGTAAACGTGCTGTCCTTTCACAGTTCTAGATCTGAAGGATAGCATTTATCTGAAAGTAAGATTTTATAAATTAAAAGAACCTCATTGTTAGCCCTTTAGCGCTTCATTGTCTGAATAATTCTAATAGTTTTTATGGTTATTCGACATTGGTATATATTTCATTAGAATTAGTCTCTCTTGTTCTAATTTAAGCGGTAAATACCAGAGAAAACAAGCTGGGGAAGTAGCTGCCAGGAATCAACCAATCAATAGCTAGCTAGAACCAATGGAATGGTGCTGGCTGTCCATTAAAAATTGCCTAAAGACTCCGCACGCCATCGTCTGATGTACGGCACAGCTAAAAACTAGTTTTGGAATTGGTTTGTGTTCTTGGTGCTGTTTATCTTCAGCTTTTTTAATGAGTTCTGTTTTAATTGGTTATTTGGTGTGAAGCGTCTTTTTTTAAATTGTTAGGTGTCTATTGATCAATTATTTATTTATGTAAAATTGCTGTTCTCGTCATATTTTTTTCGAATAGCGAAATATATAAAAGTATTCTTTTGTGACTTCCAAATTAAAAATATTCAAACAAATATTCATATATTTTGTCAAGTGGTACATACTTCGTCAAATCTACAATAGAAAATCTCATTTATTAATCTACATATATATTTATTTCATTTCCAGCAAAATCACTGACATATTTGCGTTGGTAGGTTCAATGAAAAATCCATATTTCAGATGTTTTAGATTTTATTTCGATATTTAGAGAGGCAGATTCGTTCGTCTTTAGCAAGAGAATGGTACACATACAAACCACATTATATATATATATTTACACTTCATCTTACTCCACATAGCTAGTACCCTATTTTACATATCTCCAGTATACTTATCGTTGTAGGAGTACTCTCTCGATAGAACTATCGTCGAAATATGTAAATAAATAAAATATACCTTTTTTCATTAATATGTACACCATCTTACATTGGAGAAACTGGAAAGGCCTTAAAAGATTGAAAAAATCAGCACAAGGCAGCCTTAAAAATAATAGCAATTATCACTCCTAGTAGACCATGCAATAAAACAAGGACACATACCAGATTTTGATAATTCCAAGATATTTTACCGAAACATACAGGATAAACATGTAAGATTATTTCTGAAGTGCTGGGCATCTATAGAGGACAAAAATAGTATTAGCAGAAGAATAGATATACCCCAATCATACCTACAGATAAAACAGAAACAGTAATTATAGAATATATACAATAGTATTTTAATAATATAAAATTTAAGAAGTAATCATATTTCCATTGAACAGTTTGGCCACACCAATCTGCTTTATTCAAAACCTCGCCACATCACGTGGATGTTTACAGGGTTAGAATCCCCAAGGAAGATAGGCGAACAGCCTCATCGAAATATTGGAAGTTATAATAAATATTTTTATCCAAAATAAGCGTTAATCATTCAAAGTATTTAAAAGCGATTGCTCGATTTTCAACAATAAATATAAATATTTTATAATTTAAAACTATATATATTTATTTTCTCATTCATTGAATATTTTACATCTTTGACCACACAAACATTATTTTAGAATATGCCATTTTTATAATGGTTGTAAATATGGAAAGTTATCTATTTATTCAAATTCACTAATATAGACTTAATTTTTTTAAATTCTATATAACTGTGAAATTTTTAATGTGCATTTTTCTTCGAGTAATTGAAAATAAAACTATTCGATAGCAAATAATTATTTTTTATTCTTCTTTTATCACGACTGTACCTTCAATTCTTTGTCTTTAAAACAAGACATCATGCGAGTATAAATACATACAAACTCGTATATATAATGCAATAATAGAAATAAAAGAGGGGCATATCCTGACCAGGCTCACATGAGCATTTCTAGATGGCAGATCGCCAAAAATATACATGTGTTATAAAGTACAACTCCTTAAGTATTGTGTATGAGTGTAGAGGCTAAGGAATGATGAAATCTGCAGTGTGGATAGACATTTCAAGGAGACCCTTCTTCTGTGACAAGGCAGCGATACAAATTTTGGAACTGTTCAACCTATAGTAGTGTTCCCTGACAAACACCCGGTGACTTCAACCTACAGGCGATGCATGTACGCGACATCTTCAGAAACGTCAGAGGCGACCCTCATCGACTTCCTGTCATAGGGAGGGTGGGTTAGTTCACACACGGCTTAAAATTGTCGAAGAAGCCAACTTTAAAATAGGCGTAGGCTGGTACAAGCAATTTGGCTCAGTTTTGGTATCAAAGCTTTTATGTATCATAATGACCTTTTTATTACCATAAATAAATCAAATACAATATAATACAAATGAAAACACCAAGACGCGAATGTTTTTTTTCACAAATGAATCAAACTTCTACTATCCTTACTGCGATGAAAAAATTGTATTGGGAAGGCTTGGCTCATCAGTGGTGAACCCTCCCAGCGGTTTCGCCAATTTAATCTACCAGACCGCTCCTTTAGAGCTCTAATACTGTATTGTATCAATTTGCTTTTATATGCTACACTGAAGGATGTAATTTTAAAATGGTATTTAACAAACTATGGACATAAGGCTTTAGGACAGTAGAATTACATTTTAAATATTGAATACAATATATACAGAATATATTTCTGCCTTAGGAACTTCAAATCCACGATCTTTAGCACAATTTATCAAACCTATTTACACGTACAACGGTAAAAAAATAAAGGCGGTTCGATAAAGTCGTTAAAGTTTAAAACTTTTACTTTTATTTAGATGTTGTTTGAGCAATATGTTGTTGTGTGGGTGTGTGATGAGAATGCTGTTTGTAGACATGTGGAATATATGTGAGATATATGTAAAGTGCGCCTGTGGGCCATTTAAATAATAAATTTGGCGCCAAGAATATTCCGCATCCAGGGGGACCACTTGAAAAGTAAAATTTCATCTGGCACCGCGGCGAATAATGAAAAGAGAAAATTAGATGAAACTTTTTGAAAAATAAAGAAAATTATTTTAAAAATCTGATAAAATTATATTTTTCAGATAAAAACTTTCTGCCCCGCGCATATTTTAGCATTTTTTAAATATTATAAATCAATAATTATCCGGTCTCTTCGATTATATCAGGGATTTGGTTCAATGAAGTGTTTGTCGCTCTGCTGGATGTATGTCCCCACACGTGGAGTTCAGCGTCGAGTTGGCTGTCTCTCTGGGCTACCTGAAGTTGGACTGCTGCAAGATACACAACGTCTGTACCAGACACCCAAATCACAAGTTGATTCCATTGAAACTCTATGTACATATTCTAATATGAAAAATTCACCCTTTCCTAATATTCGAAGTCTATCTTCTTTGAGTTTCCTCAAAGGAAATATTTCGAATTATTCAGAAGTTTTAAGCAAATATTATTCATAATAAAAACAATATATGCTAATTTTAAAAATTTATTTTCTCCGTAAATTGTATCTCTACTATGAAATATGTTCCAACGTTTCGAATAATTCTCTTTTCAAAACCATTTCCCGTCGAGCAAACTACCGCGGTAGTCCTCGGAGATTATCCAATTGAAGAGATCAAGGGCTCTCCATCCATTCCACCCAGTTATCTCAACAAATCCTTGTTCCTCCTGTTGTAAGATAACACCCAAACCTTATCTCTGCACTACTGAGTGACGTCTCTCCCACAACTTCTAATTGACATTCCCTATTCCATAGTTATGGTGAACGCTGAACCTCTTATATTGGTAATTTGGTTTATTTTGTAATATTAAATAAGAATATAAACCGTAGCAATGCGTTTCTTTATTCGTCCAAATTTCAAGCTTTCGGATCTTTATAATCCAGATAGGCCTGTAGAAATATTATAAAGATCCGAAACTTGCACTTTCCACGAATAAAGAAACGCATTGCTACGGTTTAAATTCTTATTTTATACTTTATAGCAATTTCTCTTCTAATGGAACCGTATTTTGTAATATGATAAATATCGGACATGTACGGCTCACAAGTTGGCTGCCATATGGCGGCTTATAGTGTAAACTGTAAGGTAAATATGATCAATGATAAGACCCATTTTGGAAAATATGTAATAATACAAATAATTATAACTCCAATTTCCTTTCGAATTAAGAACCTCTCTACTATTCTTACTGCGATGTATAAATATTGGGAAAGCGTGAATCATCAGTAGTGGATTCTCCCAGCGGCTTTGCCACTTTAATTTACCAGACCGCTCCGCAAATGTATTTTGTTAATATATCTAGAAATTCGCATAGGATTTCTCGGTACTTAACAAAACTAGGGAGCTTACTTTGAGTACAGTAGAAATATATATAGAATTCTACATATGTCTCTATCTGACTCCCAATACCAAACATGATCTCTCCAACTTACCCGGCATCGCATTCTTGCCATCTAGGATATGTTTCCATTGACACATCTGCACTTATGTAATACTAAAGAAGTGACAATATCGTCCACTTTATTTACAATATAGAGACGGCCAAAGAAACACAGAGGTGCTTATATATATATATCGGACTAACTCCAGACAACTCGATGCTCACTATTCTATATACTCCAAGTTTATTTCAGGTATATACATAGTGAGATAAAGTATAAATTGTTGTAACTCTCACATAGAGGTATAATTTTGTAGAGTGATTGCTCTAAATATGGCATTTACTCTTCATTATGAGAAAGTTAAAATTCATGCATTTAACCTATAAGCAAATACAATTGAGGATAGGCGGTACTAAAGCACCATCCCGTCACAAATTTGGCAGAAAATATCGATACAAAGAATTGAAACGAAGTACACTCATGGACAAAACTCAAGGAGCCTGTACCTTTTATCATGTATATATCGGGTCAGACAATAACTCTGAAAGATATTTGATACACAGTGACCTTTTTTGAAGACACACGAGAGAACCAAGAATGAACGATATTGCCTCTGTTTTCTTAAAAAAAAAAAAAAAAAAAGATAACCGGCGATATCAAAGACTTTTCACTTCCTCACGGTTTATCCATGACTGTAAACCGGATTTTAAATTCTTAGTTCACACATAATTAATGCCTACATGTCTATTCGCGTGATTGTGAACATTCTTCTAAAGGTGTGTATTGATTCACTCAGTTGGCGATGGATTTTATATTAAATATCCTTATAGAGTTTTCACGAAGCTTATTCAACTTACTTGAGATATTTATATTCTTAAAACTTAATAATTTTATGGTTTTTGAGAACCCGTTTGACTGTGTGTAACTTAGGAATTAAACCCAATTCATAATTTGTATGTATTGTCAGCTTGTGATCCCCTCTTTATGGACATCTAATTTCTAGAGATCTGATACATGGCATAGATCGCTAAACAATATTTTAGAAATTCCCCACCCCCTAATACAGTGATGGAGATTATGCAGAGTAAAATATAATGAAAGGGCACCTCCTGACCGTGTAGCTGAATGTTACAGAATAGTAACTTTCTATGCTGATTTATTCAAGGGAGTTAATTAATACCCCTCATCTTTGCTTTTTTTTATTATTCATCAAGAAAATTAACTCATGCACACCTTTCGGACTCTCTATTGGCCCCTATCAGCGTGACGGAGGCTCTACGTTATAGAACAAACATGGGGAGCCTCTCCGCATTTTTTTTTTTTTTTTAATTCCAGAAAAGGATCTTTAAGGCTCAAAAAGGTGGTTATAAGCAGGCTATTTATTTGTTATGTTAATTTGGTAATTTTAAGTTTTTTTTAAATTTATTTTGGATTTATTGCATGGATTGGTTTGATTTGTCATCGCTATATAAATTAGCGTATCTTCAATTTTAAAGTAGACTGCTTGTTGGTAACAAGTATATATATATATATACTAGCCGAATGACCCGGGCAACGCCCGTGTTTTACCCGATTGAATGTTTTTATTCAAATACTATTTGTTACAATTATAAATTGGAGCCGTGGATGTCACTCTTGTGAAACGTCCCGCTCCAAACTTTACATGTACATTAGGTCAGCTGGTATTACCCCTTATTTTCACCGCTAGAGGCGCGAGCGAATTGACTTTTTGTAAATATACATAATTATAAAGATAGAAGCTTCTATAGAAATAAATAAAATAAGCCGAAATAGCTCAGTTAGGAGAGCGTTAGACTGAATATCTAAAGGTCCCTGGTTCGATCCCGGGTTTCGGCATCTTTTTTTAATTTTTAAATTTCTACTTACCGTAACTTGACACTTAACGTGACAGAATTGTGCATGACGCTGATAACTGTATTAAATATAATCCAAATTGTGCCTTATCACACACTATTTATTTATTTGGATTAGGTCTTATTACCTTGTGTTTATAATCTATAATCTAAATTGTGCCTTATCACACACTATTTTTTTATTTGGCCTTATTACCTTGTGTTTATAATCTATGACGTAATGCCGGCGGCGCGCGCCCGTTGGCTGCCGGCGAGCACGTGACCTCCCTGTGCGCGCGCATCCGTGACAGAGGCGGCCGATGAGGAATGAGGAAAGACGGTCGTGACTATATATATACTAGCCGAATGATCCGGGCAACGCCCGTGTTTTACCCGATTGAATGTTTTTATTCAAATACTATTTGCTACAATTATAAATTGGAGCCGTGGATGTCACTCTTGTGAAACGTCCCGCTCCAACTTTACATGTACATTAGGTCAGCTGGTATTACCCCTCATTTTCACCGCTAGAGGCGCGAGCGAATTGACTTTTTGTAAATATACATAATTATAAAGATAGAAGCTTCTATAGAAGATAATGATCATAATGATGATGCGCGCGCATCCGTGACAGCGATGAGGAATTGAGGAAAGACGGTCGTGACTATATATAGGGATAATATATATATATATATAATTGAATGTCTGTCTGTCTGTTTGTTTGTTTGTTTGTACTCTATAGATTCAAAAACCATACATCCAATCGCCGTGAAATTTTGGGATATTATTAGGTATATCACCGGGAAGGTTTTTGAAAAATAATTTCATGAATATCTTGAATATCCTTAGAGTTACTTGCAGATTTGTAGATTTAACTCTCAAGCAGCGCCCCCATTGTGACGATGATAACAAGTTTTCTTATCACTAAGTTTGTTATCTTAAACATTATTTATCAAAAGTAAGATTATCTCAGGATGACACGGCAATGTGACACGGGAAAAAATGTTCACTAGATAAAACTATGATTTTCTATATGATATAAAAAGCCAACAATGAAGAGTGAATGTAATATAAAAAGCCAACAATGAAGAATGAATGTAAGATAAAAAGCCAACAATGAAGAGTGAATGTAATATAAAAAGCCAACAATGAAGAATGAATGTAAGATAAAAAGCCAACAATGAAGAGTGAATGTAAGATAAAAAGCCAACAATGAATAGTAAATGTAATATAAAAAGCCAACAATGAAGAATGAATGTAAGATAAAAAGCCAACAATGAAGAGTAAATATAATATAAAAAGCCAACAATGAAGAGTGAATGTAAGATAAAAAGCCAACAATGAAGAGTAAATGTAATATAAAAAGCCAACAGAGTGAATGTAAGATAAAAAGCCAACAATGAAGAGTGAATGTAAGATAAAAAGCCAACAATGAATAGTAAATGTAATATAAAAAGCCAACAATGAAGAATGAATGTAAGATAAAAAGCCAACAATGAAGAGTAAATATAATATAAAAAGCCAACAATGAAAAATGAATGTAAGATAAAAAGCCAACAATGAAAAATGAATGTAAGATAAAAAGCCAACAATGAAGAGTAAATATAATATAAAAAGCCAACAATGAAGAGTGAATGTAAGATGAATGTAAGATAAAAAGCCAACAATGAAGAGTGAATCTATATATATATATATATATATAAATGAATGTGTGTGTGTGTGTGTGGTCTGTTTGTCCTTTATGCCTGACCAAACCACTCATTGGAACGCCATGAAACTTTGGGAAGTTATTTAGTATAGAACTGGGAAGGTTTCTAGCAAATAAAATTTTTGAAATAACTTTTCGCTTTAAAATAATCAAGATAAATATTATAATTTATCTGTTATAATTCAACAATAATCTGCTCTAAATATTATCATGATGATACGATGATTTTGTAATGTATAAAATTAGGAAAGACAAAATTCAGGATGACACGGCAATTTATTTGAGACAAGAATAATGATACAATTCCAAGGCAAGATACTATTCCTTTAACTTCCAATTACCGAAGGAACCAATTAATATTGATTTTATTCAACTTATCGAGTATTTTTCAAGGGACCGGGAAAAAATGTTCACTTTATCGAGAGATTCGTTAGACAAATCTTTACTCGGGTAAAACCCGGGCGAAGCCAGGCGGGTCCGCTAGTAATAATAATATAATAATAATAATAATTATCATTAGATAATGATAATGATCATAATGATGATGCGCGCGCATCCGTGACTGAGGCCGATGAGGAAAGACGGTCGTGACTATATATATTAAAATAATAATAATAATATAATAATAATTATTATTATTATTATCATTAGATAATGATAATGATCATAATGATGATGCGCGCGCATCCGTGACTGAGGCCGATGAGGAAAGACGGTCGTGACTATATATATTAATATATATATATTTTTTAAATATTTTCTATTGTTGTTTTTTTTCACATGAAAAGCGTATTTACGCAAATTAGGCCTTTAATACCCATTTCTTGATTTCTCAGAAAGCCTTCTTGGACCAAATTTTGGTCGTAGAGGTACAGTCTGCACCACGCTGACGAGGGACAAGAGCCCGAACGCCTTCATGGTTGACCTTTCTCGATTTATCAAGAAATTGGGTTGGCCAAATATCTCGGAACAAGTTAAATAAACATTTAGTTTATTTTTGTTACACTAGATGGCGCTCTGCCATCTAGAAATGCTCATGTGAGCCTATTCAGGATATGCAATTTTTATTTTTAATATATATATATATATATACATCAGAGTATAATAATATCAACTGTATATTTCTGGAATATAGTGACAGGAAGCTATCTAAACTACCCATCTGTCTGTGTGGAGCGTGTATATCCTAAGGAAGAGCTGATGTCGCTGGTGGAAAATTAACAAGGTGATGTGTGTGAATTCTTTTAATTAAGGAGGGGAGGGGGAATAAACTGCTAATTATGTGAGGAGGGAGACAAAAATTAATTTCGGGCACAAATAGGGATTTCCACCCAAGTGTTTGCCCAGTAGGTCGGCAAAAATTGGACAGCCTTTTTTAAAAAATGTTTTTTTTTACACAATGTTAATTTTGGTTGGAGACTTTATAAAATGTGTGTGGTATAAATTGTTCCATCCAATAGAGAGATATCTCAGGGCAAATAAAGTTCCAATAAATTTAGCCGGACGGACGGATGGACCACTCGGAGAGCTAAAAAATAATTTAGCGGCAAGAGAGCAAAAAAATGATAATAGGATTGGGAAGTTTTTGTGAGCATGATTCCGGAGACGGATTTAAAGAAAGAAAATTGTGTGGAACCCAGTGTGGCCACAGAATATATCGAACCTCTGCTGTCATTTATTTAGCTAAGAGAAGTGGCTTGAGAAATTTCCATGAATCAAATATTGAATCTGAACGTTTGAATTGGAGTTTTCAGAATTTTAGTGTAATATATTTTATTGTAAAATATTGTTTTTTTTTTTTACACAGAATTTTATTTTTAGAAAAACATTTTTGTCCTCTCTTTCCAGGGACTTTTTTTTTGAAATTGATAACATTAAGTATATGTTGTATGGAAAATATTCGTTGTTATATTCCAGACGGTAAGGAAAGAATTTGCATAATTAGGCGTATATATGTAAATCAAGTAAAAGTTATTCTTTATTACTTTTAAAAGTCGAGAGAGAGTATGAAATACAATATGTCGATTTATCAATATATCAAACCAATTAATCAATATTTAATACATACTGACATTACAAACATTTATCAGATGCCGCAACTATTTTTATTTACATTAATTTAAGGAAGCTTTCAGGCAAGCCCTACGTCAGTTTATACGTTTTAGTTAGCTGAAGAAGGGCTTGGCCGAAAGCTTCCTCTAATTAATGTAAATAAAAAGAGTTGCGCGGCGTCTTATAATTTCTGTAATTTGTCAAAATCTGAAATCCTCTAATAATGAACATAGAGACACATTAAATAATTTTTATAAACATTTCAAATATTGCTTGTTTTCATGAAATCTTTCGACCATTTGTTATGGTACCTTGGCCAATCGTTCATGGCAAATAAAGGAATTCTCTCAACGCAGCTGTAGCTACATGTAGATGTAGGCCGTGGAAAGATTAGGTTCACCATTCGGCAAAAATGTCTGTACAGATATGAACTATCAAATGATAAAAATCCGGAATTTTAATGATCAAGAGTTGACACCATTCTTTATTTGGTTACCTCAGGTTCCTGGTGCCACGTTCAGTTATTGGTTGTTGTTTGTGCTTGGGTCTCATTTGATTTAACTATAATATGGGTCCTCTTTTGACCTCCATCTTTTGCAGAGTGGAGAAAATTGGTTAATTTTTCAAAGTACCTTTGAATTTTCAAAGATGTAGCTATGCATGATTGTTATTAAAATGTATGTGTGGTAAATTAAAGAGCTATATTCTGGAGTGATAACAAATACATGAAAGAGAGATTTACGTTGGAAGAATCCTTAATGAAGAGGACTGTTCATAGAAACTGAGTCCTTGATTTTGTCAATAGTCATTTTGCCCCTATGTCCCTAGAGTCAGCTCTACAATAAAGCATTTATAAATTCGTGAAAGGTTATATACGAAATCCTCTCTGTCCAATTTATCAGTTTCAAAAGATCTTCGACTCCTTGTAAACTCTTTTGAAATATTTCTGACGCGAGCGATATTCTTCTTCGCCACACTGCACGTCCAAAACTCAGGAATAACCTTACACAGTTGTATCAGATAAACCTCTAACTGATAATTATCTTAATAAGAACTTGTCTGGGCGGCACTCATAGGGGTTCTGTGAAAGGATACTTCGGCCAGAGAAAAGAAATTTAATTTTCCTAACCTTTCGATAAAATTATCTTGTGAATATATTTTAATAGGCGAAAAATACATTGATTAGAATATATACCTGATAATTGATTATGAAATATTAAATGTCAGGTAAAAAGATGACTCACAATTTGGATTGAAGACGAAAATCAGAAGGTAAAAAGTCTATATAAGTGATTGAGTGCGACATTTTGGTTGTGACACAGTTGCTACTGGCATCATTCTGGAGCATTCCAAAAATCCCTTATTTCGATTGGGTCTTGTTCCATTTGAGAGAATAATATTGAAACATACGAGATCTGCCACAGCACAAGTCTGCCACTGCTGAAAACCTCGATACCTTAATCATATTCCTTTTTAACGACCTATTATTTGTTTTCTTTTTGGGTGTAAATAAATGGAATATTTTCATATTTTTGCCTCTCTTTGTATTTACCTTGCAGCTAAGTACCCGGTACAAACCGCCCCTTTATTGTGTAATTGGATTAAGAACCTCTCTCTTTGTGGCGAGGTGAAAGGGTTTGTTGTTAGGCTCCATTTGAATTTAATCTCGGCCGCCAACTAATGCTTCTTTTAACAAATTTGCATACTGAAGAATGTTAATTTAATTTTATTTATATTATTCTTTCCCCGATTTAATTGTAATAATAAAAGGAATAGGTTGAATTTGTGGCTCATTTAACAGCGCCCTTGTCTGGCTTAAATATATATTTTTTACATATGGTTTTCAAGTACTAATTGCTAGCTCTTGAGTGAAAGACAAATGTTTTACCAAACATATTGTACAAGGTGGACAAATATTGTGAAGGATCTAAAGGATTTTACAAAATATCACATGGTTTAGTAAGGTCGATTTACTAGTAAGTGACAGACAAATTTAGTACACCATCTCCTCTCTGCTTGTCCATCCATTCCAGACATCCATTCTCCTTTGGGGAGAGAAATTCACAACTAAAAATCAACATACCTATAGATGATTTTCAAAAGAAAATTAAGTTTCCTGGCGTCACCTCATGGCTTGAATTTTATGGGACAAAAATACTTGAGTTTGGAGGACAACTTGCATAATTAGCCAAATATATGGCTATAGTAAATGAAATGAGTGGTGAACAAAGTGTCGGAAACAACGATTTATATGAAACGAAACTACGTGAGCGAACAACGATATAGGGGACACATGGTTAAGATTCTCTATCCCAGTCTGCCGTTCTCAGCTGGATTCTTTCTACTCGTTTTATATTTCTTTGTGGCAAATCTCCCCTTCTCTGCGACTCCATATTGAGGTACACCTTGTTTATCTGCCAGATATACTTGCATCTGGATGAAAGGATGCTTAAAAGCTGATGATTTTATATATAGGCAAATTAATATAAGTAGAAACATTTTAGGAAGAAAATGTTAATCAATATATTTTTGCGAAATAGGTTGAATCTTATTTGTTTATTTTATTCTTTTTTAAAAACCTTTTTGTACTCTTGCCAGAATTAACTTCATTTTATCAGTGAGGGTTCATATAAAAATGATATCAGTTGAAGGAAATCAAATTTCAGCTCTACATATTCAGCTGAGCAGCAAATATGGCCAATATGTCCAACACTGCTACAGGGATCTAGTTGACAGTACCATCCATCCTTATTGTTTTCCTGCCCAGAGAATTTCTAATAATTTGAAAAGTAAAATTAAACTGATGGGGAGGGGGGGGGGGGCGATGTTCATGGAATTTATGAACCACCGTTTTATTCGGCCCAACCATCTAATGGCCTCCAAGACACTATTACGTCCCGCTCCTCTACGATCGTCAATTTTTTTCTCTCTTTTTATGAAAATTCCAATCTATCGTTCTATTCTCAACAATATGGATAATTGTTGAAGTATGACTTCACGTATGTACATATAATATATAAATATAAAAATATCCCCTATTATTGTGACTTGTTTGTAAATAATAAAGTTAAAGAAAGGCTGACGTCTCTAGAGATAGCCGTGACAACCTGGCGCCATATAACTTCACAACAGGAAAACAGGGAACAGGAAAAGTCGACATTTGTCCCGGTAGGGGTAACTCCGGCTAAAAATAGAGTCGGGTGCTGGTAGAAGACAGTTGGGAGGTATACGAGTAGATGAAAGGAGATGCGGTGGTACTGAGCAGTCTTATTGCTGGAACCATGTCAGCATGCCTTTTTTTAAGAGACGTAGCCTTCTTGTCGCCACTGACTACTGGAATGTTTATTTACTTCTCCATTTACATTACTACATACACACACGACGAAATGTTGGTTAATGCGATGTCGGGAAAATATGATTGATCCAGTAAATACAATAAAAGTCCATGAGATTATTGATGAGAGACCTTGCAATATTATATTTTATGGGGCTCTAATTGGCAACATATTTGTAACCACTCTGCGTCAGGTTGCATCCCTGGTTATTGATGAATAAGCACATGTAGAATATAACCCCAACAGGTGTCGGTTCCACAGTGAAAGTTTAAAATTGACTTTGTGGGTTTTAATTTTTTAGATATACATCCAGGTATTAAAAAAAAACTTCTTTCTCTCTCTCTCTCCAATACTCAGAGTGGGTTAGCACATCGATCAATCTTTATATACTCTATTCAAGCCTTCAACAAGAGATAGATCTTTAAACACCATGTTTCGGCCTTGTATTTAAGAACGGAAACTATATAAGGCGATGTGAGGTTTCAAAATAAAACTATCTTCTACCGTCCTTACTGCAACGAAAATAATCGGAGGGCCTAGCTCATCAGTGGTGAACCCTTGGGGAATCACTAGGAGAGTTCACCAAACTCACCCATTATATTCCTTTTTGGGAAGGACGATAAGGTGTTGTTTTATTTAGAAAAGGGAAAATTGCCCTCTAAATAACAGATATACATTTATATATAATAAATATCATGTAATATTTATGGTCAGGCAACATTCTTTCTCTCAGTTAACTTTCAACGTCCCATATATAGATTATTTCAAAGTATTTTAACGTATTTATATTATATTTGAATTATCTTAAAGTAATAACATGTATACAATATATATAGGAACAAACATCAACACACCAGATATCCATCTTAACGCCATGTTATCTGTCGGGTACAAGGGATTTCACTATGGCCATATATGGTGCCACACTAGTTTTCAGCCAACTTTTATTTTAATTTTTCTCCCAAATATATATGCATATATGCAGGTAATATATTTTACTGTTGTATATTTATACCTCCCAAACTACTCGGGTATATGAAAACAATAAACATATGAACTATTTTAAGAAGTTTTTGAAGAATAAATGGAAATTCCTAGTATTAGAATAAAAGTAAGTCTTCATATATTTATTGTTTTGAAAACTATTTATTCCTAAGGATATATATATTAAATACAAGCCAAACGTATATATGTAATCTTATATATGGGAAAAGGACAAGTTAAAGGGGGGTAATATGAATTTATTCACCAATATTATCTAATTCACCAGGCTTCTAGTTTGTCCTATACACAAAATTGCGGTGGGAATAATGCAGAATCACGATAAAAGCTCAAATAAGCCTTTTAATAAAAGTAATCTTTGTAAATCCATATAAGGGTTCATATATAGATACTGTAATATATTTCTCAAGCACACATTCGGGCCCTATTCACCGATCTAGAAGATCAAAAATGGCTGAAGAAATATATTCAACTATATCCAAGATACCTGGATGGTCCAACCTATGATATAAAGTTTTATTTGTGTGAAGATAAAACTATACATTATTATATTTTTTCACGTATTTTTTCTTCCTTCATCTTTATCAAATTGTAAGAGGTAAGGTAAAAAAATATTTATAGAGTAGCAATATATATATATACATATCTATAAACTGAGGTTGACCTCTCATGTCAAAATAGATGTTGAAACTATATTGACCGTCGCCGCAAACTATCGGCCTCTGGTTCCACCATGTGGACGCTTCTCAGTTTGTCAAAGCTGGTGTTGTGACTTAGTCACCGACCCGAGGCCGCTAGTTTGCGGCGATGGCCAATAGAATACGTCTAGTTTTAACGTTTATTTTGACAAAAGAAGTGACCATCATTTTTATAGATCAATATCCTCCCGGTAAAGTTTCCAAATATATATATATATATATAGAATCCTCCTATAAATAAATTTAAAAGGAAATTTTTGTTCTCCTACGTATCCACACACATACAGACCTATCATAATAGAATTTTAACAGGATATATATGTGTATATTTTGGAATGGGGAAATCAAAATGCCGATATAATATCGCCAATAATGAAATAGTAATTCCTATCATGTGTCCCGACTACTACACACTAGTTGGAATAAAATTACATTCTATTATAGCGCGCCATCTGCTATCAAAATTCGAAACTAACATTTGTCGAAACAATATTCGTTTGTCAAGCAATCATTCGAGGGAGTCCCGGGCGAAACTGGATCATTTACTAGTTTCATAATGTTGATTTTTGTTCTATTTGAGATTATCTTCATTAATTGAATATACCGACAGTGATTGAAGATCTTTCTTTTTATGTCATTCTCTCGATAAATTCTAGGTAGACTGGTGTATACGGAATACATTGGAGTATACAGACCCGCATATATGACACCTCTCACTTTTAATCAATCACTTTTATGTATTTATCTAATTGCACACAAATACCATACGCATATTTTTAATAAACAATTCGTTCCAAAATCACTTTATTAGGTACCGCTCAAGAAGAGCAACCTAGTTTATGATAATTGAAACAATGAATAATATGTGAAGGTTATTCACATATTAAACAAAATGTTAACACGGGATTCAATCCCGGTTCATGGCTGTCGGGAATCGAAGATGTTACCCACTTGTCCTCCGACTTCTATCAATAAACAATATATTTCAATTGTATATATTGTCACTGTTCGGTGGAATGGTATGTCGAGTCTTCTAATCGAAGTATTTTATGATGTATGACAGAATATATTATCCCTGTATTCCCAAATAAATATATATTCCATATAATTTATTCATCTCAGCCGAAGTCTAAGATCATTGTTATGATCATTGGCCAAAGTTGAGTTGATGCGAACTGCTATATTTGGGGTTTCCCTGCGATAGGAAATCTGAGAGAATTGTCACTTGATACGACAGATTTTTACTTTTCTTAAAAAAAAAACAAGTAATTTTGGCACTGTATTAATAAATTGTGGGCGAAAGTATATATGTGAAAAATAGTCATCATGTGCCCCAGTTAAAACTCAAAGAGTGTTCTTATGAAATATTGAAGTTACACCTGAGTTAGAGAGGAAAAATTGCCACCTGTAAACTTAGGTAGGGCCGCGCTATGAATTTTGGAAGAAAGTTTTAAAGTAAGTTGATACATCAGCCCAACTATATATCACAGAGAGGGAAATGGACTCTCCCTTATCGACAGCCGACTTTCCAGCCAAATTATCCTCTCTTTATCCTGCTGACTCTCTCTGTAGAGTTTTATATATATTCCACCTATAAAAATATTAATATTGAATATAGGACTTCTTAGACGTCCTGACCTCCTATCTATATTGAAAGGTAGAAAATGTGTCCAGTACATAGTTGTAACCACATATAAACTTAGAGAGATTCTATTTCAACCTAACTCACTCACATATTTGGCAAAATATTCTTTGAATAATTGCAAAGGTACAATTGATTAATCTGGAGAATATCAATAAGTTTCTTATTAGTTTGAAATGACAAGCTTTCAAGAGCGTGGCCTGCGAATGAGCTGACGCTTGAAATATTGCCATTTTAAACTAATATTGCATTGCTCCTGATTTTGATAACGTGTATTCACTGACACATGCATAAATAGAGAAATGGATAAGACAACATCAATCCGTGTATGTTTTCAAGAAGAGATATAACACTACCGAAATGTGAATATTCGAATGATATCAACTGGCGCTCAAAAGGCTACCATATACTACTGGAAATATTTGTCTAATTTTAAAAAACTAATGTATGTATTATATGTGAGTTATTTCATTTTGAAATATGAAACTTCCAGGGATAAGTTTCTGAATAAGTTGTAATATCGAATATCAAGCCTTCGAGTCTTCTGGCCATCTCTTCTTCGACAGAAGATATTCAAGAAGATTCAACACTAGAACATCGGCATTTCTCTTCAATAATGATGACAGAAATTATGGCCTATTGGGGAATTCCATTAATAGAGGAGGTCAGAATCAATATCAATACACTTACAGAAATGTATTATTTTTGATTTCCAAATGATCTTATATTTGATACAAATGATTATCATCTTTGAATTCTGAATGTATTTAATGATATTATTTTAAATATTCAATAACGAAATTTATATGATAAGGCCATTCATTTTTCAAATTAGTAAAAAATTATCAAATTGCTTATCTTGAGGTATTTTCATGATATAAACATTTTCATTAAAATTGTATCTTTATTCTTCCCTTTCTTTTATGGGCTATGTAAATTGTTTTTATTATCATATTTAGTATAAATATATTTTCATGAAAATACAAACTACCTCAATCTATCTGAATATGTACAATCTATACTAATTCCCTCCTTCAACTCCCCCTTCCATACTACGTCGTGGTATGTTGAAGGATTATTCAGATAATAAAATATATATATATTCAGCCACATATTTACATATGTATATTTAGTTACATATATTTATATTAACTTGTTTTTTTTTTTTTTACTTCTTCATGTCACATCATGAAGCAAATTTAGGAGGAAGCTAATCGGGCGGTCTTGCGACATCATGTAAATATTATGATGATAATCCGCTAGACTTTCATAGAATAAATGGTTGTAATGTCTATTTAAACAGCGGTAGATTTCCAATAAAATAATTGCCAAATAACTATACAGATATAGGTGCCGTAAAATTGAAGGAGGAAGGTATTCTCGTGAGCTAGACAAGCACATCTTCCTTTTAGAATGTATGTAAATAGTGAAATTTTATTACAAGAATATCTACGCATATCTGCCACTTCACCAGAGAAAGAGAGAGAGCTTAAACCCTTTCTTTTTTTTTGCAAATTCTGTAGATATCATAACTTATGGCGTATAGATAGTTTGATGTTATAGTTGACTCTTTACTGATGATAGTCAGTCAGAAATAATGGTAAACAGGTCGATAGCCTTTTATATGTATATAAGATAATTGCAAGAGATAAGACTTTTATGAAAGATCGAAAAACCTTTCTCAATAAGTTTATTTATTACAAAACACCGCGAACTCTCGACCTCTCGACTTGAATATGTGAAATTTTCACATAGAAGCTAAATATAGTTTGATGTCTTTTTGAGAGAGATAGGAGCCATTTTAGCCCATGAATACTCGGGCAATATATCAACATGATAAAACATGTGAAAAAATAGTACAATCATGATTTTTCAGGATTCCTGAAGGACCAGTCTTTTGGTCGTTGAGGTACAGCTTGAACCACGCTGATGAGGGCCAACAGCCCGAAACGCGTACGTGTTAGCTTTTCTTGATTAACCAAGAATGGGTATTTAGCCAATTTTTAAATAATTAAAAACAACGAGAATAGTTGATATTTATTCCGATAGATGGCGCAAGGCATCAGCAAATTTCAGTTGCACGATAAGGAGATACCTTTTTCATAATGATCAGACATGTTCTATTGAGTATTATGATACAATCTATGTACTATTTGGTTCTTTCATAGTTTAGTTAAAATTCGAGGAAATCACGTTCTCTTTCTCATCAGAGCAGGATTCTGTCCAAAGATGAGATTTCTTTAGGATGGTATTTTCACACACCTTCTATCACGATATATTTCCCATTTTTCGTATTCTCTTTTAATACGAAATTAAAGAGCTATTTGTGTACAATAGTCTCTACTCGAGGTCACCGAATTAATTACTAGAAGGAGAAACATTTGGAGGAAATACTCTAATGGTTAGAGAAAATCATTATGTTGTTCGGATTTTTATAAAGGAAAGATGAAGATGCATAAACCCTCTTTATTTCCTGTCTTCTTCATTTTAAGAGTAAAAACATTTAACATATTAACACATTCTACTCTAAACGGGGTTCAGAATTTCAAAGAACTAGATTTAAAAATAAATGTTTTTTATTAAGTGTTATTTATCAGTGATTCAAATGGGTTTACATTCAGTTTTGAAACTATGCTCTGAATGTGCGTGTGTTTTTTCAATTTGATTAAGATATATACAAATAGTGAACAACGTCATATTAAACCTTTGAAACTTGAAACGGTGATTACACCGAAGTATCGGGGTATGAAGTTAAGGAATGTGTTTCTGTATTATAGTATTATATTTGTATTTTATTTTCTTGGAATTTGTATAATTCACAGAATATATTATCATCATATTAGTTTTTTTTTTTTTTATGATCATCAACCATGAATCAAGTAGTTTTGTGTATTCGAACAGTAGAGGAAACAATCAAGAAATTGTTTTAAAGTTTTAGGGGTTTTGAATTTTGACCTAAAATATTAAAGTTTCCATCTTGGGTAGAATCTAACGGCCCAAGTTTTCTATTGAGAGCAAAAGTCAGTAAGAGTCCTGTGTGTCTGGATAGTATCTGACCACTTTAATACACAAATGGAGAGCGTTAGAGAATAGACATTTATCAATCTAGAGCATTCCAACTACATCACAATCACTTTTTTTCAGTAGAGCCAATATTTTTTATAATACAATAAAATGCGGCTATGATTATAGAACGACGTTTAACAAATTATACCACAAATGTTTCTTTTTACAGAACGAAAAATGGTAATTTTAATTTTTTTCAAGGAGAAATAACGACTATTCGTATCCTTTTGTATCTAAGAATATTTTAGAAGGTCAGCTTTGTTACACCAAGTGTGGCATGTGAAATACTGTCATCAAATATAAAGCGCGACATCTAAACTTCAATTGATAGTCGCACTGTGGGTAAAATAACTAATTAACCCACTAATTGGTTTCAGTTTCAGTAATTGGGTGAGAATTACCGGCCGCGAGAAATTTACGTATTGGACTTTAATTGTTTGTCTCTCCCACGTGATTGGTCTAGAGAGCGATGTTTACATTGTCTCAGCCAATCACATGCGTAGATTTCCCCGAGGGAGGGCAGTCGTCGCCACAATTAGCATCCACCCCAGAGTTTTTTAAAAATAAAATACTTTTCTTCAACTTAACAATCTCCCTTCAGTTTTTTATCCTCCGCCGCTGAATCTCTTTTAATTTTTTATGGCCCATAAACTGTCCTCAAAGCCTTAAGAACAATAAAAAATTCCCAGTTAAAAATTAAAGTTCTAATTAAGTTAAGTGGGGGAAAATAGAGTAATTTAAATAAATTATTATTTTGAGGGCAGAAAAACGGTGGGCTAAATAGAAGATTGTGTAAAAGCTCGGGTTTTCAGAACGGACCGTGCCTGATTGATAACAGTTTACCCGGGTCCATTATGTTGGAGGCCTTTGCTCAATGTTTTGGGACCAATTATACGCTTTGGAGGGTTTAAAATTGATAGGGGCCTTGCAAAGAATCACTGGAGCGATTCCAAAGAACAAAAATCTTCTTTTTTTCCATTGCTGTGCTCGCCCAAAGTAGCTTAATCTAGATTCCGCCCGTGGCTCTCTTTCTCTTCTTTCGCTTTTTCTTTATATAGTTTTTTTTTTTTTTTGTTGGAAACTTTTTGAGTGACGTCAGGGCCGGCGTTTCATCCGCGGCGGTGTCCAGGACAGCAGCGCTGGGTGTCACATCCTACCTCAGTGTTGTTTTGACAGAATTTGTGGATTACATCACACACCTGGGTTAAAACCTTCATCTCTTTAGCGGATGTTCGCCTCTTTCATCATATTGAACTCTCTATAATTCAGTATAAGCCAGGTTAGCAGTAACTTTGTAAAAAAACCACTCAATTTTAAATAGCGACAATAAAATATAGTGATTAACATCATCTTAATTCCTTCTAGGAATAGATCGAACTACCCAAAGCCCCGTGTCTCAACCACTATTCAATATTTAACATTTAAAACCCTGAGAAAATAAGACAAAGAAATAAACGTATGAGATCAAGCGGTAAAATGAAGCGAAAAGTACATCCTGATTGTACAACTGTACTCTGCTGATGGCTTGCACCATCTATCGAAATATATATTTAAAAAATAGTTTATAATTTTTATATGACGCAAATCACAAAATTCTTCTTCCTTAATGTAACATGCTGCTTTATATAAATTTAAGTAGATTTAATGACGCGATAAAAAGTCAATGATTTAGATACTATGTTTTGCAGAGGATGTGCTTTATTTGAAAAATCGATAAAGAGATATTTTACTGCATGTATGCAATGAAGAGGTATCTATACATCATATATGTTGGTCTCTGAAAGTCGGGGTGGATGAAACAACATTTTAATCTTTTTAATTACTGAAAAAGGATTTGAGGGAGTAAAAAAGCTTAAACTACTCCTTCTAAGCCATAATTTAAATGTAATCCATTTTGTGATTTTCTCTGGAAAACAATTATTAAAATAAATGGCTTCCACTCCCTTCATTTAATTGCCGCGTCCTATAGACACTGCCAAGACATCAATTTATTGTATCTCTGGATAATCTCTGTAAATTGGGGGAATTATCCAGTGGGAGGTGGATTGGACCCCTGCGAGGTAATGGTTGAAATACTAAGTATTGGCTTAGAGGGATAGCTTCAAAGTTGCCTTCATATATTTGCATATAGTGCTAAATGACTACACTTGTGTGTTTAAACCAATGCACACGGATATATCAATTCAACCTACAATTTTCTTTTATATTCCGAGTTTTGCAGTGTTAACTTGTTCCATAGAAGTGCCAATTATTTATATGTTTGTTCCACAAGTAGATAACACATCGAATACATTTATCTAATACCTTATACATTGTGGTGCAATTCGTGTTACTTAGAGAAGTCGGAATTTGGACTCAGAAATGTTTAATCTGCACGTCCAAAAGTGAGCTGTACAGATCAGGGGACCTCTATCCAGGAATTTCAGATTGTGCGATACAGCGCCGCAAACTACCGAGAATTAACAAAGCTATTAACGTGACGTAAGAGAGAGAGAGAGAAGGGGGAACTACTAGTTACACCGATACATTTAATAATTAAAAGGTGAATGTAATCATCAGGCGTGTCATTAACCTAAGCTCCCCATATTTAATTAAACCCAATTAGAAGTGGAAGGAAAAGGCAGCCATATTAAGAGAATAAGACCCGGAAAATAAAAAAACGGCGTGTTTAAAATATTTCATGGCTGAACGAACCTAATCTCCAGCAAAATAGATTTTTTACTAACACGTCCTCCTTTTTTCACTTTCCAAAAGTGACTTTTTTATTCGCGATATATAAAAGTAATGAACCATGGAATCATAGAAAAACTAAGGAAACGACATTATCAAGGCTTGAAAAAGTTGCCACATTAAAGTATCTTTCGATATCGCTGGGTGTTGGCGCCAACCCTGTCGTGGAGCTGCAACATGTTGACTTGTGTTGTCACATTTGTTGGAATCTATTGACTTGTGTTGTCACATTTGTTGGAACCTATTGACTTGTGTTGTCACATTTGTTGGAATCTATTGACTTGTGTTGTCACATTTGTTGGAACTTATTGACTTGTGTTGTCACATTTGTTGGAATCTATTGACTTGTGTTGTCATATTTGTTGGAACCTATTGACTTGTGTTGTCACATTTGTTGGAATCTATTGACTTGTGTTGTCACATTTGTTGCAATCTATTGACTTGTGTTGTCACATTTGTTGGAACTTATTGACTTGTGTTGTCACATTTGTTGGAATCTATTGACTTGTGTTGTCACATTTGTTGGAACTTATTGACTTGTGTTGTTACATTTGCTGGAACCTATTGACTTGTGTTGTCACATTTGTTGGAATCTATTGACTTGTGTTGTCACATTGGTTGGAACTTATTGACTTGTGTTGTCACATTTGTTGGAATCTATAGACTTGTGTTGTCACATTTGTTGGAACCTATTGACTTGTGTTGTCACATTTGTTGGAACCTATTGACTTGTGTTGTCACATTTGTTGGAATCTATTGACTTGTGTTGTCACGTTTGTTGGAACTTATAGACTTGTGTTGTCACGTTTGTTGGAACTTATAGACTTGTGTTGTCACATTTGTTAGAACTTATTGACTTGTGTTGTCACATTTGTTGGAACTTATTGACTTGTGTTGTCACATTTGTTGGAACTTATTGACTTGTGTTGTCACATTTGTTGGAACTTATTGACTTGTGCTGTCACATTTGTTGGAACTTATTGACTTGTGTTGTCACATTTGTTGGAATCTATTGACTTGTGTTGTCACATTTGTTGGAATCTTTTGACTTGTGTTTTCACATTTGTTGGAATCTATTGACTTGTGTTGTCACATATGTTGGAACCTATTGACTTGTGTTGTCACATTTGTTGGAACTACATAGGTCTAACATGTCGTCAAGCTGTTGATATATTAAGATATCATTGGTATAACCTTTTATCTAACCATCGATTGGTATAACCTTGTTGGTCACACTTTATTGGTCTAACTTGCCATCTATAGTTGTTGATTTGCATCGTTAAGATAACACTAGAATGACATTTCAACTGACGATTGGTATTGTATTACTTACTGTACACTTTAATTCGTCACCTGGCTGTCCATTATAAATATAGCATTGTTTGGATATCACTAGTAGGACGTTTTATCTAACTGTCAATTTGTGTTGTAACCTCAAGACTACTGCGCGACTGATACCTATGAGAAGTCCCCACAGATATATCGTTAGGGCAGCGAACGTCCCTCTCTCACAGCACACATCACGGCGTAATTAGCTGAGCAGGTAAATGAGAAGGTTTTTCGATTAAAAAGTTAAACAATGGCGAATAATTACCGCGAGGAATGTAATAAATGTGACTTTAATTGTGATATCGCAGCACTCAATTACTGATTCACCTTTTTTCTTATTGTCCTTGTACTGTTTTTTATCCTGTATTTTAATTACTTTTTCTGGAGGTTGGTACCTCTTCTACAGCGCTGACAGACTTTTCGACATTCCGATTTCACTTTTTCACTTAAGTGAAAATGCCAAGGAATCTACGGTCTAGTTCTCTGAATAGCCAAGGGATGCCCCTTTCTACATGGCTATACGTACATAGAATGACCAATTTTGTTTTCATACAGCCCCGATAGATGGAGCTGCTCTCCGCCGTTTGTTAGGAATTCACTTAGATGGCGGCTCAACATTTAGTCGGGGACCGGAAATCTTTTGGGTGCGCCAGGCGTCACATCCGGTGCGTGGTGATGGATGTGTTGTCGGTTTAAACCAGCGCACATCTGTCTTTATTGTCTAGGCCTAGTTGATGTGCAATTGTTCTATTTTCTTCGCCGCTTATAAAAACGACTTATCTATTATTTGCCTGAAAAGGCACTTCTCCCTTTTAAAATGTAGATGGTTTGACTATCTTTTTGCACAAAGATCGCCCGAAGTCAGGTGAAATGAATATGTAAAGGCAGATCCTATCAATTGAATATGCAATAACCTATCTTCTGAATTTAATATAAACGCATGTGCAACAATGCTGAAATGAAAATATAACAGCACAAACCTTGGCAGGTGCAGTCCATTAAACGTGTAAAAAGCTATCTTCAGAAATTGAGATCAACGAATGTGCAACAATGGCCGCTCTGATAGATTCAAATTAGCTTTTGTCGAATGTGGTGATGTATATATTCAATGATATAAATCTACGTACACTTATCAGACCTAGTCACATAAACTTCAGTTAATTTTTACAAGAGAGAGTCTTTTCGTATATGAATAACATCTCTCTCTCCATTTTACCAAAGTGTCCGATTTTAGTTGTGGGATTTTTAACTTTAACATTAGATAAGCCACGTTAACCCAATCAAAGTTATATTCCCACTATAGAGACATATATACAACGTTTACCACCGAAGAATACTTCTTAAGTGAACTCGCTTTTCCTATCATCAGATTAATTTCACAATTTAGAACCCTTTCAATTTTTTTCAGAGAACACCATTTGATTTTATTGAGGCGTGAAGACCTGAAAAGCACTTTCTGTGGATCAGGAATAACAACGGAGATGTTGCATTACTTATTTGACTGTGCTGCTCTGTCTGAGGAAAGACGAAAGCTAAATGATAAAACGGGGCAACTTTGTCCTTCATTTCCGGCACTGATTAATGAAATATCAAAGAATAGGTATATAGCGATGGCGATATTTGGATTCCACAAGACTATATCCCGGAAAAAGGCCTCACAGTGTTCTCCCCATCCCTTGTGAACTGGCGAATCCTGTATAGGGCGAGTGGCCCTAAATAAAGGCTTTTGTTGTTGTTGTTTGTTGTTGATAAGCCACGTTTCCAGAACGTTCTTTGAGGTCCCTGATATATGACCTTCCGTTTATATTAGGATTTTCTATTGAGTGTGGACCTTAGTTTTATCTAAAAATATAAATAGAGTGTTTATAAATGCAAGAAACCTATCAACAACCCTCACTTGCCGAAAGCCGTCAACTGTGTAAACTATTATCGCGACTATTCAAAATGATTTATTGACATTTATTCATGTTACAAATGAGATATTATTTACAATTTGGTGAAAAATATATACACATTTGTTCTCAGTGAAAGAGGCTCCTCCACCTTGAGAAAGTCCTCCTCCAGACAAGAACAGGATCAACCGCTCTCAGTTAAATACAATGTATTGAGGAAAATAATATCTAGGCCACTCTTGGCAAATGCCAGGATGGCCAGGACGTTGTCATCCTGCCCTCGCAAGAAGAACCTGTGTAGAACAGTTGGCTTTTTTTTTTTAAATGCTCAACATGCTGGGTGGGAAAAACGGAATAAATAATAAGAGAAAAAAAAATAGAAAAAGCCGTTAAGAAGTCAACCCAATACATGCATATCCAAGTACTCAAATATGCAAATACATATTTGAACATATATGTAAATACATATTTGAACATATATGTAAATACATATTTGAATACTTAGGTATGTATGTATCGGGTTGGCGTCTTAACGGCTGAAGCAAATTTTCTGATATTTCTTAAATCTATGTCAAATGGTAGGGAAAACGCTATTAAAAAATTTAATTTGGAATTAACTAGATCGATATAAAAAGAGAGAGAGTTCTAAAATCTAAGGTAAGAAGAAAAAGATAATTATATAATCTAAGTTTTTCTACTTCTCTGTGTGAATTTAGCCACAGGGTTAGGTCTGAAGAGAATTACTTTAATAGTTCAAGGCTTGTGTGGAATATGTAATTAATCCCAATAATTTACATAAGGTAACACTTCAGTGCTGTTTACGACTAGATTCTGTTTTACAATCATTCGTTTAACAAGTTAATACTATAATTTTTGTATTTAAAAAAATAAATAAATTCTTTGACGAATCCTTCTAATTATGATGTAAAAGGCATAGCGTAGAGAAATGACGAAATTTATATACTAGTGATATATAGTGGAATTGTACCGGGATCAGGTGGATAAATTAAGAAAGAAAGGCATCTCCTTATCATCCAACCAAAAGTTGATGATGGTTTTCGCCATCTATCGGAATATATTTAAACTAATCGTGATTTTTATTTATTCCAGAATTGGCCAAATTATCCTTTCTTGATTAATCAAGAAAAATTAATCACGTGCGCGTTTCGGGCAGTTGGCCCTCATCAGCGTAGCGCAAGGTGTATCTCAACAATAAAAAAAATCTGGTCTTAGGGGGCATCCCGAAGAATCATGAAACAGGTATTTGGTCAATTCTGGAATAATTAAAAACCAAAGATTAATTTATATTTATTCCAACAGATGGTGCATTGGTTGCACAATCAGGAGATGTCTTTTTCTCAAATTGTATACTGGGTCATTTAAATTGCATATGTGTAGCTAGAGTATGATTGGCACTTGTAGAACATTTATATGAATTCAACAACAACACTCTTCACTCGCACATGCGCCACGGAATAGCTCAAGATTAATTAAGCCTGAAAATGTGTCGGTAAAAAACATCGATCTATCGTTACTTTGCCAGAATTTGTCTTAATGAGATCCACTGTCAAATACCCGTGTAATATAATAGACACTTTTCAAGTCTTAATATCATCATAATACAACTTTCAAGTATCAATTTTCAAAATCAAAATCAAACTTGTTAAAAATAAAAATGCCAATGTGCAAAATCAGCAAATTTCTGAAAAAAAAATTCTGGATTCTAATGCCCGGTGGTTTATTCTACACCTCGATATGTAGAATCACTGAGGTAACATGCTTGCTATACTAATCTTATTTCTGATTGGCTGGTTGAAGTCATGTGACAGTGCATAGCCAACTAGCGGTCGAATAAACCGGACACCCTATATATATATATATATATATATATATATATATATATATATATATATATATATATATATATATATATAGATGTAAATTTTATATATATATATATATATATATAGATGTAAATTTTATATATATATATATATATGTATAGAAGCAATGGGCGCTTCTCCCGTCAAAATAAACGTCAGAATCTGACGCCATCTATTGACCGTCGCCGCAACTAGCGGCCTCGGGTCGGTAACAGTGACGTTTATTTTGACGGGAGAAGCACCCATTGCTTCTATGGATTAATTTCCTCCTGGCAAATTTTCCATCTCTGTTTTGCCAATAGATTTGGCCCAGCCACATTGCCAGCAAAACACCTCTTTGGTAGATTGTGAGGATTCCATTGGATCCCGTGTGGATCTCATGGAATAAAATCCGCCCTAGACTGACGAGGGCCATTAGCCCGTAACCACGGTCTCTAGGTGGACGCTTATCAGTTTTCCAAAGTTAGTGTTGTGGCTTTGTCACCGACCCGAGGCCGCTAGTTGCGGCGACGGTCAATAGATGGCGTCAGATTCTGACGTTTATTTTGACGGGAGAAGCGCCCATTGCTTCTATGGATTAATTTCCTCCCGGCAAATTTTCCTTCTATATATATATATATGGTGTGGGTGAAAAGAACAAGAAAAAAATATAGAAAAATGGTCAGTGTTGATATTAAGAACAAAATTGCCATTCTCTGACCGCTCACATGAGAATTTTATATTTTGTTCCACTAGATAGAGCTCTGCCATATAAAGTGCTCATGTGAGCCGTCAGGAAATGGCATTTTTGTTTATATATATATACACTTATGTGTATATAGCAAAAGAGGCACCTAACCTTTTTATTGTGCATTAAAACGATTGCATTGTGCATACACCTTACTAGTGATGATATAAAATGAGCCAAAACAACAGTGTTGACAAATTTAAACAGAAACCAACCTGCTTCTACTAGGGTGATGTACAGTGCCATCGTTATGATGGATTTAATTACAAGAATAGGGTTTCTCTATATTGGAACATGGATATCATCATCCCGCAACATCAAGTTATATACATATATCGTGAAATTATAGTAAATGGGCCTTTATAATTCTAAAGTGAAGTCCATAGAGGAAGAAGCCTACAGGCTTGTCTTTTAGAACAAGTATACAGTAGTTGACAGCGGGGATAAAATGCTCGACAACACTTTAAATATTGAAATGTTTGTCGTCGCCTGAGGGCGGAATTCCAACCGGTCAGACTGATGGACTGAATACCAACTCAGCCAACAGGTACCTACCTATATTGGAACCTCCACTTTTAATGGGAGCCGCCGTCCAATTACAATGGACTTACTTCCCCTGTGTGTGTAACAGCATCTTAAATATTTATGTGAACCTTTTAAATAGATCTTCCCCATCCCTTAATTATTTCTTCTTCTTTTTTTTTTTTTTTCATTTTAAAAAACTTAAGTCTCAACTTTATTTAAAATTTAAATTGCCCTTCAACATTTGCATATCAAAGCCCTCCCTTGTTTGGGGTAGTATGGTTTTAAAACAAATTTTGTTTCCCTTCGGCCTATGTGCGTGTTGCAATCAGAAGAATCCCATTAAAAGCAGTTGTGATGAAGGTATTGGAGATTGTTTTGGATGAAAGCCTATTAATTTGCAATCAATTCATTCTCGCACCTTACAGGACACATATAGATGTGCCCCAGTTATACTTCTTTAAATAGAAAAGTATAAGTATTCAACATTTACGATATTGTGAGTGGAATATTCATCTTTTAGCGGATAATTTAGGACACTGGAATGCGCAAAATATCATAAATTCTCTTTTGAAATGATTAATTGATGTGATTGTAGAAGTATGTCTTTAAACCAGGGCAGCTCTCCTGTTTAGAAATCCATCAAAACCAATGCTATAGTTTATCACCCCAGCATAGAATGTGTTGTTTGTGATGTAAGAATATGCCACAAGGCCTGTTCTGTCAAATTCTTACAAAGTCCAACCTGATGTTGAATCATATCTCCACTTCTACGTTCTCTACTGGGGTGAGAGAGTAAATGCGCTGTTTTGATGCATTTTCAAACAGAAGAGGTCCACTGTTTACAATTGAATATATGTCTCAAGCTAAATTGAAAATATTTTCTTATATGAGTTATGTAGGGGATTCAATGTAGAAGTTCACAGACTGAGGAAAATAGAGCATGCTACCATTGATATAATTGATGATTTCACATGTGGGTTACGGAAACTTTTTATGAAAATTGTTTCTCCTGGCGTTTTATCGAGAAATCTCACTTGACATTCTCAACAGGAGAAACATGAAAATATAATGGAAACAACTCCGATGCTTAAAAAACTATATAAATATAGGGAAATATCGCCAGAGAGAAGGATAATGATCTAAAAAATAAAAGTCATCTCTCCTGTCAAAATAGACACCAATAGATGCCTCCTAGTGTTTGTTTAGCCTCTATTTTGACGCAACTTGTGACCTTTATATATACAATGTTTATATATGTGTGCATGTGTATATATGCGAAATGATAAAATGCGAGGTTTCGAGAATATGAGAAGCAAATATGTGCAAAAAGAAAAAATGCAATACTCCAAGAAGACGAAATAAAAATAAGAATATATGTAAAAGATACAAGCCTAAGGGCTTCAAGATTATGAAAGGTATGAGGGTTATATAAGCAAGATCCATGGAAGAAGACAAGCCGAATATATGTAAATAGATCAAATGTAATGTTCCATTAAAATGAGAAATTAATATATGTAAAGGTAAAATATTTAGGGAGTCCGATATTATGAGAGATGTGTAGAGGAAACAAGGCTCCTAGAATAAAAGAATCCAAAGATGTACAATTAGAAGAAATGCAATACTTCAAATAGAGACTAGTATAAAATATATGCACGTCCCAAGAATATAAGCGATGTGAGAGGAACAAGAAGCCGGGAGTGTAAAGAGAACAAAGACATTAAGGAAACAGTTGTAATCCTGGCGGTGGCCAAGACGGATGGCGGACATTAAAGCTGCGGCGGCCGTGAAGGAAGACGTCCATCATGTGTCCCATAAAACCAAAGCAAGGTGGACATTCTGACACGTTATGTGCTCCAAATATCCCATAAATATCGACCTCTGACCTCTACTCTATCACTACGGTCTCTCTTTGATTTGATTGGTCACCATCGGTGTTTGTCTGTCTCATTTCGAACTTCTGATTGGTCAGTCATTTGTTATGTCTATCTATCACTGCTATGGCTTTTGATTGGTCACATTCAGTGTCTTTTATCTGTTTGTCTAGCTCACTTTTCCACTATTGATTGGCCTCAGTCGGTGTCTATTCTCTTTTTTTATTTTATTTTTATTTTTCGCCGAAATATGTTGTCTGTCAAACTATACATTTCTCTTTGGTTCACATATGACATTTCAATGCTCATAAATCGATAGCTATCAGAATTATGATCTTTGTTCAATGTCTCTATTTCCTAAATTTGTCTATCAAACCTATGACTTTAGAATGGTTCTAAACTCTTTATCTTTTTTGAATATTTTTATTGAATTTGTGAAGAGAGAGTGTTTACATCGTATTTAGGTCATCCACCTTCTTTTATTATGAAAGTGAATCTGGTGGCGTTTAGCAAAGTTCGGTTATTTCAATTTGGGTACATATCTTAGTTTTCCATTAGATGTGTGGATCATCGTAGAACCATCAAATAAGTCGCTTTAAAAATTTACCAAAATGAATTAATCCCTTAAATTTGTGTTTTTTGTCAACAGCAAACAACATACCTTGAAGATAAAGGTTGCCTGGCCAGATTTCATAGTTATTTTAAATTAAATACACTACGGCCAGAAAATTGTTTCATTTTTTGGCCAAAGTGTCTTATTTTAAGGAACTTGAAAACTATCTTTAATAAAAATGAGAACATCAATACTTTCCATAAACTAAGAGGATGACGAAGACTCAGTTTTAAATATAAAAAGTGCGCTAAAATGTGTTTCAAATTCAAACAAGACTGTGAATTGGATAGTACAAGGACGTGCGGCGTGGAAGAGTTTCTCAAACAAAATATGAAATTCAACAACTGGGTTATATAAAGCGTTTTAACTGACCTTAAGTCGCAAAGTTGACTTTTAAACTTTTAAAAATCTACATGACTTGTGCTAATGGTAAAAATAATAGACCTTACATTCAAATATAGTCATTTTGAATTGGTATTTTTACTCATTCAAAAATATATACATTTATAACTTATATATACTCTTTAAATATCAAAAAATATTTGTAAATCAATATATGGTGTTGTGTATATATCTATTCATGATCATCGTATTGTACTCGTTAGAAAAGCTACTGATGATTTCACCTTTCATTCCAAACTAAGAGTTCCTCTCCTTCACATTCCACTAGTGTTCCATCCACGGCAAATCCTCGAGGTTTATGTAGTGTGTGTAAACGCTAATATTTTCACCATTTATTTATTTCCAACTTCACCACACCACACTCAGATAGAAGTTTTTCTGGGGGGTTGAAAAAAAAAGCGATTTCGTGACACCGAGGCAAAAAACGGCGCCTTTGATTCATCGGCCGACAGCGGCGAAACATCACGTGAGGACGGCGCTGTTCTATTTAAATTAGTCCAATCCATCTTGTACGGCCATCGATTGGACGGGAAAAAATTCGAGACATCTTTGGAATATCCGGCCGTGTTTTCCTTAAATTGAATACATTTTGGGGATTAATGCCTTTCATTTGGCGGAGCTCAACAGCGAGATCGTAGTCAAGAGTGTTTTTTTTCCCTTCTTCCCCCCTTAGCGAATATCTTCGTTGAAATGGTTTTAAAGCATTTCATCTTGGAGCTCCTCTTTGAATGGTTTTTCCAAATTGTGTTCACCGAACTATTTATTGATATTTTCCCTCTCCTAGCGTTTTACTCTGTGATATTTTTAGTATTTTAATTTTGTATATTAATTTTCGTTAGAGATTTCTAGAATGTCTGTCCTCTGAGTCCTCTAAGCGTGAGATTTGACGTGGAATCATGCACAGCATCAACTAAATAAGAACCATCGCGAATATAAGATGCCCATATAACTGAGAGAGATGCGCTTACAGCCTCTTTCTCGGCGATACCATATTCACCATAATCTCACACCACAGATTCCGAGATGTCCGCCCAGTATCAGGTCAGGTTGGGGTGAAAACACTTCCACCGAACACAAATAAACCGCGTAACAACATACATAGGCCCTCTTACGTGATGTCACAGCCTAGCCAGGGTTCTTCGCCATGTTAAATTTGTCTGGATTTCGGTCAAGGTCTGTTCGATCTAGCCTAGTGAACTTAAAGTGGCTTTCAATACAAATCTCCCCTTCCTGCTACGTGTGACATCTAGTGTGCAACGGAGGATATTTTCGGCATTAAGTTACGACACAAACCAATATAAAAAGGCCAACAATTTTTTTATTTTTTGCTGGTGCCACATAAACTGCCTTTAATCACCAACGACCACCCGGTGAGTAGGTGATAAAGTTTATGTAGAGCGGGCGATGCACGGCCGTTTAACCCCACAGATAAGATGATGTTTGGAAACAAGAGAAGCTATCAATTTGATACGTTAACTAAATAGTTAGTTACCCCTCGCTGCTGAGTGAACACACTTTCTCTGTACTAAATATTCTCGTGTAGTTCGTACACGTGTGCTATTGTAAATAGAAAGGCCTCACCGTACTAGATGTACTAAAACTATGTATAGACAAGTAGTATCCCGGCTGTGACAATGTCTAACACGGTCTAGAATATCCCTAAGATACGCTACAACCATTATATGGACTAAGTGCGGCACCGGTCTACATGTGTAGATAGGTATTTATTTACCTGCCTGTGACAATGTTTAACACGGCCTAAGGTATGCCAAAGATCCACTACACCCATTAGCTAGACTAGACATCACCGGGCTACATGTGTAGGCAGGTAGTTTCCTGGCTGAGACAATGTCTAACACGGTCTAGAGTATCTCCAAGATCCACTACACCCATTAACTGGACTAAGTGCAGCAGCACCGGTCTACATGTGTAGACAGGATCTACCGTGGAACCTAACGTGTCTCAAGTTAAGGATATAAAATCTAAAGACCGCAGCGAAGTCATGAACAAGATGTATCACGTAATCCCCGGCTAAGGACATTAAAAATTACTCAGCGCCGCTGACCTTTCCAGAACAATGGTCGAAGTACTTCCGGTGGGTCACCGGAAATAGGCTTAGTCCCTCCAGCCTAATCTCTCTGACGTCTTAGCTGTAGGAGTGGCCAGCCTCCTCTGCTGATGGACGTATTTACACATGCGCGCTCTGCTGTGTCACTAAGGTGGGGAGTTGGATTTTGTTGAAGGTTAAATTTTATATTTGAAAAAGAAAAAAATAGAAAAAAAAAGTCAGGGGTTGATATTAAAAACAAAAAAAGACACATCCTGACCGTTCATATGAACATTTTAGATAGCAGAGCAAAATTTATAATCAACGCTTAGTTGAATTTTGTTCCACTAGATGGCGCTATGCCATTTAAAATACTCAGGTGAGCGGACAGGATATGCCTTTTTTGTTTTTAACATTGGATATAAGAGCTATGACTTATAATATCAAATTATGAGTAACAATTTACGTGATGATACCTTATAGAAAAAATGCCTTCTACATGGTCACAATCCTATGAGAAAACTTTCCTCAAAATTTTCTAACAATTTACTAAATTTCTATCTTGCAAAAAAAAAAAACTATTTAATCATCTAATAAGATATAAATTGTTACCAAACATTATTTATTTTTTTCAGCACACACACACACACAGTCTGACCTCCCTATATTATTTGTAAGTAACCAAATAGGCGAATACGAAAAATCGCGAGCACACCACCAAATCGAAATCCATACAAAAACATTCACAGGTCAGGCAGTATTAACATGATGTATTAGCGCGCCATCTGTTAGGAGAAAGTTAAACTATTTTTGCGCTTAAACTTCTTGTTTAAATATAAACATTTTCTACTTATCTTACCGCAATGATAAAACCTCCCTGATTGTAGATAAGAAACTGGTGCTGTGTGTTTCCTTGAAACAAACCAAGATTGTAGAACCTGGTTCCAAATTTTATTGTCCGAGTAGGGCGGTGGAAGGAAACGTCACTAAAAGCATCGCCACAAACGAAAGAAAAGACAAAACAAAGGGAGAACTGGCAATCTATCATGGATTTGGAGAAACCAAAGCGAATTAGAAAGGAAATCTAAACATATTTAGGTCATTTTTTCATCCATGTGACCAAGTGAGTTTTCGTGGATATTATTTATTGATTTTTCTTGGATTCGCTCATAGATATTCATTTAGAATTTATGGACACAAAGTCCCCGGACATTTATCTTGATCTGCAGGTCTTATATTTTAAATATTTGCTGGGGAAACTCCACTCTCTCCAAATAGCCTCTTCTCCTCCTTTTTCCCCTTCCTTTTTTTTTATTCTGTAAGTGCACGGCGCGTGTCGCGGGGGGTTTTGAGTTCCCAACTTTTTGTGGGATTATTCTCTGGCGGCAGGATATTTAATTATAAATGTCTTTATCATCATAAAGTGTCATAAAGTATAGATTGATCGACCGCCGTTCTGTATAGCTCGCTGTTTATTTACCGGTGGTTTATTGCTTCCATTGATATTAATAGTAGGATAGATTTATATGTCTGGCGAATAGACTTCAGTAAGACATTAGGAAAGGTTTTTGTTTGAACAATTTGGATGCCATCTAACTCAACTAACAAATATATGGTTGAATGGTGAAATATGTGTTCCACTAGTTAGTGCCTTCAGTCGCAGGACCTTCTTTGTATTGATTTCTCTCTCAATAGACATAGTTGAGTTGAATATAAGTCATCAGCACGCCATGTCTACACTCGTGAACAAAACTTAAGGCAGTTGTATCTCTAAGAATTTATATCAGTATTCAGACAATACCAAGATAACACACGAGATAACCAAATGTGAACAAAATTGCCTCTGTCTTCTTTAAAAAAAAAAGACGACCGGCGACATCTATATTGTGTGTCTTACCGAGATGTTACATACCACCCGCCATTTCAGATAGAAGTTGAAGCTTCTACATTCATAACTTCTGTTCTTGGATATCTTGAGCCCAGTCCTTGTTCACATTGCGCATCGCTCGCGTGTAACAACGACGTACCTTGGATGAATGGTACTAGGTGGCAGGACGGCAATATACCAGTACGTGAGCTAGGTCAAACATGTTTTAGACCTAATATCTCACAATTAGCTCTACTGTTTCAGAATTTATAAAAAGAAAAAATATAATTAGCATAAATTTATAAATAGGGGCATCTCTCTAGAATCTCGATTTGTACAACCAAATTTTACCAATTTATTTATTCAACCGAATTTTATAACGTTCAGCCATCTCCCAGTCTAACATAAAATGATAATTTTCGTCTCAATTCCAAACCTTTAGACTTGATTCATAGAAAATACAAATAGATGATTTTACAACAGAACTGTTCAAATAATATCAACCATCAACGTATAATCTTCAAATATCCTTTTTTTTCTTATATTTACCAAATACGACATTATCAGATAGTATAATAGCAATATACCCTTTTTAACTAGCGATTATTGAAATCAATGTATGATCACATCCAAAATACGCCACTTCGATTGAAATATCAAATTGTTTTAATGATGAAAATACATTTGTTTACAGAGATAAATGGTTTATGTAAGTAAAAATCCAGTTTTAAACAAATGGCTCTGTAGGCATCATTCAAAAATTGTGATAACGTCCGCCCTATATAGACAATCGTCATCCTTATTATTACGACCGGTCAGGAACAAGAAAATGTCGTGGTACGTTGCCAGGAATCGCGGGCTGATGGCAGGAAAGATTTCTACGAAAGACTGTTGTTGTTGTTGTTTCTTATTCCTCAAGTCGTTTAGACGATCTCCATTAGGTCCCATTGTCTCAGCTTTTCTATTCTAGTCCTGGGGTTTTCCTTGAGGTCTTTTTTGGAGGATTTGATACAATTTAATAAATGTTCAGGACTGGCAGGCTGAGAATCGCATTTGAAGCATTTCGGGAATGTTTTGATTTTCCCATTAAATCTGAGTATTCTAAGATGTCCTGTTCGTAAGCTTGAAATCGCCGTCTCTTCTTCCCTAGTAAGGGTGTGGAAAAGGAGATTCTACGAAAGGTTTCTCATCCAGCTCTCCTTTTAATTGTTAAAGAGAGGTTCATACAAGCCGGGTTCCTGGAGCACATGACGTCACACACAACTCTCTGAGATTTTTATTATAACTCTAGTCTTTTAAAAATAATATCCACATAATTTTTACGAAACACAATTCAGGCAAATATACAAATTTGCATACCTCACCATCAAATTTAAAATATCAGTTTCAAATTGTAAGTTTGAGAGGATTAGATGGGAAACCCCCATGTGGAAATTATGATTTATAAAGTTGCATAGATAAGATACATAAATACAATCATCACGGCCGCCCATCTTTGCATATTAAAATATGTATATTTTGACTTAATACACATTAAGCACAATAAAAACATTACAAATGAACACTGAAAATGGTGATATGGCTGGAATGATGAAAGATGGCCAGAGCTCTATGTTGAGGAGATTGGGTCCTCCAATTTGTTTAAAAGCGTCCATCTGACCATCGGGCCACAATTAAAAAGTAGCCAATGGCGCGCCGAGTAATCTATCTCGCTGGATTCCTTGCAATTAATTACTCCACAGACGTCGATTGAAACCTCCGTATATCTCTTTATACTCCCTCACACTGCTGGCTATTGATTCTGGCTATATCTGGACTCTAATGTACAAACAACACATTTATAAATATATTTAAACTCAATTTGGATATATATATAATGAGAACAAAGTAAAGAGAGAGTGAGTGGTCCAGAGTGATAAAATGAAATAAAACATTTTCCTGATCATTTAACGTAAATCTGCAGATGGTGTGTGCGACATTTATCGGAGACTTTTCACCTGAATATTCCCACTAACAAGAATTAACACACAAAACACTGCGTGGTTGGCTTGTCTTAGCTTATTATGTAAAAGTATGACCAATGTTATCATCGCTTGTTCAATATTTATTCCGCGATAACAAGCTATCAGTAGATTACAATAGCATGATAAGGAGATGGTTAGTTCTCTCATCATTTTATCTAGATGTGCACTCAGCAGGAATTATATGGGATAGCTAGCTGATGGCAGAATGCTACAAACAACGTAACCTATATTATTTACCCTGTATAATAATGTTCATTTTTAGATCGATATGGTCGAGAAATAATAGCATTGATTCACACACATTCTGTAGTTCTCATGTACGAAGATAATAGCGATTTATTTATTTTAATAATTGAATCGATGTGAAGTAATAAAAGAAGGTTGTCGTACCACCTTGAGCCGCCCGTATGTCGAGGTATCACATTGCCGGGTGTCACCACTCCAGTATTTGCAAAGTTTCCTATTTCCAAATGTGGCCAATCAACAAATGACGCTATCCTTCAAATCACGCGGGGGAGGAATTGTAATTTTCCACTGTGGCCACGCCCTGGTCTGCTGTCATTACTGGGATTGGCTGGGCAGCTCCGCCACGCATCTGCCTGGGTATCCGCAGATGTCACACATACAGTAGTTACTATCTGCTGTAGAATGCAATATAACTGCTGCAAACCTAACTCGAGGGATTATATGGGAAACCATTTGTGAATTCTAATATATAAAGTTGCATAGACAAGTTACATTAATACATCCAACAGAGCCATCCATCTTTGCACATAGAGATATGCAAATTTTGATACCATATTTGTTAATCAGCAATAACATAATGCATTAGAGCGCCATCTGATATGAGACATTTAAACTATTTCTGACGCGTATGATTTTTTTTTAAATAAAACGATTTTATACTGCCATATCTTTGCAGTAACGGCAGTAGACCATTGTTGTATTTTTAAAAAAGCATACAATTCAAAATAGTGTAAATACATCATATTAAGCACAATAAAAAACATCAATAGGGGGTCGGTGGAAGGATGATCTACACCGTTGGTTTTCGACCGCTACGACCCGAGTTCGATTCCCACATTGGGAACTTTTTTCTGATTAAAAAAAAAAAAAAAGCTCCATTGGCCCCGATTCTTGCAAAAGTCCAACCCAACCAGCGAGTGCAAGTAACCAAACGGGGCTCTGGCACATTTGTAAGTGCAAAGTCAAACTGCTTTTCACATGTGTAAACATGTGGTGTACACACACACACACACAACAGTCGCCTATTTATACCCACTATGATTATCATGGCCTGTACCACGTGTATTAGGGATAAAAAAAAAGACATTAAAAATGAAAACCCCAAATCGGTTTATGCTTGAAATGATGAATTAATATTTATATTTCCTAAAATATCGTTTATATATGTACATACATCCTTTCGGAGAACAGATGCTTTGGGAAAATAACCTTTTTAGATCAGGAATATCTTTCCTCAACAATGTCCTCTCGGGAAACAGAAGGTGGAGACAAAGGCGGCCAATATGATATTACATTGATAGAATAATAACACCGAAACTATATGTTAATTAGGGTTGTGTTTCTATGTGATATGTTTAAACACTTACCAAACCCTAACAAAAATTAATTGAAATATTTCCACATATAAATGAATAAAACAAAGCTTTGTTTTATTCATTTATAAATCGTACAGGGTTTTACAATCGATTTCCACATATGAAATGTGAGATTATTTTAGCGCGAAATGTTGTGTTTATAAATAAAATAACTCTCCACTGTGTCCTTACTGGATGGCTCGTCAAGCCCTCTCAATATCTTCCAGACCGTTCTTATACCGCACTGTTATATCCGGCGCTCTAACAGAATTGTTGGTGAAGGGATTCAAGCAAACCATAAATATAGCTTTGTGTACAGTGGAAATATAGAAGTCCATCGCAATTAAAGCAGCAGAAAGTTGCATTATTTCGAAAATAAAATTTCGCGCTAAAATAGTCTCAATTTTCACATAGAGAAAAAACTTTCACATCTGTTGATAAGTTCAGAATTCCTGCATTTGTTGGTTAACATTTCCCCGATGTTTTCAGTCCCCACGTCACACGTGGCGGTTAGGGAAAGACGGGGTCACGTGACAGACCACGTGAGCGAGGTCGATAGCTCTATCTACAATTAAGTCCCGGATCTATCAGGAGGAGTGTTAATGGATCTTATCTCAGCTATCCTCTCAGATCAATCACTCGCCGAATGAAAAAATAATTAACCCCTCTGTCCACGCCTACGTACACATGTCTGGCTATACGACGACGAGCTAGGAGCGGGTAGAACATCCCTTCTGTTCTACTTGTTAATCCTCCTTCTCGACATTCCAGCAAATAGAAGGATCAAGAGAACTCCCATCATAGCGACATAGGTGATAGCTATATGATGTCATGAGATAGCAACATCTGCCATTGTTGTTTCTTAAAGGAATGTCTTCCATCCATTTCAATCAAACGCGGCCTAGAATGTCTGGTCCCTGAAAATATTGATTGGCGATGTGTTCAGACTCGGGGGAGGATTGTAATATTTAGTGGTTGTTTCATTAGCATTGCCTCTTCTGTTATCCTTACAAAATCGAAAATTCAATGTTTAACATTATTAGTAAAGAAAATTTACTCGTGTTTGCTTAAAATTCCAAGTTACTCATACTGTTGCATCACCCCGTTCATTTTTGGCATGCTTCCATAGGATAGATCAAGCTCCATATATAGTATTTCTCCAAATCTCACAACTTGAATTCTCCCAAAGGAGATAAAAGTAATAATGACGGTGAGTCAGGTTACTTCTTGCGTTGAAATCTTGATAACTTTGTGTGTCGAACGTAACTTAACATTGATAATCTATATAGAGTTTAAATACACACACAACACAATCTTGTAACGCAAAATGTGTCCATGATGATCATGACTTTAGTCATGGTTGGTCTAGAGATATTGTGGACCTCATAATTTCAAAGATAAATAATACCCGCGCGTCCTTTCAATTTGAGACATTGTTGTTCGAGAGGTTTGTGATCACGACCAGCGGTAAGTTGAAGATTAGCCATGTTGACTGCACAGCATATGTAGGGGAGCTGAAAATGACAAAAATGACTCATAATCTAACATTCTTCTGAAAATCAAACTTGATTGGCATTTCTGAGTCTTGGTTTACAAGATGTAAGACAAATGCTGTTTATATAGCAGAGAAAGGCATTATAATTACGTATATATACACTCATTTACACATTTTCTAGATGAAAATACCCGATATTGTATATAGAGACAGAGGTAATGATAAACACTTTCTGTTATAAGACATACTTGAATACATACATGATGAACATTCTGTTAAAACATACTTGTTGTCCAAAAATACGGTCTAGATTTGAATACTGATGTAACATTATGTATAATCATATGGACATAAGTGACCATTTGAAATTATTCCCCCACGATACATGTACTAAGTGAGAATGTTGTCTGTAGGTATGTAAATGATGAACATTCTGTTAAAACATACTTGTTGTCCAAATATACGGTCTAGATTTGGAAACTGATGTAACATTATGTATAATCATATGGACATAAGTGACCATTTGAAATTATTCCCCCATGATACATGTACTAAGTGAGAATGTTGTCTGTAGGTATGTAAATGACGAACATTCTGTTAAAACATACTTGTTGTCCAAAAATACGGTCTAGATTTGAATACTGATGTAACATTATGTATAATCATATGGACATAAGTGAACATTTGAAATTATTCCCCCACGATACATGTACTAAGTGAGAATGTTGTCTGTAGGTATGTAAATGATGAACACTCTGTTAAAACATACTTGTTGTCCAAAAATACGGTCTAGATTTGAATACTGATGTAACATTATGTATAATCATATGGATATAAGTGACTATTTGAAATTATTTTCCCACGATACATGTACTAAGTGAGAATGTTGTCTGTAGGTATGTAAATGATGAACATTCTGTTAAAACATACTTGTTGTCCAAAAATACGGTCTAGATTTGAATACTGATGTAACATTATGTATAATCATATGGATATAAGTGACCATTTGAAATTATTCCCCCATGATACATGTACTAAGTGAGAATGTTGTCTGTAGGTATGTAAATGATGAACACTCTGTTAAAACATACTTGTTGTCCAAAACTACGGTCTAGATTTGAATACTGATGTAACATTATGTATAATCATATGGATATAAGTGACCATTTGAAATTATTCCCCCACGATACATGTACTAAGTGAGAATGTTGTCTGTAGGTATGTAAATGATGAACATTCTGTTAAAACATACTTGTTGTCCAAAAATACGGTCTAGATTTGAATACTGATGTAACATTATGTATAATCATATGGATATAAGTGACCATTTGAAATTATTCCCCCACGATACATGTACTAAGTGAGAATGTTGTCTGTAGGTATGTAAATGATGAACATTCTGTTAAAACATACTTGTTGTCCAAAACTACGGTCTAGATTTGAATACTGATGTAACATTATGTATAATCATATGGATATAAGTGACCATTTGAAATTATTCCCCCACGATACATGTACTAAGTGAGAATGTTGTCTGTAGGTATGTAAATGATGAACATTCTGTTAAAACATACTTGTTGTCCAAATATACGGTCTAGATGTGATGCAACTCTATATATAATCTCATGAATATAAGTGACCAGCTGAAGTATTCCCCCATGTACTAAGTGGAAATGTTGTGTTTAGGTAAGTGGCTGCTCACCATGAATGGTTTACTGGGTCACCTCCGGGTAAATATTATATGTTTATCATATTCACATTATATATGTTTCTCATATTCACATTATATATGGGGGTCGGTGGAAGGCTGGTTAAACCGTTTGGTTTTCGACCACTAGGACCCGGGTTCGATTCCCGCATTGGACACTTTTTTCTGTTTAAAGAAAAAAAATGCTCCAATGGCCCCCGATTCTTGCAAAAGTCCAACCCCACCAGCGAGTGCAAGTAACCAAACGGGGCTCTGGCATTAGTAAGTGCAAAGTCGAACTGCTTTTCACATGTGTAGACATGTGGTGCACTTACAGTAAAAGCAGTCGCTAACTACCCACCATGATTATCATGGCCTGTACCACGTGTACTAGAGATGAGCAAAAAAAAAACATTATATATGTTGCTCATATTCACATTTTGATTCTTATATTCACATTATAGGTTTATTATATTCACATTTCATCATTTATAACCCCACGGTAGATAGAACTATACCTTGATAATACAATCGGTGTTTGACTTTGAAGTATCTTCGCCGAGCCACTCTTGCATGTTAGAGCAGCGCTCGGGATGCTAGAAATAGAGACACATCCAGGGATAAATTCGAGGTGAATGAAAAGTAATCTACACTGATTGATAATACTTAAGGAAGTTGTAATTTTAGCATAAATATCTGGATTCAGACAATAACTCTGAAAGATATTTGATAAATACTGACCTTTATTGAAGATACACGAGATAACCAAGTGTTAACAAATTCGCCTCTGTCTCCTTAAAAAAAAAAAAAAAAAAAAACGATGGTGACATTAAAGACCTACCACTTCTTTTGGTTTTGTCCATGCGTTTATTTCAGGAAAACCGCTGGGTGGGTTCACCACTGATGAGCCAGGCCCTCCCATTAATTTATTATGATAAAATATTTTATTTAAAGATAATCATACTCGTCAAAAATAGTTGTCAATTTCTTATAGCAGATGGCGCACTAATGTATCAATGAATATATCATTTCTCTTTAATATGTAGTTTATTTATGGATCGCTTTACTTCCAAACTTGACAACTATGTAATCTAACCCTGCTGTGTAAAATGCGAGAAGAATGTCTGGATGGGAAACACGGACTTACCTCTAGGAAGAACATGGCATAACTGAAGCTATATCAAACGTCAATGGACGCTCAACCTAGAATAAAGAAGGACTGCACCAATTTCGTGTTATTTGACTTGCAACGTTTTAAATATTTTCGTTTAACAAACATTGGATGATTCCAATGATAATTGGTTTAAATAATTAGTTCTCAGTCGGGAATATTTTTATGGAGGCGCTCCCATTGTTTGCTCAACCGAGTGGCAGGTTGAAATGGTATAGTTCCTTCGTCTCATTATAACCTATATATATATATATATATAAATTGTAGAATATATTTGTAGTCATATTTATATTTTTAAATAAAAGACAATTCGCTGAGCGCGGAGAATTTCATCACATATAAAAAATAAACTCCTTCCCTCAGCAAAATATCTTCATTATAATTATACCGAAGGGATTATATTTTATAATTTTAATCATTTTATTTTTCTACTCTTCAAACTTCCCTCTTTACCTTTTTTGTATTTTTATAAATTATAATTTAAATTTTACATTGAATACACTCATGAAAAAACCTTAAGAAAGTTGTACCTTTTAGCATATATATCGGGATTCAGATAATAACTCTAAAATATATTTGATATACAGTGACCTTTATTGAAGACACACCAGATAACCAAGTGTGAACAAAATTATTTCTCTCTCACTAAAAAATGAACAGAAAACCGGCGATATCAGAGACTATCCACTTTCTTATGTTTTTACCATGAGTGTACATTTTTGTATCATTCTGAAGTTTGTCTTTAGTAATTTTATATGTTACAATATATATATAGAGTGAAACAAATTCATTTTTAACAAAAGAGGTGCCAATTCTTTATATACTGTGAATATACTGTGTTTTGCTTTATTTAAAATTCCGCTCAATTTACAGATTAGTTTATAGAATTGAATTGTGATACTCAGTGGGGTAATCAGATAATCCTTCCATCACCAATCGGAGGATTCTCTCCTCAAGTCTCCAAGGAGTTTACCCACCATATGCAGTTTTATTTCTTTAAAAAATTGGAAAATAAAAAATAGCAATTTGAAAATTTGTTTTTAGAAAGCTGTCTTTACATCCCGGGTATGTTATGAAACAATATATCCTAGGGAGATCTGACTTGTATAAATAATTCACATTTTTAAAACCACTTAGCAAAATTACAAAAGTTTCCGCCAGGAGTAACCCGATTTGGTCGTCAGTTCGGTAAGCTTTCTATTTATTAAATCATAAATAAAATATACATTTAATTTTTTTAAACGCGGAAGGTAGGACTAATTTTTTAAAATGCTGAACAATTTGTTTGGCTTTTTATAATTGAGTTAGTTGCTTAAAAGGTTGGTTTTCAATGGGGCCAAATGATGATGTGGGCCTTAGACGTGGAGGACAATAATTGGCTGGAAACCCTCTCAACCTTTTGTTGTGTGAACCTCTGTGGTTCACCGGTACATTACTGTTCAGACTGTCTCTCAATTGAACCTCTGTGGTTCACCGGTATATTACTGTCCAGACTGTATCAACCTCTTTGGTTCTCACGAGGAACTTATTCCAAGACCATTGTCTCCAATTGGGCGCTTTAGGTATGCCAAAATTGGTGTTGTGGCTTTGCCAGAACCAAGAACCAAAACAGAACCAAGTATTCTACGACGGTCATTAGATGGCGCATAATATTTGCGTATACTTCGATAGTTATTGTAACGCCATTGAGAGTTATATATATATATTATATAGGGGCGGTGGTGAGAAAGTATAATTACGTTAGTTAGGTGGCGCAGCTGTGTTAGTTAGCATGAATTACTCAAGAGGTTGACTATATCAACATATTCCTGTGATTGATTAGATTTCATTAACTCCATTAAATATGGTTACCTCACCCTGTTGCTGGAACATGATGGGAGACGCCATTTAGTTACACCATTGACGGTTCATCATTTAATCAACATATTTGCACACCTTGTTATTTTAAATTCAGTTATAGAGAGTGATGTCCAGCTCAATATTAACGATCCTATAGATGTTGTGAAAGAATGTTTTTTTTTTTTAAATAATATCCGCGTGATTAGCGCTCACGGGGCAAAACCCTAAACAGGTCTTGGAACACGATTCTATGACAGACTAATTTGCTGTATTTATATGCCTACTATGTATATTTCTGAACTAGTTGTACATTAGAGAGTGATAAGTGTTCGTTATGTCTTTGCATACTATTGTACATGCCACGCGTATTTTTATTGAAGAAAGACATCGCATCTGAAAACATTTATTGAATTGTTGATTTTAAAAATCTTTATTTACACACTTTTAATTCTCTCTCTCTACCTCTCTCTCGACTTGTTGACATGCAAATATAACTCTACAAGTAGAAAGATTAATTGCTCTCTTTGTGTAAGCAACATACACAGATTCTGATATTTAAACCTCGTTTTCTCACAATTTGAAGTTCTCAATGATATATTCCAATATGAAGATGTAGCGTCTTTCTCACAAGGAATGAACTTTCCCAGATTATCATAGGTTTGTCAATATTCTATAATGGTATAGTCCGCAAGACCTTCTTACAGAATTAACTTGAACTTGAGAGATCACACCAATACCGTAATAGTAACTTCTTATATTCATAGCGATAAAGTCTAGTATTTTGTTCATGTGTGGGCACTCCCCTTTCGAAATTGATATGAAAGAACTTTTGTTCTAAATCATATACTATAGGAGAATATAGTATATTTTTTCTAGGATCATTAGACAAATACTATGGATATGTCTATTTTTTTAACCTATATAATGAAAATATATTGGTAGTAGTTGCTATAATCTCATATATAGATATTTCACCTATATTGACTACTAGTATAGAATTCTTTCACTTGATTTCTATAATTGCTTTATATTTATTCGAAGATGTCTCCCTTAAAAGTATGAATCGAGGATCACTGATGCTTTGTCAATACTGCCTTTAATTATCTTCGTATATCCTTAGGTGCGGTGTCAATATTGTGCATGAAACGATATATAGATATCAGAAAGGTTTTCTTGTCACGGATACAGACGGGCAAGAACTGCCCAATAAGTCAGAATAGCCCCAGGTTTGACGGCTAGGAGGTGCTGTCACATTTGATGGCCGAGTGAAATCTCAGCAGTGGCCTCGCGTGACGCACGTCCGTCCCAATTAGAGGCAGAAGTTGGTGTGTGTCTAACGAGCAATTAGCCTTATCTTCTGGAGAAATAACCACACCCACACAAACAGATCGGCGCTCGGCACGAAGGAGCCACCTGCCTTGGTGGCATCAACACCACCTGTCCTCCCTCCCTCCGTTGGACTTCACGACAGTATCCCAATGTCCCAATCCTCGTGTCTGATTACAATGTCGATACCCATGTAGTTAACATTTCTCTACCTACTTATCACCGCTCTGGCTTTCTCTGGAGTCTGGCGAAGTGCCTATAGGAGATTAACAAAG
>CP092866.1:66699178-66740992 GCA_030710605.1 Cordylochernes scorpioides
CTCTCTCTCCCCCCCCTTCTGTGACGCCATCTATAATGGAAGCTAACGAAAGTTTAACGAAAATACCAAGCTAAATGGATTAAACTATTCCTCATGGAGCTTCCAAATTAAGCTCATTCTGATGGACAAGACTTATGGTCAATTGTTGACCCAGGCGAAGTCAAACCCGAGGAGGGGATGTTTGTCTAATCAACAAATTTAATACGAGGCAGAATAAGGCTTTAGCAAAGATATGTCTCTCTATTGGTGAGGAGCAGCAGAACCATATCAGACATCTAATTCCCCCAAAGAAGTTTGGGATGAATTACAAAGACTTTATGCACCCAGGGATAGCAAACACAGAATTCTCCAACTGCGTCGAAAGTTGTACTCCCAGAAATTCTGTCAACATGCGAACATGAATGCCTATTTGGGAAGCATAAATCTAATAGTGAGTGAACTCACAGGTGTAGGGGATAAAATTGAAGACGGTGATCTAAGCATGCTAATTCTTTGTGGAATGCCCGAGGACTGGGATAATGTTATATCAACAATGTGTAACTTACCAGAGTCAGAGTTCACCAGTGCCAACATCAGACGTAAATTGTTAGCTGAGGCAGAGCGCCGGTATGCTACAACAAATGAAGGGATGGGTGCACTGTCAGTCAGGAACTCTAACAAAAAACAATTCCCTCATGAACATCAAGGTTCTAAAACTGTTATAAAATGTTTCGGATGTGGGAAAACAGGGCATATTTGCACGGGACTGTTTCAAACTGAAAAAGAATAACGGTAAACAACAGGAAAAGGGAGCGATACATCAACATCACGAAGCAAAGAACTTGAATGTGATGTATAATGCAGCAGTTGTATCAGAAGAGGATACGTGGGCAATTGACTCAGGTGCCACGCATCATATGACTCCGAACAGAAGGTATTTTTCCACGTTGAATGACGAGAATGTAGGACAAGTGACCACCATTGATGGTACATCACATTCAAACATAGGAAGAGGTAATGCTCAAGTATATCTGATCAACAATTCTGGACAACTTAGAAGCATAGTTGCTCAGAATGCAATGTTCGTACCTGGGATCAGACATGGTGTACTCTCTGTTCTACAAATTGTGGAAAATGGTCATGAGGTTATCTTCGACAAGAAGGGATGTCATATCTACGACAATGATCATAACTTGATGATCAGAGCAGAGAAGAGGAAGGCTCTATCTCGTCAGGACTGCTCCGTCCAGATTTCCAGAATCAGGAGAATGTTCAAATTCCATTGCTCAAACCAACAATTTTCGTGAATTCCCACTAAATTTACGGCATCAGAGACTCATGCATATCAACTATGACACCATAGTAGACATGATGAAAAGAGAAGTTGTCATTGGTTTGAACTGTCAGGCTGAAAAACCTGATAAGTGCTCTGATTGTATGATTGGAAAATCGACAAAAGGACCTTTCCTGAATTTGAGATCTACCAAGGAAACTCAGACACTAGCTCTTGTTCACTGTGATCTTATGGGACCGTTCAACATTGAGAGCTGGGGTGGATCAAGATTTGTCTTGACCATCATTGATGACGCATCAAGATATACAAGGGTATATTTCCTCAAAAGGAAGGGCGATACTCAGAAAAATTTCAAGGAATGGATAAAAGAAGCTGAAAATCAGACGGATTTTCTCTCAAGAGGATCCGTACAGATAACGGACTAGAGTTCTGTTCATCTCCTTGGATATTTTCACGAAGGCCCATGGTATAGTACATGAACGCACCATGGTCTACACACCTGAACAGAATGGTGTCGCCGAACGCATGAATAAGACTTTGCTGAACTTAGTGAGGAGTACTGTGAACAGTTGCAATCTGCCAACCGCCTCTTGGGCAGAGCTCACCAACACAGCAGAATACTTGAGAAATCGTGTTACAAACAGACACAATGAAGAGAAAACGCCTTTTGAATTGTGGTTTGGAAAAAGACCTGCTCTGCAACATCTGAGAGCAATCGGCTGCGAAACCTTTGTTCATGTTCCAAAACAAAGAAGGAATTCGAAGCACAGCCAAGAGCCACTAAAGGAATTCTCGTGGGTTATTCTCTACAGGGACGAGGTTGGAGAATCTGGATTCCTGAAAAACGCCAAGTGGTGGAATCTAGAAATTGTGTATTCAAAGAAGAAATCCTCTATAAACAGTCCAAAAGAGAAAGGGATACTCTACCATCTGTCCATTTCTCCTCGAAAGAGGCCTCCTTTCAAGAAGAAAGTAATGCAGATCAACCAGTAGACCGAGAAACTGAAGAACTGATTGGAACTACAGGTGGAATAGATCAGCTGAGACTCTCCCAGAGAACCTGAGAAGCCATCCAATGACCCTCCGAAGTCACGGAAAGACGGCAGAATCTCCGGAAGAGGATAATAGTGGTGGACAGATAAATGCCACAAGTGCAGAGGACAATAACTCCACTTATGAAGAAGCCATGAACAGCCCTGAGGTAGCTAATTGGATAGAAGCCATTGAAGAAGAAAGGGAATCGCTCGAAAGACATGATGTATGGCAACTGCAGGAATTGCCGAAAGGTATCAAACCTTTAAAATGTAGATGGGTACTAAATAAGAAAATCAATGCAGTGGATGGTACCACTAGATACAAAGCACGTCTAGTCTCCAAAGGCTTCACTCAACGTAGAGGAATTGACTACAACGAAGTCTATACTCCTGTTTCCAGTTTTGAAACTATAAGGCTATTATCGGCGATAGCAACAGAAAAGGACTGGTTCATTGACCAATTCGACGTGAAGAGTGCTTATCTTCATGGGACACTCAATGAGACTATTTACATGGAACAACCTGAATGCTTCAAGAAACCAGGAGAAGAAAACTTGTTCTGCAAGCTTAAGAAATCAATCTATGGATTAAAACAGAGCGGAAGATGCTGGAATAAATTCTTAAACAAACAACTTCACGAAATAGGATTCCAACGTAACCTATTCATCCGAGCATCTACGAAGTTGAACTTGAAGAAGGAAGGATCATTCTCTCAATCTATGTGGATGACATCTTTGCCATTTCAGAGAATCAAGCAGCGAGAAACAAATGCAGAGAACTCTTAAATTCCAGTTTTGAAGTGAAGTATCTAGGACCAATTTCTCATATGCTTGGAGTATCCTTCAAGAAGTCAGAAGATGGAAGTATGACTCTTTCTCAAAGTAACTACATGGAAGAACTGCTTCAACGTTTCAGACTACAGGATGCAAAAGGTGTCTCGACTCCAATGGAAACCAATCTTGACCTGAGTGTAAGGAAAAATGGAAATTCCAATGAGCGGTTTCCATACCGTGAACTGATTGGAGGACTGTCATACCTTTCTCAGAGAACCAGGCCCGACATCGCCTACGCAGTCGGGATCCTATCCAGATACTGTGATAACTACACAAGAAAGCACTGGGAAGCTGGGAAACGCGTGCTGCGTAATCTGAAGAGCACCAAGGACTTTGGCATAACTTACAGATCCACTGGCAAACCTTTGATTGCCTTTTCGGATGCAAGTTGGGCCTCAGACATTGTAGACCGAAAAGGAGTATCTGGACATCTCATCATTTTAGCTGGAGCACCAATAATTTGGAGAAGCACCAAACAAACAGTTACCGCTTTGAGTACTATGGAATCGGAATACATTGCACTGTCATCAGCTGTGAAGGACATCACATGGGTACGGAATCTGATGGAACAGCTGAAAATGTCAAGTTTGATTTGTGGAGAAACAAAAGTATTCTGCGACAACCAAGCTGCAATTTCCCATGGGGAAAATTACATCGACAAATCGAAAACTAGACATTTTGCCGTAAAGTACCATTTTGTTCGAGAAAAGATCTCAGAAGAAGCAATCGAACTTTTCTACACTCCGAGTGCTGAGAACCCTGCTGACTTCCTTACCAAGCCTCTTGCTAGAAGCCAGCATGAAAAGTACTGTAGAGCGCTGATGGACTATCGGAATAAACATCCAGCTGAAGTTATTCCGTGAAGGGATATGTTGGACACCAGCGCCGCCACTCAAGTATAACACGTGACCGGAAGGATGACGTCGCCCCCCCCCCCCGCTCCTACTGACTGTAAAAGTTTAGCCTAACGACGCTGTTGTTTTGTTTACCTTCTACGGAGGATGTAACCTCTTTGTTTTCTCTCTTTCCCTTTTTTAATCTTTATATAACCTATGCTTTAATAAATTAGTTAGTGCAAGGCTCTTGTCCTAAGTGTAACCAAGTACCTTGTCTACACCCCTACAAGAATTCTCTCTGTCTTCTCTCAAAACTCGGTGTTCAGTCCCGGCTTTTCTCTCGATGGATCATCTAATACATTCTCTCTGTTTCCTCTCAAATCTTGGTGTTCAGTCCCCGGCTTGTCTCTCGATGGATCATCTAATAGATTCTCTCTGTCTTCTCTCAAAACTTGGTGTTCAGTCCCGGCTTGTCTCTCGATGGATCATCTAATACATTCTCTCTGTTTCCTCTCAAATCTTGGTGTTCAGTCCCGGCTTGTCTCTCGATGGATCATCTAATACATTCTCTCTGTTTCCTCTCAAATCTTGGTGTTCAGTCCCGGCTTGCCTCCTTCGATGGATCATCTAATACATTCTCTCTGTTTCCTCTCAAATCTTGGTGCTCAGTCCCGGCTTGTCTTTCGATGGATCATCTAATACATTCTCTCTGTTTCCTCTCAAATCTTGGTGCTCAGTCCCGGCTTGTCTCTCGATGGATCATCTAATACATTCTCTCTGTTTCCTCTCAAATCTTGATGTTCAGTCTCGGCTTGCCTCTCGATGGATCATCTAATACATTCTCTCTGTTTCCTCTCAAATCTTAGTGTTCAGTCCCGGCCTGTCTCTCGATGGATCATCTAATACATTCTCTCTGTTTCCTCTCAAATCTTGGTGTTCAGTCCCGGCTTGTCTCTCGATGGATCATCTAATAGATTCTCTCTGTTTCCTCTCAAATCTTGGTGTTCAGTCCCGGCCTGTCTCTCGATGGATCATCTAATACATTCTCTCTGTTTCCTCTCAAATCTTGGTGTTCAGTCCCGGCTTGTCTCTCGATGGATCATCTAATACATTCTCTCTGTCTTTTCTCAAACCTTGGTGTTCAGTCCCGGCTTGTCTCTCGATGGATCATCTAATAGATTCTCTCTGTTTCCTCTCAAACCTTGGTGTTCAGTCCCGGCTTGTCTCTCGATGGATCATCTAATAGATTCTCTCTGTTTCCTCTCAAACCTTGGTGTTCAGTCCCGGCTTGTCTCTCGATGGATCATCTAATACATTCTCTCTGTTTCCTCTCAAACCTTGGTGTTCAGTTCCCGGCTTGTCTCTCGATGGATCATCTAATATATTCTCTCTGTTTCCTCTCAAACCTTGGTGTTCAGTTCACGGCTTGTCTCTCGATGGATCATCTAATACATTCTCTCTGTCTTCTCTCAAACCTTGGTGTTCAGTCCCGGCTTGTCTCTCGATGGATCATATAATACATTCTCTCTGTTTCCTCTCAAATCTTGGTGCTCAGTCCCGGCTTGTCTCTCGATGGATCATCTAATACATTCTCTCTGTTTCCTCTCAAACCTTGGTGTTCAGTCCCGGCTTGTCTCTCGATGGATCATCTAATACATTCTCTCTGTCTTCTCTCAAAACTCGGTGTTCAGTCCCGGCTTGTCTCTCGATGGATCATCTAATACATTCTCTCTGTTTCCTCTCAAATCTTGGTGTTCAGTCCCGGCTTGTCTCTCGATGGTCTAATCTCTCTCTTTAAATCTTGGTGAGTCGGCTTGTCTCTCGATGGATCATCTAATACATTCTCTCTGTTTCCTCTCAAACCTTGGTGTTCAGTCCCGGCTTGTCTCTCGATGGATCATCTAATACATTCTCTCTGTCTTCTCTCAAAACTCGGTGTTCAGTCCCGGCCTGTCTCTCGATGGATCATCTAATATATTCTCTCTGTTTCCTCTCAAACCTTGGTGTTCAGTCCTGGCCTGTCTCTCGATGGATCATCTAAGACATTCTCTCTGTTTCCTCTCAAATCTTGGTGTTCAGTCCCTGGCTGTCTCTCGATGATCATCTAATACATTCTCTCTGTTTTCCTCTCAAATCTTGGTGTTCAGTCCTGGCCTGTCTCTCGATGGAATCATCTAATAGATTCTCTCTGTTTCCTCTCAAACCTTGGTGTTTCAGTCCTGGCCTGTGTCTCGATGGATCATCTAATACATTCTCTCTGTTTCCTCTCAAATCTTGGTGTTCAGTCCCTGGCCTGTCTCTCGATGGATCATCTAATACATTCTCTCTGTTTCCTCTCAAATCTTGGTGTTCAGTCCTGGCCTGTCTCTCGATGGATCATCTAATAGATTCTCTCTGTTTCCTCTCAAACCTTGGTGTTCAGTCCCGGCTTGTCTCTCGATGGATTCAAGCTAATACATTCTCTCTACTCTCAAAACTCGGTGTTCAGTCCCGGCCTGTCCTCTCGATGGATCATCTAATATATTCTCTCTTCCTCTCAAAACTGGTGTTCAGTCAGGCTTGTCTCTCGATGGATCATCTAATACATTCTCTCCTGTTTCCTCTCAAATCTTCGGTGTTCAACTCCAGTTTGACTCTCGGAGATAACCTTGTGTCTTCTCTACCATACATTATTCTACTAAATTTTTACTCTATCTCAGTGTTTTTTACTCGATGATATTATATCTTTTGTATTGAGGTCGAGAGTGGCTTCTATATGTCGTTAACTCATTTAAAAATTGAAACCTACAAATTGTGATAACCGGCCTTAACCCCATTTTTCGGTTGATATTCAACAATCAAGTCAAATGGTCAGAGAGAGAGCTCCGATATTCTAGTGTGACAATGTGTGACAGAGTCGGTGCGATGTGTCAGCGACCCTGCCATCATGGATATTTGGTGTCGCACACACGCTATGAATATTTCACCGGACTGAATAATTGAGGACTCGGAGGGATCCATCTTAATTTCTAGCCGAGGATTACCTCGGCATCTATCCGCACCTCCACGGAGTGGATCAATACTGTCAGAACTCTTCTCTTAGCACTTCTTTTATATATTTAAACTTCAAATGAGGTATTCAAGTCTTAACCGACTTCTCTTTGTCATTATTCAAGATTAACCATTATCAAATGGTAGATGAAAAAGATTGTCTGAAATCATTAGTGGTGAATCCACTAAAGATTTCAACATTTTATCCAGTCCTAAAGTCAGTCTTGACATTAAACACACAGTTTCTCTTGTCACTGTGTTTGAAAGTTTATTCTTTGTTAACCACACTCATGGGGACCAAAACTAAGGAAGTTCTACCTTTAGCATGATTATCGGGATTCACACAATAACTCTGACAGATATTTAATTCACAGTGACCTTTATTGAAGACACGAGATAACCAAATGTGAACAAATTTGTCTCTGTTTGCTTCAAAAAATAGACGACCGGGCAAAATCAAACAAATTTCATTTCCTTGACTGTTGTCCGTGAGTGTATGTTATCAGTTCAATAGTGCTCGGTTTAACGCTGGCCACTGACAGATATCAACGTCAAATTACACACAGCTATATGCACATATGTTCAAGCTCCATTGCTAAATGGTGTGATACATTTCTAATTCTTTTTATGTAGTTTTAAAAGATTTTTAAATATATATTTGAAGGGTTGAACGCCCTGCAACCCCAGAATCACTTATAATGCCTTTCTAAATGCTTTTATTTTTTGTTTTACCTGACGAGGTCAAACGATTTTGTCGAAACCTAGAGAAAACCAAACCTTTTCTCGCCGAAGTCTCTTATTATAAGAACCATTCTCTCCAGATGTTTAATAATTGTGAACTGATAGTATTAAATATAATGTCAAATAGAAATAAGATGTATAGCATTGTGTAATATGTGTAGATCGTGTAGTTGTGTGTAGATATTGAAGATCTAGGTATTGTACTGAAAACAACCCGCAGATTATATTTAATGTGTTGGTAGAATATCGGAATGCATATATAATTATAAAATGTGTAAGCAATCTGTTGCTTATATTTATATTTTGTTCTTAGGCAAAAACTTGAACTCCTACATTTAACAATCTTAACATGATGCATTAGCGCGCCATCTGTTAGCATAAATTTAAACTATTTTTGACATGTATGATTATTTTTTAAATTGAAACAGCAAGTAGGTAAACAGCGTGGTACGTTTCTTTCAGATAAGAGGCTCCCCCATGGGCAGCCCTCTCTCTACAACCGCAGCTGAGATCGTAATGTCATATTTGGACCGATGGTTAGTTTCCCAGATCCACCTAGGAGTAGTAATGTGGGCGAGATATGTCGATGACATTTTTTGTTTGCATCAGAGCACTGACCACTCCCTATCCTGACTGTTTTAAACTCCTATCATTCCGATTTACGTTTACCCACAATTCTTCCCGTTTTAATTGTATCCCGTTCTTAGACGTTTTAGTGGTTAATCTCCAGGGCCGTTTCCATACAACTGTTTTTCGTAAAGCCGGTTTACCCCTTACTTGCATTTTTCATCACATGCTCCCGTCTCCCATAAAATTACCACCGTGAAAACTCTTTCTAAGCGCGTTTTTACTCATTGCTCCCTTTCTTTATTCAGTAGAATCGAAAAACGGATCGTTTACCTACACCTTTTATCCGCGGGTTACCCACGTAACTTTATCGATCGACATTTTTATACACCAAATCACGACAGTTCTATTCCTCCCCCGTTAAAGATGTTTGCGTTCTTCCGTTTTCTACTACGAATTCCGACATCGGTTTTTATCTGCGTAAATTTGGCATCCGCACGTTTTTTAAAAAATCACCTTCCCTAGGCACATCGTTACGCCATCCCCTCACAAAAAGCTCCGTCAGCCCAGCCCCCAATCTTTCTCCAATGCCATCTACAGAATACCGTGCAACGACTGTCCACAATCATACGTCGGAGAAACTGCCGCACCATTGCCACTCGTGTCCTAGAACACGAACGAAACATCCGTTCCCATGATCGTAAGTCACTACTATATCAACACAGCCACGAATTTAACCACTCTTTTAATCTACGCAACACGATTCCGGTATACAGTGAAGTTAAGAATAAATATCAACGTTTGGTCCTGGAGGCTCTCGTGTCTAACTCCATCCCTAGTTTTAATAGGAAATAGATCTCCCCCCTCAATATACTGCTTTTTCTAAACTTGGCCACTGACATCTTATTTCGCTTCCTTCCTTCATTGTGCCTAGATGCCTACGCTCTCTTCCCATCCTTTTTCTCGTGTTTTACCTTTTATCCGTCATACACAGATTTTTAGTCTATTTTTTAGAAATTTCGTACTTTTATCTTTAGTTCTTATGTAAATTTCTTAATTATTTTAAATATATGTTAGTTAGCTTTCTCTTATGCTAATTTACTGCATGTATATATTGGTTCACTTTTTCCAACCACCCATTGTACCTGATGAAGGGCAGCTGATGTCCGAAAGCTCGTAGTTCCCAATAAGAAACTTACCACGCTGTTTACCTACTTGCTGTTTCAATTTATTGAGCGTGGCTATAATTATATATTTTAAATATAACATTTTTCTACTACCCTTACTGCAATGAAACATTAATGGGATGGCCTTGCTAATCAGTGGTGAACCCCTAGCGGTTATAGATTAAACTTGCAAAACTGCTGGATTCACTACTGATGAGTCATGCCCTGACATTAATGTTTCATTGCAGTCAAGGCAGTAGAAGATTGTTTCATTTTAAAAAGAATCATCGCATCAAAAATAGTTTAAAATCTGATTCAACAATCTGTTCTATCTATCCACCCAGGTCTAACATAGTGGATTTTCATTGCAGTAAAGGCAGTAGAATACTGTTTCATTTTAAAAAGAATCATACGCATCAAAAATAGTTTGAATTTCTGATTCAACAATCTGTTCTATCCACCCAGGTCTAACATAGTGGAGGCCAAACAAGGGACCTTGCATAGAACTTATTTTATAATAGAGAGTTGAGGGGATAAATTACACTACGGTATTTCTTTCTATTATTTAGGATGCATTTCTACAATCAGCGAACGGATGATGAAATGCATTAGGAAGTACTGGATTCGTTAAAGTGAACCTTTCCAGCGATTTTATCAATTTAATCCAATCTAGATATTGATTTCACGAAATTCTCTGAAAGTTTACCACTGGTGGGCCAAGCTTTTCAAATTATTTCTCAACCTAAGTTCCCTAATTGTAAAAAATCATCCTTAATGTTTAAAAGAAGTAATGTTAAATGATTCTATAATTTTTCATCATTCAAAACGGACTATGTATGTATGTTGTTTATTTAGAGAGAAAATTCAAGTTTATTGCTCTAAAACGTTTCAAGTGTCGCCAAATTCAAATATAATTCGAAAATATTTCTTTTCAGAATAGGTTCAGGACCGATGTATGATCCGAGGGGGTAAGATTATCCACGTATCTTCTGAGATACTGCCCATGTACAGCTACGTCTGTAGTCTAAGTCAGCTTTCTCTAAAAGCAAACAAACATAATTCAGTTAAAATTTTACACAAATAAATTTACTGGCAATGCGTTTCTTTTTTAAATCTCTACAGACCTTACCAGTAAATTTATTTGTGTAAAATTTTAACGATAGAGGGCAATAAAATTTAATTTAATAATTCAGTTAGTTTCCTATAATTCACCAAAAAATAATTTATAAATTAGGAATCTGAAACTAAATATTCAACGCTCACGCAGTGTGTTGAATATGGCACCTTGAAAATTCAGTCGCATAATGAGGATTCATCATTGTTATGATTTATAAATATAGGCTTTACTTATATTGCAGGAATATAAAATATGTCGCACACAACTATACCGTTATATAAAAATATTAGTCTAGTGTAGCGGGTTTATAAAAATTACTTCTAATTTAAAGTATTATACACAACTTTCAAATATATTTTATCGCGATTGTTCTGAGCTACACTATATATTCCAACCCCGTAAAATGTAAAAAATATATATATCCTATTATTGACGTACGTACATGCTGAGGCAGTAACGCCAACAGTGGAGCCAGTTGACAGTGCAGGTAGCGACTAAATAGTTTACCCTAAATTTAATCTTGGCCAATTTCCACGAGGGCATTAATTCGAGGGGGGGGGGGGGGGGGTACATAAAGATCCCCCCCCCCTGGTTTTGAATTATTCATACCGGCCCAGTAATAAATATTCAAATTGGGAAGGAGGCAGGCCGTTGAATGGATATTTGAGACAGTGGTACAAATGTCTACATACGTGGTGCACTCAGTACGAATTGTACTGGTATACATTTCTATACATACGTGATGCACTCAGTATCAATTGTACTGGTATACCCAATTCTATACATACCCTCTACGTGGTGCACTCAGTACGAATTGTACTGGTACACACAATTCTATACATACCCTCTACGTGGTGCACTCAGTACGAATTGTACTGGTATACACAATTCTATACATACGCTCTACGTGGTGCACTCAGTACGAATTGTACTGGCATACACAATTCTATACATACGCTCTACGTGGTGCACTCAGTACGAATTGTACTGGTATACACAATTCTATACATACGCCTCTACGTGGTGCACTCAGTACGAATTGTACTGGTATACACAATTCTATACATACCCTCTACGTGGTGCACTCAGTACGAATTGTACTGGTATACACAATTCTATACATACGCTCTACGTGGTGCACTCAGTACGAATTGTACTGGTATACACAATTCTATACATACGCTCTACGTGGTGCACTCAGTACGAATTGTACTGGTATACACAATTCTATACATACGCTCTACGTGGTGCACTCAGTACGAATTGTACTGGTATACACAATTCTATACATACCCTCTACGTGGTGCACTCAGTACGAATTGTACTGGTATACACAATTCTATACATACGCTCTACGTGGTGCACTCAGTACGAATTGTACTGGTATACACATTCTATACATACGCTCTACGTGGTGCACTCAGTACGAATTGTACTGGTATACACATTCTATAATACGCTCTAGGTGGTGCACTCAGTACGAATTGGCTGGTATACACAATTCTATACATACGCTCTACGTTGTGCACTCAGTACGATTGTACTGGTATACAATTGTCTACATACGTGACGTAATTCAGTAAAAATTGTACTGGTATACAATTGTCTACCTACGTGACGTATTCAGTAAAAATTGTACTGGTATACAATTGTCTACATACGTGACGTATTCAGTAAAAATTTGTACTGGTATACAATTGTCTACATACGTGACGTATTCAGTAAAAAATTGTACTGGTATACAATTGTCTACATATGTGACGTATTCAGTATGAATTTTAGTGGTACGCTTCACGATTTTGCGTGTCATCCTTGCGCAGGGGCCATGCTAATCTTCTCTGTATCGTTCCAATTTTAGTATATGTACCGCCGTACATATACGTGTAGATATGTCTACTCTGGTTCTATGTCGTGTATTAAGTAGGAGCTGTAGTGGTAGAAATATAACTACTCCTGTGTTTTATGTAGTGTATTCAGTAAGAATTGCAGTAGTAGGAATGTCTACCCCTGTTCTATGTGATGTATTTAGTAAGAATTGTAGTGATAGAAATGTCTACTCCCGTCTATGCCCTGTATTGAGTAGGAATTGTAGTGATAAAAATGTCTGTGCCCCCGTTCTCTATGTGATGTATTCAGTAGGAAATTTAGTGGTGGCGATGTCTCTCCCGTTTTTATGCGATGTATTCGGTATGAATTGAAGTAGTAGAGATGCCTACCTCCGTTCTATGAGATGTATTCAGTGAGAGTTGTAGTGACACACGCTCTATACGGTGTCTACAACACGTGTTGTGCACACATGTGTTACGTGTAATTTGTAGAGCATTACATAGAATGTTGGCAGCATTGCCCGGTTTTGAAGTTTAGACACATGTAATCAGGACTCTAGTAACTCAAAATACTTTCAAACTCTCCAACGGTCAGTTTTTTCTACAAAGGAGTGTGTTAATATTTGAAATCCGCCGAAAAGAATGCGAGCTGTTATGTCGCAAAACATCTCACTGAAATCCTTATTTAAATTGATTGGGTCCGGATGATGAGGAAAGAACATGAAAGAAAAAAACAAGAATTTTCCGCGTCTCGTTAAAAAATATAGGTTACAACGAACAATTTCAACACCAAAATTGACCAAATAAAAAACGTTAGACCGTCAGAAATCGAATGTGCATGTGTATGTTTCAACTAATTGAAGCTTAAAGAAGAAGAAAACGGTGACTGCGTTTATCGAATGGTGGATGGAAACGAATTTCTTAAAAGGCTCCCGGTATGGAATGGAAACACTACTGATCAACAAAACCCTAAAAATTCTAAACCCAACCTTCCACCATAAGGCTATTTTGATCGCCTTTTTGACCATAAAAGGTTCATTGGTGGATTCCTTTTCAAGATTCCGCAGCTAATTCAGCTCCCAATGCTACGGACACATTGAACAAATTACATAGAGAAAATTACTGTCCAGAATTGTCATTATGCTTTATACAATACACGTCTACATGTTGCAAGCATTGTCACAGATGCCTTTAAAATCAAATTCAGATGTTTTCCACACACCATACATCTACGATTTACTACATAGTTTTATTTGATTGACCCTTAAAAAGATCTAAAAATTGCATATTCCAATAATGAACAATGCAGTCCTGTAAAGGTTTCAAACGAAAATTAATAATTTTATCGACCAATATACGACATATCGCACATTGTAAATACATCTGTATTAGAGCAAGTAATATCGAACGCCTCTATTTGAAGGCAGCTAATATATTGACCCAAATTCCTGTTCGGTATACTAGCGCGTCAAGCAGGTTCCGAAGAGTCTTCTTGCTTACCTACAATGTCAGAAAATGGACTCCTTATTCCCTGACAAAATTAATTCTTACTGAGTTTGGTCTCACTATCGGTGTTTTCTTATAGATATAAGTTCCCAGACTTTGTTAGAAAGTAGATAGTTCTGCACTGACGACTGCCTAACATACGCCTGTAGTCGTAGCTACACATTGTAACAGCTATTTCTTTTCCAGCTAGTGGTAACTGATGCACCCTCGTGCACAAGAGGCCTTTGGTTAGATCTCTATTCTCTCTAATGAGGTTAGGTTTCTGTGGGGTTGGCCAGACAATCCACGAGAGTCTCAGGAGTTCCTAGCCAGCCTGGTTGCTATCCTGACCCTCCTATCTAGGCTGAGTAAACCAGTCCTACGATCCCTTAGAACTCTTCCGCCTTATTCTGGCCCCCGCCCCCTCATTAGTCCACCCTAAATCTATCACGATCTATTTCTGAAGAGGAAGTATATAGGATAATATGTACCCCTTTAATAAGTGCGCTATATCCTGAGACGTGGAGGTAGGTATGTATCGAGCCGTCTTCAGTCGCTGCAACAATTCTCCAGAGATGGATGATGCGGGATTCCTCGGTAATTGGAGGATACATCACCCTGGCCTCTTAATTCCTTCCTTTGCCTGTCTCAAACTCCCTTCCTGCCTCAACCATCGTCCTTTAAATTACCTAATGATGAGAATGCTTTCGATTCACCGCGAGGCCATTTGAAGCGAGAGTTGGCAAGAATTCCTGAGAAGTTTAAATGGCAATCCGTGGTTTTAAAGCCAGGCCACGCAGTCGATATTGGAGGAACCAAGATAAATGGACGCCGCCGCAGCTTGTTTAGTATTTATAAAAACAGAGGAGTCTTGACAAGAATATATTTCCGGATTTGAAACTCGCCGGCTGAATTTTTTCTGGTCTAGATGTGGTCTACGTTCTACGTTTCTGGTACCTTGTCTACTGTGGTATCACATCTTTGGTACCTGATCTACCGTAGTTATATCGGTATCTTGTCTTCTGTGGTATCACATCTTTGGTACCTGATCTACCGTAGTTATATCGGTATCTTGTCTTCTGTGGTATCACATCTTTGGTACCTGATCTACCGTAGTTATATCGGTATCTTGTCTTCTGTGGTATCACATCTTTGGTACCTGATCTACCGTAGTTATATCGGTATCTTGTCTTCTGTGGTATCACATCTTTGGTACCTGATCTACCGTAGTTATATCGGTATCTTGTCTTCTGTGGTATCACATCTTTGGTACCTGATCTACCGTAGTTATATCGGTATATTGTCTTCTGTGGTATCACATCTTTGGTACCTGATCTACCGTAGTTATATCGGTATCTTGTCTTCTGTGGTATCACATCTTTGGTACCTGATCTACCGTAGTTATATCGGTATATTGTCTTATGTGGTATCACATCTTTGGTACCTGATCTACCGTAGTTATATCGGTATCTTGTCTTCTGTGGTATCACATCTTTGGTACCTGATCTACCGTAGTTATATCGGTATCTTGTCTTCTGTGGTATCACATCTTTGGTACCTGATCTACCGTAGTTATATCGGTATCTTGTCTTATGGGGTATCACATCTTTGTACCTGATCTACCGTAGTTATATCGGTATCTTGTCTACTGTGGTATCACATCTTTGGTACCGATCTACCGTAGTTATATCGGTATTCTTGTCTTCTGTGGTATCAAATTTTTGGTACCTGATCTACCGTAGTTATATCGGCATCTTGTCATCTGTAGGATCGCATCTTTGGTACCTGATCTACCGTAGTTATATCGGTATCTTGGTTCTGTGGTATCACATCTTTGGTGCATGAACTACCGTAGTTATATCGGTATCTTGTCTACTATGGTATCACATCTTTGGTACTCGATCTACCGTAGTTATATCGGTATCTTGTCTTCTGTGGTATCACATCTTTGGTGCATGAACTACCGTAGTTATATCGGTATCTTGTTTTCTGTGGTATCACATCTTTGGTACCTGATCTACCGTAGTTATATCGGTATCTTGTCTTCTGTGGTATCACATCTTTGGTAAATATAGAACAGAATGATTTCATATAGCATGCGTTATATATACCATGAGAATACCCCGTGGCGATCCTCTGCTCTATTCCTCTCATTACAACAGTATCACTGATAAGATAGGTTCAGAATCGTCAAATGTGTGTATATTTACATATAGGGCGATATAAATAGGATAGATAGTCTGTAGAATAATTCAGGAACTTATCTCTTTATAGGGAATGTAGAAAATAGTCGTGTTGAATAGTTTCAACTCTCATATATAACTGTATATAACTGTCCATTAGGGATTACCTCGGGAATTCAAATTGTTGAATGAACTAGTGCCAAAATTTCCGATTTAGCTATCTTCCAAATTCTTCGCTTCGACGGTATAATGTGGTAGTGTAATGGCAACAATGAATATATTAAACAATCAAGTACAGTATTATTTATTAAAATTTTGGATTGAATATTTTTATTGAAATCTTCCGAAGTGGGGTGAAATGCCCATAAAAGAATATTTGAGAACAAACTTACCGAAATATAGAAATATATTCACTGAAAATATTCAATCTAAGATGATAACCATGTCAACATTAATGAATTTCATATTAATTGATCTATATTTCGTAATACGATCAAGTCCATATATCAAAAATACGAAGTGATATTTAAATTAAATAAATATTCATAATCTATAACCATGCTATATATCGTACCACACATGTGCATATCTGCGGGCTATATGTAAATAGAGTAGTAGAGGTAATGGCTGCCAGAACAAGGGTGTTTGCATAGGATTGTTATGTATTGGCAGCTATTACCCATGATGTACGGTGGTGATTTGCCCGGGCCTCCATTTATTCCGGCGTCCCATCAATGATTTACTTTAAATAAATTTGACTTTTCCCCCACGCACAGACAGCATCGTCGATATCTTATTGATCTGCTGAACCGTAGATAGGGATGTGCAGGTGGAACTGTCTTATGTTTAAAAATTTATGTTAAGACCATCCATAGTTTTATACGCCACGTGAGACTTCACACCGCGGAAGATTTTTTAACATTTATATAATTTCTCCACGTATGTGTTGCACATGTAATTCAAAGCTAGAAGTGAATGTAAGAGACTTTGAAGCTAAAAATTGATATAACCAAGAAGTCAGTATGTCAGTTGGTATGATTTAGAAGTAATAATAAATAGAAAGTTAAAAGTTCATTTGACCTAGAGATTAGCCTAAAAATGAAGTTAAACATTATATTGCGCCCTAAAAATGAATGTAAATATAAGGATTAAAAATGTATATGATCACTTTGTAACAATGGTTGGGTGTATACTAAATGCCAGAATATTATCGAAACTTTCGAAGGTTTTTTTTCTAATGTTTCACTATCATTGTGTTGCGCTTAGACGATGAAGCTATAATATGATACATTTTGAAGGTAGCTTTTATTGGCTTTGTTTTCATTGTTCTAAATTTGAACCGAGTGGTTCCTTCACTGATACATGGATAACATACAACAACACTTGTTATGGGAAACTACCCCATGGAATTCCATCTTCCCCTTGTTGTCATAAGGGCGATATCGAGGTTGTTTACATAGGACAGTAGAATTATATATGTTTCTCAAAGCATATGTACACGGTTTACTCCTTGAATATCTTTACCAAGTATTCCTATACATTTTCAAAACTATTTTTAAAGCGTATGTTGGGTGTGTTTTATTCTAGAATGACCATTTTATACAGCCCTTACTGATATAATAGAATAAAATAAGGAAGACCTGGCTCATCCGTGTTGAACCCTCCCAGTGTTCTCGCCATTATTGTATTGGGCTGATTTGCATTGCTACTGAAGCTAACTTCTTGGGAAATTTATTTCAAATTAACTATGGGAACATAAAATTTGAGGACAGTAGAAAAACACAACATACTTCGACAGCACAGATCTTCCACAAAGATCAAATAAAAGTATTTTAAACATAATATCAACATGGCAATTTTATCATTGCAGTAAGGGAGGAGGGAATTATTTTATTTTTGAAAGAAAAGAGCGCGTCATAAATAGTTTGCATTTCTTATAACGGATAGCCGTTAATGCATATCGTTTATCTAAGGTATATTCATTTATTCAAAGCAGCCTAATACAATATTAGAAGGTTCAGATAGATTATACTGGCGAAACTACTGGGAAGTTTCACCAGTGATGAGCAGGGCTCTGCCATCGCACAGTGAGAGGTGTCGAAGTTGTTTAAAGAGAGAGAGAGTTTACAATGACCAATTACATATCTAAAATAAAGATAAATATTAACAATTAATGAGGCGTATGATTATTTTAAATAAAACAATTATTCTACCACCATAACTGCAATAATTAAAATATATTGAGAGGGCCTAGTTCATCAGTTGTAAACTCTCCCGGTGGTTTCGCCAGTTTAGTCTACCATACCGCTCTATTGTTTTTTGCTGCTTTATCTAATAAAATAATATATAAAACTGGTTATACAGCTGACGGGTCCAACACTGATGAGCCAGGCTCTCCCATTTTTTTTATCATTACAGTAAAGCCAGTATAAAATTTGTTTTATTTAAAATAATCATACGCGTTTTAAATAGTTAAAATTTCTTATAAAAGATTGTGCGCTAATATATTGTGTTTAACAAAGAAATATGTGTCTGTATTGTGGCGCTGGACTAGGTAGTGTTATCTGGAAGCCGGCCGTGGTATAGGCACACACCGGCGCTAAGAACATCCGACTAATTGATAATCAATATTTCAATTATTCCTTCCCACCAATCGATTCCACCGAACGCCAATACCTTAATTAATTTGATTGGCTAATCCAAACCTGCGCCCCAGAGATTGGGTGAAGAAATGCCAGACCTCCATTTTTAACTCTTGACTCCATGACCGGAGTTCCTGTATCAGATAGAGATATTCGTCTTCTTTGTGGTTCAAATTCATATATTTCTAATAATTAATATAAATTATCGTGATAAAAAATAATAAATTGTTGTATATAAAGCTTATATTATATTTCCCACACAAGGTAGATATAAAACATCTCGTGTTTGTAACGTCACTTTATACCTCGCTTCAAAAAAAAAAAAAAAAATATTGTGACGCAATATTTTTTAAATCCAATTCTTCTATTGAAGCACTACTTAGTCTGGGTGCTTTCACGAGCGCCTTGTGTCGCGTGAATTTGAAGATATTTGTTTTTGAACGTTGAATAAACGTTCTTGTTTGCTTACTATCTATTTACATATTTAATCTTATTCAATAACTTTATATATATATATTCATATTACTTGGGCTTTATTGTCATTTATCATTGAGTGGACGTCTGTTGTATCGTTCCGCGAATTCCACGTGTCACAATATTCAGTCAATAAAACCCACACTTATATAGGTGCAGCCTACCGTTTCTTATTCCATCGATACCAAAGTCAACCTTCTCATCCTATCTTTTCTACCATCGCAGAAAGGTTCACAGAGGGTGTGGTGATCGATAATTAAAGATAAGCAACAGAATATAAAATATTTTGATAGATGGCATTCTAGTATATTAAAAAAAACTTATTATTTTAGAAACCTGATGCAATTTCATTAATTAATATAAAGAATGGCAAAGCAGCTCATGATATATCGTAGTTGTGTATTGAGAATCTGTTGGCTGCAATTTCTTGGAGAATGTTGTCCAGTTGGCATTCAGAACTTCTATTGACGTGTGTCTGGGACCAAGTTATCATTAATAATGGAGAATATATATATGTTTGCTATTGTCGAGTTTTGTTTTCACTTTAAAATAAACAGATTAAACTCTACTTTAGAATTGAGAATTTAGCACGTGTTTTTCTTCCAAACAGCATCACACTGTCTAACTGAGAAGAAAAATTACTGGTAGGGCTGGCTCCAAATTCCTTACTGATTCCATCGCATTTATACCAGAAAACTGTTTGATAGGGTAGGAGAAATATTCGCGAAGAATAGTTCCGATTCTCAAATACAATTCGCGTTCTATTATATTAAATAGAAAATTTGACTAATATATATATTTTTTTGTGAAAAAAACCTGTGGATGTTTTTATTAACTCAATAAGATATATGATTCATGATGAGACGGTTTTAACTTTTTAAACATTCCCGCGGTAATTATATTTTCAGTCAGTTTAATTACGGACAAATTTCTACCACCGTTGAACGGAGATGCTCCGAGAGACTTGTTCATCCATGTTGAACCCAGATATTGCCCGTGATAATCTTTGTGGGTAGTTATAGACTATATTTACTGTAAGTGTACTTCATCTCTACAATTGTAGAAAGTAATTCCAATTTTGTGCCATAGTTCCGTTTTGGTTACTTGCACTCACTGGGGAAGATATCTACTGGGTGTCGCACAATATTCCACCAACCCTTAATAAACATAAAACAAGACAGTTTATGATAGAAAGGTTATCACTTTTGACAGCTATCTTGCGCGGTCTCATGACTTGAAAAACTTTCTAACCTTGTTCATCTTCATTCTCGATACAACTTCCAAGCCGAGGTCCATCCCACTTGGTGCCTTATCCTACGACGACCTCTCAAACTTGGCTTCCCACCCTCAGATATATTTACAGGGTTTTATAAACTTTCTACAACAGTAGTTTTACAACTATGTTCTTATAAATCAATCCTCTTCAATGAAAGATTTGGAAGAGTCATCAGTGTTTAATCCCTTCTAATCTACGTAGGTTTGAAGGTATAATCGTAGAAGAGAATTGTTATCGAATTATGAATCTATTTTGTTGCATTCTAGCTATACATTGGGTTTTCGCTGCCCATCAGCGACACTTCACGTGTCAACATATCGCTTTTATTGCATACTTATAGGGATTCATAATTCCACACACGCGCTAACACACATGTAGCATTGACCTGTTTAGTCATAAACTTCAAACACCCGAGCATACAAATAATGAACAAACTGGTTAAGTGCAGTCCCAATTAAACACACGCATATATATATCACAAAAGAAGCCATTTTTTATATGCAAATATACTCTTCACCTCTTCAAACACACTTTTAATATTACGATGTACTAGAGCGCCATCTGTTATCAAATTATAAAACTATTTTAGAGGCGTAATATTCTTTTTAAAATAAAACAATTTCTACTGTCCTTACTGCGATGGAAAAATTAAAGGGAGGGCCTGGCTCATCAGTGGTGAACCCTCCCAGTGGTTTCGCCAGTTTAATCTACCATACCGCTGTTATATTGCATTTTTGGTATCAATTATTCCGCCTTCTACAAGCTTTCAGGTAAGCTTTTTAAGGCACATAAAAAGACACAGGACAACATCTAGACGACACGTGCAAACAGCCCGCCGAATCTGGTACAGCGCGCCGCCTGCGAAGGAACCAAGGACGCACCAAGCACACCTAGAGCCCGAAGCCCCAAGGCGGCAAAAATAGTGACCACGAGGATCAAAGTTTCATCTAGGAGAGTATATTGCATTTTTGGAACTTCCTTTTATAGGTGACTGTTGTAAGACTCTTGGAATGGGTATTTTAGAAGAACTATGGACATAAGCTTTTAGGACAGCAGAATTAAATATAATTATAAATATATAATATGCTTCGAGCAATCGCTCTTCCGCAAATATCAAATTGTGTCTTTTATTAGAACAATAATGTTACGATGTACTAGAGCGCCATCTGTTATCAAATTATAAAACTATTTTAGAGGCGTAATATTCTTTTTAAAATAAAACAATTTCTACTGTCCTTACTGCGATGGAAAAATTAATATGTTTGCACAGTAGAATCTGGCCTGAAATTCAATCCCCAAATAAACATACACACATAACCTTTTAATACACATTCACTTCACATATTATAACTCACCAATTCTAACGAACTTGCATAAGAGAAGGAACCAGGCCAATATCAGCTTCTTAATAAATTTAGACATTGCTCCTTCAAGAACACATAGGTTTCACATAACAAACAAAGGAATGAAGAACTTCCCTCGGACCAAATAAAGGCAATAATAGTCCAACCCCACTTGGCCAGCCACGAAGATAAATAAATCCTGCCCGATTCTCTGCGACGGTAGAACTTTTTCTTCCTTATTTTAAAATATTTTTTTCTCCCAGAGATGAGGCCTTCTTTAAAATACAAAGGAATCTTAATGTATGCGTTAAAGACGGAAAAGAGCTATTTGTCAAAGTAAAAAAAAAAGGCCATTAGGCGTCGGTGTCTTTAGGTTTGGCTCTTTTCCTTTCTCCAAATTTCTTTTACCCCGGCACATTTGTATGGCATTCCAATTCAATTAGAACCCTCATGTTACTAATCACGGAATCGCCTGCTTAATAGGCCTAACTTAATATGAAGTCGATTTATTATGGGTTTTGTGGGGCCAGTTGGCATTGTGCCTATGGCCGTGGTGGCGGTACCCTAGAATGGAATAAATGTAAAGTTGGCCGTGCGCGGTACAGAATAGGAAAGATGGAAGAGCAATATGTAAATAGACCGAAATGTATGAGAAATTTACATTACTGATTATGGTGTGGGCGATGGTAAAATTGACAAGGCATTTTAAAGATATTGGTGTGGACACGCATGCAGACATTTGATTACTGTTTTGGGGATTTTCTTCATTATCATTATTGTTGTATATTTCACGAAACCTCCAATAAGCCCGGATAAGTGTAGATTATACAAAGTACGCTAGGGAAATTTTTCGATACGCTTCAAAACGTGCACACGCTTGGGCACGAGTTCGAAAATGCTGATATCTATTTATATCTGAATGTTTCTCTCTCAAAGGTTTTCTCGACTCCTAGATGTTATTCTTCAAATTATGAAATGTGGCAAAGTATTAGCGAATTTTATATTTGACCATGAATGAATTCCGGTCTATTATGCGCTATAACTTTGTACGTGGTTCAAACATTGAGGGCTATTTGCAGGAAATTACTTCTGTACTTGGAATTGAATTTTTCCTATCGTACTCTATCATAGTTAGACGGTATCAGAAGTGTCAGAGTGTCGGTTTCCTTATGAAAGATACTCCAAAGTAAGAACGTCCATCCTCATCAATCAATGATGAAATCATAGCTGTACTCATGAAAATTAGGATAGACACATAACCTATCGTCAGATAGTTAAGACATTAGGTACGACTCGAAATTAAATGTGTTCCCGCTAAGTGACCTATGTCTTAACCTATAATAAGGTGGCACGAAGCTATTTCATGGGGCCAAGAGATGCTCAGAGGTTTTGATAATATATCATCTTTTCATATCAGTAGCACCATAACAGGTAATGAAACATTACTCTATTATTATGGTATATTAACTAAACCCAAAAATAAAGGTTGGGTTTTTAATGATAAAATCACGCGTGTGTCTGTGTTTAAATCCAGATATATATATAAGGAAGACAATATTACATATGTTCTTTACTGTCGGGAGTGTTGTGGAGCGTGTGGTGTTGGAAAACAATAAACAGCCTTTATAAAGTGTTACACGGATATGATTGCCTTCCTAAAGTTTTTCAACATCTAAAAAATATACGCTCACCTTTAAGAGCTGACACAAGACTATCTTCTACGATGGCAATGATCCCGTTTACCAATCTGAAGTCAGCATCGACTATTTGGCACGTGCTGGGCCAAAACTGTTGGATTATCCGCGACTAGATCTGTTTTAAATAATCAAGGCGACTTTCTTTCTATGAAAGTTTTTTAAGAGCGTTGGATAACAAATGCGACCTGTTCTCTGAAGAAAGATGGAACATTTGGTTTGATGGTTGGTTTCGAGTGAAGTGTATATCTAATGACGGTGGTGTGGTGAAACATATTTTCCCAGACATTGCGAATTTTGAGGAACCATTTCAAAAAGTTTAATTAATATGTGCTTCCTTTAATTAATTTAGAACATTATCTGTAAATAAAAGCCTTTATTTTATCAATAAATATAAGAGAATAACGCGCGCGCCATCTATATATGAGAAATTGAACTACAAAGCACGAATGTCTCTTTTAAAAATTCTTAGGTTCATTTTTATCATTCATAATAATATAAAATTAACAAATTACATCTATATATTAATTGTGAAATATACCTATTGACAAAACATAAGGAAGTTGCATATTTTGATGTCGGCGGTTTTCTTTTTTTTTTTTTTTTAAGGAGACAAAGACATTTTTTTTTTCACACTTGGTTATCTCGTGTGTCTTCAATAAAGGTCACTGTAATATCTTTCAGAGTTAATGTCTGAATCTCGATATACATGAGAAATTAAAACAAATTGCTCAAGTTTTATCTCAATGAGTGTATTTTTTTTTTTTTACTCAAGAGTTCAAAATAAACAACTTAATAATAGATGTGAAAAAATAGTGCAAATGTGATATTGTACTGGGAGAATAGTTGATATTTATTCCGCAACTTTCAGTTGCACGATAAGGAGATGCCTTTTTCTTAATTAATAATAGATATTTTCAATTGTTCACCAAACAACCGCACTTAGTAAATTCTTATTTTTAAAATATCGTTATATATATAATAATATAGTAGAAAAAAGTCTTTTCCGAAGACTCAGAAAAAAAAAATGAAAAAATTCACGCTCTGTCTCAGTGTTTATTTATTTTATAGAGCCGAACACGGTGTGTAGTTTTGAAATCAAGATCTTGGTTAATGATAAAGTATCGTTGTAAGCCACTAACCATATTTCTACACCTTAGGCCAACAAACCTATATCAAATATCTGAATCATATATCACCGCAGTGTGGTGGCTATACCCGAAAAGTCAAAACCCAATCGAATTGTTATTTTAATAAGTAATTTTGTAGGAGGTTTGAGTTAAACAACCGCGTTTTAGACTTATTTTTATTTGTTTCTCATGAAACGTGATGTCACCTTAGAAAGTACTAGCGAGTCAAATTATTATATATACATACAAGTATCAGAGTCATCAACAATCAATTCTGTCATCGTTTGCTTTTGTGAATGGAATAAATACTCAAATATGGTCATTTCTTATAAGCATCGGTGGTTCAGTGGTAGAATGCTCGCCTGCCACGCGGGCGGCCCGGGTTCGATTCCCGGCCTATGCATTTTTTCTTCTTGCCGGGTACATCCGCTAGTAATGCTCTATAAACTAAGAAATATCAAACACCTTTCGCAATGAGTTAGGTTAGACACATAACCTATCGTCAGATAGTACAGACATTCCGCACGACTTGAAATTAAATGTGTTCCCGCTAAGTGCCCTATGTCTTAACCTATAATAAGGTGGCACGAAGCTATTTCTTGGGCCAAGAGATGCTCAGAAGTTTTGATAATATATCATCTCTTCATCTCAGTAGCACCATAACAGGTAATGAAACATTACTCTATTATTATGGTATATTGCGAAAGGTTTTTGATATTTCATAATAGTAAATCCCTATTTTCCTATATTTGAAACAAAGAAATGTAACAGTTTCCACCTATATAGACATGTGCTACAGTCGTAAATATTCAGTGTTGAGGTAACATGTCATTGTTCAATAACCATTAAAAAAACAACTAAGTACTAAACTATATATCGAAAGAAATGCTGAGTTAAGTCAAGAAGGCTTGTGGTTGCTATGGGTGAGTTACTTATGCAGCCCCTGGGCATCCAAGATCTACGGGACAAGTTGGCTATCTTCGCAGACTATCTAATACGCTCCAAGCATCTACCATGATAAATATTTGAAAGTTTAGAACACACCTTGAGGATTAATATATAGTTTCAATGTTGAAATATAACCACAAGCACACATATACATGCAGAGATTGAATCTAAACGTTTACATTTATCTAGAGATTGATGAATAGTTGAAGGATAATTATCTATAAAATGGCACGCGGTGGCGTTTTGGCAGCAGACCTTCGATAAAAACAACGCTGGTGGCCCGTGCATGCCGGGAAAATAAGGCAGCAGACAGGAATAATAGTCGCGAGGGAAGAAAAAAGAACCGTTATAAAACCAAATCTTTGGGGGAATCTTCTTTTCTGCAAGGAGCTCATCCTCTTAAAATAAATTCACTGATTAAAGGATTTTGTAGTTGTGAAGAAATTGACTTTTTAATTGGTGTATCGATTTTTTGGAAGTTGATTAGGGAGGGAGGCTGCAGAACGGTCTTCATTACGGGAAGCCATATTAAATTCCACCTCCCCCTACACTTTACGATAGGGGGCGCAGTGAGGGGAGAGAGAGAAATGTCTTCCCTCCCTCCCCTCGGGGGAATGTGCCAGCAGACCCACCAGATACCGCTTGTTTCATTAAATGGGTTTCCCGTCCTCTGAACAAACATTTATGGTTTTTGGGTTAGAATGATTCTTGCTGTTTCCTCACAAAAGAGTATTAATATTTTCTCCTGACCGTGAAAGAGCCTCTTGTAGGATCCTATCAAACTGAGCCTATGACACGGGTTAGCACAGCTTTTTAGTTAGCTGAAGAAGGGCTTACCCGAAAGATTCCTTTAATCAATAAATAAAAATAGTTACACGGCGTCTTATTCTTTTTGTGATAACGTTTTCTGTAAAATGATGGAGTCCTACGACTTTACACTCGACTGTTGGATTTGTAAATATATCGGAAATACTTTGAAACACTGATAGGTTATAAATCTATGTTTGAATGCAACAATGGTTCACGTTGTTAATTTAAAAAACTTTCTGGGCGTGCTCTTATTCAAGGTTGAGAAAAGTGAAAACCGAAAGCTTCTAATTAAAAACGTGAGATAAGCTGTGGTCGTTTATCAAATTTATAAAATATTAAAAAAAAAAAAATCAATTTCAAATTGTTTTGGTCGCATAATGTCATTCTTGTAAGATAAAAACTGAGAATTTATGATTTCAAATATATTTTCCCCTTTTTCCGTATTAATATTTTTATTTTTTTTTAAATTACTTAAATTTCCTATTTTCAAAGAAAACATAATATAAAAACTTAAAGTGTTTGATGGAATTTGATTTTTAACTTCTATAACTATGCTACCTGATCTAAAATAAAGACTAGAGAAAGAGAAAACACACACTTTTGATCTAAACATAAAAATAAAAAAAATACAAAATTATTATCCTTTAATTTTTTAGTTCTATTTGAAAGACAATTACGCGCAATTTATATATAGGAATAAAACTATTGAGTATGAAAATTGATCGTTTTAACATCTTTCTATTGTCCTAACTCCAATGAAACATATTTTGGGAGGGCTTGGTTCATCAGTGGTGATCCCTCCTAGTGGTTTGCCCATTTAATCTACCAAACCGCTTTGTTAGAGCTCTAATACCTACATATAATTCTACTGTGCTGAAAAAAGAATATGTCTATAATTTTTTAATGCTAAAATTAAAAGTCCTTCCATCAGTGTTCCATATATAAGAAGAATGAGATCCAATACAGTATTAGAGCTCCAAAAAGCGGTATGGTGGATTGAAATGGCGAAAATACTGTGAGGGTTCACCGCTGATGAGCCAAGAACTCCCAATATTTTTTTTATCCCAGTAAGGAGAATAAAAAGTTCGTTTTATCAGAAAAATATAAATTCTTGCTTAAGTTACATTACTTTTATTTGTGCTAAAAGATTATATGAATACCACATATATCGGCTCTATTGTAATTTTATGTTGGTTTTATTTTAGTTCTAAAAGAACGTGGGATATAGAAAAATTTCAAATGAAATCCCTGTCTTCATTCGAGGATATTCTACATCTCGGACCTGGAGGAATGTCAGGATAAGACACCGTTCTCACCGATCTATCAGCTAAATGTGCGATCTCTTAGTAACGCTCGAAGGGATGATTATATGTGAACAAGCTTGATGATCGAAAGGTATATTGTCTATATAAAGGATATTCCTTAAAACACATTTAATCACTAATTATTGAAATTTGCGTATATATATATTTGTATGTGAAAAAAAAACATTAAAAAATATAAAATAGGTCAGGTGTCGATATTAATCTATTATAATAAAAATTTCTCAAGAAGATACTGAGACCAAATTTTGGCCGTACAGGTACAGTCTGCACCACGCTGACGAGGGCTAACAGCCCGAAACGCGTTCGTGGTTGACTTTTTTTATTTATCAAGAACTTGGGTTGACCAAATATCACGGAGAAAGTTAAACGTTTAGTTTATTTTTGCTCCACTAGATGGCGCTCTGCCATCTATAAAAGCTCACGTGAGCCTGGTCAGGATATGCCTCTTTTGTTTTTAATATATTTATATGTGAAAAATTATCTATGTATAATAGAGAGCATAGTGTGACTTGTACATTGATGGCATATGTATTATATAAACAGAAGTTATAAAATGTCGCTCGAGTGCCTGACCTGGAATTTCTTTACAGATATGACTGGGTAGGTTTCTCCTCTTTCCTTTCAAACATAAACTTCAGCCCTTAAATTCTGCTTTTTTATTTGACCCGATAGATGTCTGAGATATTTTAAGTCATGTCTCGACACCGCGTACTTCTCGTATATGATATAACGTAATTGTTTTTAACGCACCTTCTAAGATGGACGGTACACCGACGCCTTTGTATTGAAGCCAGAACCTAAACTGACTAGTTGGACAAGTGCTGACTGAGGTTGTATTGGAGCCAGAACCTAAACTGACTAGTTGGACAAGTGCTGACTGAGGTTGTATTGGAGCCAGAACCTAAACTGACTAGTTGGACAAGTGCTGACTGAGGTTGTATTGGAGCCAGAACCTAAACTGACTAGTTGGACAAGTGCTGACTGAGGTTGTATTGGAGCCAGAACCTAAACTGACAAATATTGACAATTGCAGACTGCGGTTGTATTGGAGCCAGAACCTAAACTGACAAATATTGACAATTGCAGACTGCGGTTGTATTGGAGCCAGAACCTAAACTGACAAATATTGACAATTGCAGACTGCGGTTGCATTGGAGCCAGAACCTAAACTGACAAATATTGACAAGTGCTGACTGCGGTTGTACTGAATGATTAGTATGTACGAAAGCAAAAACTACCTTAGTGTATTCCAGGGTATATATTGCAGAATATAATAGCCTTCTGGTATACCGCCATGTTTTCTAAGTCACAAAGTAAACATAAGAATATCCCATAACTATTGATACTTCTGAATATTTTACTATCCATAAAAAATGAATAAAAGAGAAGATCTGGCGGTGAAATGAAAAAAAAAAAAGTTTACACAACTAATTGAATAATTGAATGCATTTTCCCTTTTATTAGAATACATATCAACGATTTTTTAAATATTTTATTCCAATAAATTGGTCAAAACCTTTTATTTATAATTAGAGAGAGAAAACACCAATAATATAGATAGAAACAAAGCTTTTAAGGATGCTGCTGGAAACAAATTCTTTCTAGTCTAATCTTCTAAACTGAAGAGTGTGTGTTGTTCAAACCTCGAGTTCGTGTAAAATGGAAAACACGATTATATAAAAATACTTGGTTACATTTTGGAAAACACCTCTCCTGTCGAAATAGACACAAATTGTGCTGTTGGAAGTGTTTACATTCTAAAATCCTCAGTTCAGTGACAAAGCCTCATCATTATTTTGGAAATTTTGAAAGATTTCGATATTTCAGACACGCGCTTTCTTGAATTAACTCAAGAGATGCTCAGAGATTGACAAGAAACTGTCACGTTGCAGGGTCAATTGATGCCGTATTTTTATATTAACAGAATGTGAATGCATTTCTTTTTCCTTCAAATATTTCATATTTCAAATATATAATTAATTTTCCTCTCTATATTATCCAGATTAAATGCTTATCGTTTATTAAGGGCATGTTTCTAATCCAACCAGAACAAGTCGAGCTATGGTATCTTTAGTCAGGTAGATTCAAAAACTGCGACGATGTGAACCTAACACAGCTAAACTGAGTTTTTATAAAATAAATAAAGCTCCCAGGGCTAAGTTTTTTGTATATATATATTTTTTCAAGCTTTCGGACTTGTCAGTCCTTCAACAGGGCATAGTTTATATTTTATTGTTTTATCCCCACCTTTGTTTTAGAAATTCGCCTTTAAAACAAATCAAAATCAAACTTCAATTGATCGCAACAATGTTTTTCTCCAAGGAATATACTACACCCATACCACAGATCTACTCGGGTAACTTGAGTGAGAGAGAGTTGGGGGAGATGTCGCACTGAAGGAAGTGGAGAGGACAATCGCGACACTTGGATGTCCACTTCCGGTCAGTCTGATAAGGAAGACGCGGTTATAGCCGCCATTTCTCCCGGCATGCAATGGCAGAAATGTTGGGTGTGTTTGCTCTCTGTCTGATCTATTTATTTATATATTCAAACTTATAACTGAGGAGTGAGGTCAGGTACAACGTGTGTGTGTCAATGGAGATTCCATCGTGGCTCTTCCTAGCTAACTATCCACTGTGTGAGACAGAGCGAGGTTTTTTAAATAAAACCCTATACTCAAAGAAAAACAGGGTAACGTGGTAAGATTCTTTTAATAGAACACGACAGTCGTGTTCTATTAAAAGAATCTTACCACGTTACCCTGTTTTTCTTTGAATATTACAGCGTGGCGATATGATGTCAAAACCCTATACTTCTACTAATCTTACTGTGATGAGGATATATATGGAGGGCCTGGCTCATCATTGGTGAACTCTCCAAGCAATATCGTCAGTTCTTTCAACAATACCGCTCTAGTGTTATATTCGACACTACTCTGTTTATATCTCATTAAAATATCCTTGGTATTAATGTGACCTGTACTTAAGATTTGATTAACACATATTTATAAATATTTACAAATAGCTACTCTATCGATATAAATCCCTATACGTGAAAAAATAATTATTTATTAAAAAAATGGATTGGCCAAATATCAGGGAAAAGGCTAAACAACGTTTAGTTGATTTCTGTACCACTAGATGGCGCTCTGCCATCTAAAAATTTCATGTAAAAGTGGTAAGAATATGCCTTTTTTTATTTTACATTCCTGTAGTAGTCTATACATTTTCAATAATTCACAATATAATAACATAGACCATGTAATTCACGTGTGAAATTTCCAAAGATGTATAGAGGATGAAGTGTAGAAATATATAAATGCTCTTAGATAGTTGAGTTTAAATCATGACATTTGACAGTTTGAGATGTCAACAGTAGTGTCAACACAGTTAGTTACTGAAACCTCGCACAACAAATATGTAAAAACAGAACAAGTGAAGGTAGGTATTTTCCTCAGACAAAGGATGACAGGATAGAGAAGATACAGGTTCCGTCTACAGTTGTGAGTGTTTAAACATGTTTGGAAAATTTTGTAGAGTACAATGGTATATTGAATTTTGACTTTAAAACTCCTTCGGACGGGCATTTGACGAGATCTAGGAGCGATGCTCGAAGTAATATGAGAGCAGATAACATGGTGGTGTGACAGTTGGAATCCCACAAAAACTGCGGGTATTTATGGTCTGTAATGTCAGATAGGAGAACTCTCTCTCAGGGGAGAGGGACGAAGGTTTAATTCCTGCGAGCGAACAAAAAGATGCTGGAGGAGGTGTAAAAATCCTCAAGGGAGGGATTCCAAAGGGAAATTAAACTCTTTGTGCTTCAATTAGGTCGCGCTCTGATGGGATTCCGAGGCAATTATTTAATAAACCGTTTTTGTGTACGCGTACTTGTCCAAACTTGTAAGTTCAGGTTCTGGCTCTAATACAACCGCAGTCTGCAATTGTCAATATTTGTCAGTTTAGGTTCTGGCTCCAATTCAACTACAGCCTGCAGTTGTTCAATATTTGTCAGTTTAGGTTCTGGCTCCAATACAACCGCAGTCTGCAGTTGTCAATATTTGTCAGTTTAGGTTCTGGCTTCAGATAAGGAACCATGTGTATCAAAATTCCTATTTATTTTCGGCACATATTAGCTCTATTACTTCGAGAATAATCTATTCCCGTTCTCACACACACAACACAATAGATATTCTGGTGAAAGCACAATCAGTAAAAGCCAAGTTGAAATGTGTTTCTAGAAGTTCATGTTTGAGAATAAAAACCTTGCAGGCGCGTTATTGCTATGAATACAAACCTTGCAGAGAGATATAAAGAAGGAATATTTTGAACATTAAAAACTTTCAACAACCAGGATTCTGCAATATACCCAGAATACACAAAGGTATTCCTTGGTGCATATTAATCTTCCAGATAATGAAACATGCGTACCAAAATTCATATTTATATTCAGCATATATACTCTATTACTTCGATAATTTTTGGAAAGAGAAACAATCGATTCCTGTTCTCAACGGATATTCTGGTTAAAGCACAATCAGTAAAAGCCAAGTTATGGAATGTATTTCAAACCTCGCACAGCGTTAAAACCTCATTAAACTTTACACGACCACGTTTGGCACTGTGAAAGAGACCGAACACTTGATAACGAAGACTTTAATGTATAGACCATTAAATAATAGTTCCTCGTCTTAAAAATAGGATATAAACTGTAAGAGGACGCGATAGGGTTATAATATATGTATTTGAGTAGAGAGTAAATACAGATGAAAGAGTGGTGTAGTTCATAAGTGATTACAGTTGACCTAACAAATGAAATCGTCTCCTGTCCTCAACAACACGCTATAAAATACTCTTCACAATCCCCTTTGCATATTACCAAGTTCACATGGCCTAGATGATCGCAATGAACAGAGGTTTGTGACTGCTAATATGATAGTGTTGATATGTCCAGAAATGAAGATTCCGAGAGAAGTAGTAGACCGATTAAAGCTCGTTAGAAAATTTGGTTGAGACTTTTAAGAGGAGATGGATTTATGAAAAAATAGCTGTAGAGGGGGATATTATTTGTAAAATAGCAGCAGACAAACAATAATTATACTAATGGCCTGAAAGGTATATAGAGGCTATGAAACACTAAAGAGAAAATATGAAGAAAGAGAGAGAGTTATGGCTCTACTGGGAGCCTGATCAAGAATAGACGATATGAAATGATACTATAAGTACATCACATGTCTTCATGAGATAAATCAGTTTGGACACCGTTTGTTTGCTTGCAAATACCTATGAGGTTTGATTCGTTGAAGATCGGGATCCATTGCTATATGCAATTAGTGTAACTACACGCCTCAATGTCGGTCAGGACCCTGAGTCTCTATACTGAGAGTCACCGACCGATCTTAACATTTCAGCTAAACTGGACAATGGTCGCAGACAAAACAACAATTGTCACCATCCATCATCGGAGATACAAACACACCCACACTAAGATAGAAATTTTATTTTTCCACCCGACACCTCCGGTCATTAGCTCTGTAGAAGATGATCTACATCGTGTGATGGACTTCTCCTCATCATTAATTTCATCAGTTGTGTCGTCGTTTGTTTTTCCGTTGCACGCTGGGGCGGAAATTTCTACTCGGATTCTTCTGCAGCGTCTTTTATTGATGACATTCTAAAGTTTTAGAGCGTAGCCATCTGTAAACATTATATATAAGCTTAATTCTATATGGAATCAATAGCTCGTGATATATATTAACACACACATATACTATTTATTTTTAGACCGTATTATAGAGTAACCGTATTAATCGTATAACGCTTCATCTCTATTAACGACATGAAACTATTGAAGCATGCATCGCCTTGTTGTGGTATTTTAACGTATTATTGTAATTATGTACATTACGGTACATCAGAATAATATAGCTTCACATTTTTGTTCTCCCTTAACAAAATTCTCAAACAATCATTTAAAATCCAGTGTAACCTCCTCCAGCAATCTTATATTTCATTAGATTTATTATCGTTATTGTTCGCCTTATTCAAATTATCGTTGAATGGAAATATATAAAAACTCTATACCCCATAATCACGTCGCACAAACGCCTTTTGATCTGATCCCTATATATATACAGATCTTTATTAACCCAGTTTGACCTGTTTCTGTAACGTAAATAGATGGAAGGGAAGTAACAGAAATAGAGAACCAATCAGCACGTGACTACAAAGGACACCATATATATATATGATACATTTTGAATGATAGAATGTAAATTTTATTTTGTTTTTTTTTTTCTAAATATTTAACTAAATGGTGTATGTAAATTTTGTTTTGTTTAAAAAGATTTGAAAAAAATAAAGAGATGATTATTGAAGTGGAGACGGCCACAAACGACTACTAATTCTTTTCACACATCTAGAATAGAAATCTATTGGGATATTCCCGCACAGGTTCGAATCCTGTCGACTAGCTGATATATTTCTATTCTAGATGTGTGAAAAGAATTAGCAGTCGTTTGTGGCCGTCTCCACTTCAATAATCATCTCTTTATTTTTTTCAAATATTTTTAAACAAAACAAAATTTACATACACCATTTAGTTAAATCTTTAGAAAAAAAAAATTTACATTCTATCATTCAAAATGTATCATATATATATATATATTTATTAAAGCGTATATAATTATTATATGATTGTAAACAAACGGTGTGGCCACCACAGATGTATAAGATTCCCCATGTAGGATATCTCTAACGAACTTCGGTTGTTTGTAAAAGGCACAGCTAATACTACGACTTAAGTATAGAACGAGTAAACCCTGGCACAACGTGCTGCCGTTGGAATGCAGGCCACCCAGGCCGGCCGGAAGTCATAAAAGAAGTTTTATTCATTTTAAGAGAGAGATCTGGATGGGTGAAGCCATTGTGTTGAATTATAAAAGTTATGGGTCCTCTATGACCTGAACCTACGTGCTCTAAATCTAGAAAACTCGGCACACTTTGCTGTGAAAATAAATAACCTGCAGAGTTACTGCTCTAGGTGATCCGTCTTCCTTTTTTATAATAGAATTACATCTAAATCATAATTCACTGTGGGCAATTACGGGAGAATTTTTTTTTTTCTAATAGAACTCACTATATGTCTTGGTGGCTACCAATCAAATACGTTAGGTAGATAGGATATAGAATATTCACATATACCGAAAGTATACCACGAAAAGGATTATTTATGTAGCAGTATTCAAATTCTTTCCATCACAGCTTGACAAAATTTCAACGATTTACACCTAATTCAAGCTGAAATTTACACAGGTACCAAATAGACCAAGGATTCGAGCACAATTCAATCTAAAATCATTGCAGGTACCAGATATACCAAAGATTTGAACACAATTGAAGCAAAAATCTTCACAGCTACCAAATAAACCAAGTATTTGAACTCAATTCAAACAAACATTTTCACAGCTACAAAATAAACCAAAGTTTCGAACACAAAGCTAAATTCTGCACAACTACAACATGAATAAATATTAGAACACAAGTCAAGATAAAATTCTTACAGAAACCGAATAAACCAACTATTCGAAAACAATTCAAGCTAAATTCTCCATAGATAACAGATAAACCAAAGATTCGAGCCAATTATATCTAACATCATTGCAGCTAGCAATAATTAAAAGAATGAGTCACATTTCAAGCTAAAACATACATAGCTACCAATTGTACGAGTGCGAAATAATTCAAGGAAAATGACACACAATAACTAGGTGAAAAAAACGACACACAACAATTTAAGGCCTCCACAGATACCAACAAATCCCACAACCACCAGATGCGAGTGTTGGATACAATTAATTCTGGACAAGTTTACCTTGAGGTAAAACGGGTAGAAAGCTAATATCACGTGATGGGGGTTCTGAAATTTGGTAATTAGCTTCATGCCTCGGGCGACGCTTGTAATTGCAACTTGTTTTCTGTCCCGGACTTCTTGCTGCCACCCTTTGTCGGCTGCTTGTCTGGGCTCTGTAGCTTTTTATTTGTGTGCATAGGAATTATTTGGTGAATATAGCAGTTGACATTTGTACAGATGTTAACTGAGGTGTAGTGAGAGATCCTCGTAATAATTATGAATATAAATCGATATAGTTAACACACAGTCAAGCTAGCATCATGAAGAACATTAAAGCTACACTCACTATCCACGAGGTAGATCACTTGAGCCACGCCAACTAACCACGACCTAGTTCATTAGAGCCACATTCACTAACCACGGCGTAGTTCAATGAGCCACGCCCGCTAGCCATGACGTAGTTCACTAGAGCCACGCCCACTAACCACGACGTAGTTTATTGACACACGCCCACTAACCACGACGTAGTTCAATGAGTCACGCCCACTAACCACAACGTAGTTTAGTAGAGCCACGCCTACTAACAACGGCGTAGTTCAGTAGAGCCACGCCCACTAACCACAACGTAATTCAGTAGAGCCACGCCCACTAACCAAGACGTAGTTCACTAGAGCCACTTCCACTAACAACGACATAGATCAGTAGAGTCACGCCCACTAACAAAAGCGTAGTTTATTAGAGCCACGCCCACTAACCAAGACGTAGTTCACTAGAGCCACTTCCACTAACCTCGACATAGATCAGTAGAGCCACGCCCACTAACAACGGCGTAGTTCAGTAGAGCCACGCCCACTAACCACAACGTAGTTCAGTAGAGCCACTCCCAATAACAACGGCGTAGTTCAGTAGAGCCACGCCCACTAACAACGGCGTAGTTCAGTAGAGCCACGCCCACTAACCACACCGTAATTCAGTAGAGCCACACCCACTAACCACAACGTAGTCCAGTAGAGTAACGCCCACTAACCACAAGGTAGTTCAGTAGAACCACACTAACTAATCTGAACGTAGTTCACTAGAGCCACGCCCACTAACCACAAGGTAGTTCAGTAGAACCACACTAACTAATCTCAACGTAGTTCACTAGAGCCACGCCCACTAACCACAAGGTAGTTCAGTGGCCCCAGGAAGTTATGCAGTTATAAGGAAATCAAGGGGCAGCGAGAGGGCCAATAAACTCCCAGGCCCCAGGGGTCCCCATAAAACAATAACGGGCCCCACAATATTGGGAGGCTCGTAAAAAGAGGCCCAAATTAAATAAATAAATCCCAACTGGAGATAAACTCCTACCTACTTACTTATCCACCACCACCACCTTATCTACATCGGGATGGAATCTCTTGAAAGGAGAGGATAATAAACACTGGCTCTATATACAGCCATTGACTCTGACTGAAGTAACAGTTGTCTGGTTGAGGAATCTGCCCTTGGGAGGGTTCGCCACTGCTGAGCCCTTCCAACACTATTACTTTCTACCTTCAGTTGTTCTAGAAATGTGGAAATTCATAAAGTTTTTTTGAAATGTTGAATAACAAAGGCCAAAAAATGTTTCTCAATATGAATATCTATAATTCTACTTTTCGATTGATCAGTCAGACTTCAAGGAGTCTGTTGGCGTTACTGGGAATGGGAGGTAAGGCTAAATAGGGTCGGTCATCCCATGTATAGCTATACGGCCAATATGTAAATATTGTACCGAAGACCTATGACTTTGGAGTGCATAATTGAAGCCCAATTATTGTGTTCTTTGTATATATTCTCCCGACCAGACACTGCCGTTTAACTGGTGTGGAGCTATCTGACTGTACTGAGGTCTGTCAGGCAGTATGCCCTGATACTTCTCTGATGTCGTCGTGGTATAGGATTGATAATCTATGATTAGAGCAGAGGTTCAAACGGGATAATCGAAGGGAACTAGAACTACAGGAATATTAACCATAGGTATTTTCATTAAATGCAAATAACCCTAAGTTTACTATTGCAAGGGATTCCCCAATTGCTGTTCCGGTGGAACGTCACCGAAGAACATTTTGATCGGATAGTGTTGCCTTTCGGCGTTTTGAAAATTCTTATTTAAAAAATAATAGCAAAATCTGTTGTGATTTTTAATGTTAATGCTTCAATATTTAGATATATAATCCAAAATTTGTGTTTTTGCTACAATTAAATGATGTAGTAGATAGTAAAGTTTTATATTTTGTTATAATAAACAGTATGTGTGTATGTGGAACATTTTCACAAATATTACCTGTCTGAGAGCCTAAAAAAGGTTCAAAACGTTTCACTATTCAATATTATCTGAAGAGAGCACAATTAAAGAGAAATAAAAGACATAAAGACAAATGTAAAAATGTCACAAATATTATTAAAGATAAATAAAACTTGTTGATAAATGTAGACGTAGATATCGTCCATTATAAAAACACGTAATAAATACAACACACTAGCTAGAGGTTTACAAGACAAATGAGAGGTCTATGAGGAGAACAAGCTATCCTACGACTAGACTATCGAGGGAGGGGAAAAGACCATTCTTGGTACAAGACAAGGAAAGAAAGAAGATGCAGTGGTAATATATTTTAACAACTTTATGTGTTTTCCCAACTGATAAATTTAACTCGGCCGCCAAACTTACAAATATGCAGCCCCCTCCTGCCTTCTCACAAATTAGATGGAGAAGTTTTTGTATTAAAAATAGGACCTTAGTTCTCTTCTGCTTTTTTTCACTCTCTCCAGCTCTTCTTCTTTTTTACCGAAGCATTAACTGATGCTTTGGCTGAATTTTAATTTGGCGCTGTCGCAAAGTCACGTGAGTCCAATCACAGAAAATGTACCTGCGTCTTGTTAAACTACGTAAAACCTACGTGCATCTATGATATTTATGTTAATATATGATATATATATATATATATATTTTTTTTGTTGTTGTTGTTGTTGTTGTTTTACGGTATTTAAAAAAAATAAGATTTAGTCAGTGACCTTTATTGAAGACACACGAGATATCAAAGTGTAAACAAAATTGACTCTTTCTTCTTAAAAAAAGATAAAAATAGACGACCAGCAACATAAAAAAGACTTTCCACTTCCTTGAGGTCTGTCTATGAGTGTATATGTTCTTGGTGCTTACTATTCGTGTAGATCTTATATATAATATACTATTTAGTTATAAAATATAGAGCGTAGTTTTAATTATACGATCAAGTTTAATTATATTGTATATGCTTTTTTATATATGTATACAATGTTCTTACTGTATATCTACTTGTTACTTCATATAAATACTCATTCTGTGTATATATCAGTAAGACCAGATAACGCTATGTTGCATTATATATTCATTGTTGTTGTTTCCTTTGCTGGTATGCATTTTTTAAATGTAAATATGTAAATAAGTTATCAAAGTATTTTATGTTCTTACTTCTTTACGCTTCAAGTCAGGTATTTCATTCTCAATTATTTTATCAGATCATCTGAAAAAAATCGATTTATTATTATTATTTTTTAATTATTCAAAAGGGTTTTCACGACTGAATGCAGTAGGCAAAGTGATTTTGTATTTTAAATGAGGCTAATCATAATTCCTATCTCACCAAATGTATTATCAGAACATGTATATAATGTATAACGTGGGTGTGTTACGGGAAGATTTAAATATTCCAAGAGAGACATTGAAACATCTTTATTACATAGTTGTGTCATATATAAGGTTAAATAAAATTTTGAATGAATAAGATTATATATTGGTTAATATATATTGATAAATATATGTAAATATATAAAAATAATCGACAAATATACCTATATATATATATATATATATATAGAGAGAGAGAGAGAGAAAGAGAGTAAAAGGTACCATGCCAGTCATCAATGCAATAAAACAATCAATTTTACACACACACATATTTAATTTGTAAACAAGTCAAACTTTCGTATTAATCTCCATGGTACAGAGCGTTATAGTAATAAGGAAGAGAATGATCCGCACACTAGGTTTTATACATATGTATGTATGTGTATGTATGTATTAAAATTTAAAAATGACATTTCCTGACCACTATCACATGTGCTTTTATGTATATTGTGTATAAATTAACACAAATATATTTTTTCATCGCAGTAAGGACAGTAGAAGTTCGTTTTGTGTATAAAAGAAACATTCGCACTTTTAAATCCTTTTATTTTATATGTATATTGTGAATGTATGAGCTATTGTGTATGTATGTACGCGTGCGTTTAAATTATTCCAAAAATAGTTTTCATAATGAGATATAAAATAAAAATATGAACAGACACAATAGATAAAATATGAACAGACACAATAGATAAAATATGAACAGACTCAATAGATAAAAACACACACATTTACAAATTGAGACATATATTATATACAATTATGATTTTAAAATCATACCTCGGTTTTGAATTATAAATTCAAACATTTTATATATCGCTTAAAAGTAAAATAAACATATTAAAAACGTTGTAAAAATGTCTTAAATTGAATAATTTATAACTATAATGGACTAAATATTAGAAATTAAACATTTTTATTTTTTTATGGTTCTTTCCTCATTGGATAGTGGCGGTAGTTTAGCCAATTAGTTAACCAGAGGAATAGTTAAGTGCTGAAGGCTTGTGTCTAGACACCCCAGTCGACCTCGCTGCTCTGTGACGTGGCAGAATCAATAAAGCCGCTGCTGCTTTAAAGGAAAAACTCCGACCACCAAACCATAAACAAAAGAAACGGAAGATAAAAAAAAGAGTAGAAGAAAAACCGGGCAAATTGTCTAATGACCTCAGGAGAAACTATTTCAACTGGCCATCCTGGAAATTCTATGATTCCTTATATATTGAGAGAGAAAAATTATATTTTAGTCTTCACAGAGTTAATGAATAAAATCCGCGTTGCCGGATGTATTTTATTGAGTTTTTTTTCTGTCTGTGACTTATAATTAAGTTTTTTATTATTATCTTTTAAATCAGAGAGAAAAAAAAGATATTCGAATCACACAGATGATACACAATTTTCAACAAATATTTTATTTAGTTTACTCTTCAATAAAATCAAATCACATTTTTTTACCCGCGCAATAATTGCAGACGGGCAATACTCCTTCAAAATTTTGTGCCAGGAGAATAAACATTAAAATATTACTATAACATATTTGCATATACCGAGATATTTCTTCTTGGGAAATAGAGAGAAATAAATTTTATTGAAGTAGCGTTCATTTCTTTAATTTTTCTTAGTTGACAGACATTCTTATATTGACTGTTTGGCAGTGTGTCTTTAGAAAATTCTTATTCAATGTGTTTTGATTGAATTTTGTTGATATTTTCTAACTTGAGCGGAAATCCAAACATATCTCACACCATAGATTCACCCAAGGATTGGACGGGCTGAAAGTAGGCCAAAATGGACCATTAGGATGATAATAAAGCCGATACGTTGCATATAAAATAAATGCCGTCGGCCAGAAGGTATCAGTTTCTTGCACCAAAGTGGGTAAGGCAACACCCTGCAGACCTAAGCACCTTCTCTTGGATTGATCATGGTGTCAAATTCCTAATAACCCTCTTTGATGCAATTCTGGCCCTTTCTTCCTTCTTTCCCATTTATCCGTTTCTGCATTCTTTCCATCGTTCACTCTAGCGATTGTAGATACAATGTAGTTGTTGTGAATAATTGCTCTTTCTACCGCTCACTATAGCCATTTTAGAAAATGTAAGTTGTTTTGGAGATTTTTATTTCCATGGTTCACTTTATCCATTATAGATAATTAAATTGTTGTAAATTTTTTCACTCTTATTCTATCATCCCTGTAGTTATTGTCGGTTCTCTCAACCGCTCACTCTATCCAATGTGTATAATGCTATAGATGTTCTTTATCTTCACTCTATCTATTGTATATAATGTAGTTGTTGAGGTTTTCCAACGCTCCCTCTATCCATTGTGAATAAAAGGCATATAGAATTAGTTTTTCTCTCCCAGGAAAACTTCCTTTGCTATAGAACTCTCTCACCAGATGTGCTTGTCTCTAGTCAACAACATATATTCAACCTGGGCTGATTCCCTTCCTAATTCGAATTTAACGTAGTTTATTTTAGGTTATACTCTAATTTGGTCAATTTTGAGTTTGTGACCTATGATAAATTTAGCTCGTTTA
>CP092866.1:66741092-66906215 GCA_030710605.1 Cordylochernes scorpioides
GATCATTTCTTAACATCACCATCGACGTTTTGTACTGGGATGATAGACAAAATACATTGTGTTCTTGTATGTTTGAAGGAATCGGTGCCTCTCTGGGTACTATATTTTTATATCACTTATGTAATTGACCCAAAGTGATATCTACCCTTCCTAACATTCTACAAGTTTAAACACATGAAAGGGGACTCGATAGGAATAAATAAATGTTTTAAATTCCATTTTGTTATTTCCTGTTGGGTGCAAAACTGACCTAGAATGGGGCAGGATATTTTGAAAAAGGATGATATTCACATATATCTAAGATTGCCTAAATTATATTTCTTTCAGAGATTAATTTAGGATTTGATATAATATCAAACAAAGGCTCTAGGTGGACGAATTAAGAGTGAGTACAGAATTGGTCAAACTCCACATGACGTATCTTGAAGATAGAGGTTGCCTGGCCGCCATTTATTGTTCTTAAAATTAAGAGACACTTCGGTCAGAATATTATTTTATTTTCTTGACGTTTCAAAAATATATTTTGTTCTCGCCAGGAAAAAATAAAATTAAAGCATTTGGCAAGGCGTTATAAATATATCTAAGGTTTCAAGATATTCAAATTTAGAACATCTAAATTGCAAGTCAATAGCAAATATTTAACGTTTTCAAATTTAGATGTTGTTCTAAATTTGAAGAATCGCATGTGAACGCCCAGACAACCTCAAATATATTTATAGCGCCTAACCAAATGCTTTAATTTTTATTTTTCCCTGACGCGAACAAAAAAATTTTGTCGAAACGTCAAGAAAATAAAAACCTTTTCTGGCCAAAGTGTCCATATGACGTAGTTGTTTATAATAGAAATGATTCAGAAATATCGTTTAGCTTTAATGACTCAAAGAGAACAAGGCTTTCTACATATCAGGCTTGGAATGTGTATATTTGAGTACAGAGAGAAAGAGCTAACGAGCCAATTGACAGGCGGCAAGTTTCTCGGCCCTTTGTAATTTATTTTAATTGGTGAAGAAAGTTTTTCCCACTGCAAATCATTAGGCAAATCGAAAATTAAAATTTAAAAGGACGTAAATACCAGCGGAGGAAACAATAATGACTCCGATGGACAAAAATAAAATCAATTCCAGTGATCGTTATATTGATAAATTGATTTTGATTTTTTTCTCCATTGAGTTAGCGCATTTTAAATTTTGCTCTTTTTTAAATTAAAGAATCAATCATTTATATATATTGCGCCTAATATTATTTTAAAATGGTTGAAAATAGCAGGGAAGGTTTTTTTCTTCTTCCATTTCGGAGAGGTATATATTTTATTGGTTAATTTTTTGGTAGAAATTGTCTCTTTTTCAATTGGAAGTTTATTATTCATGTATTTAAATGAAAATGTAAATAGCCGCTTCATGAAATATGTTCTGAAATATTCCCATATTTGTGGACAGTGGTTATCGTGCTAGGTTTGAATTCAACCAATTGTGGCTCACTTAGAAGAACGCCAATCACATTTAGTTACGACACTACTTTTCAAATTTTTTAAAGCCATTCACAGAATGGATATGGAACATATTTTGTTCGTTTTTTTTCCCCTAGTTTGAACTCCATTAGGGGATGCGATTAAATAGAATGGGTCCCCACTGCCGACGTGTAGAAATAAAAAGTTTAAATAATTTTCGCATTTAGAAACATGCATATGACATTTTAACAATGAATGTAATACAGAAAAACTTCCATCAGCGTTCACATCGTTATGTCTCCACTTGTGTTAAATCAATCAACCTGATCTAACTCAACCTTCGAAGAAAGACCAAATAAAGAAGAAACCGGGATATATTTTGGTATGTTTCTCATTGGAAGGAAGGTGTCTATATCCTCCCGCTCTAACGGTAAGATGTCCTCACATGTGGCCAGCATTACCGCGCCGACTCTCGGTTCGTCATCCACAGGGCTGGGCTGCGTGTGGTCTTCCTACCTTCGTGGTTTCTCCTTTGTCGGGCGAGCGAGCGATGGCGGCCGTTGGTGTTGGGGTCGGCGCTCCACTCTCTGCACGGTTATTTGTCCAGCGACGCCACCATCGCAGTCTAGGCCGACACGGTTGTCTAGGTATCCTGTCATTGTGGTGTCTGCCTGCCAGAAAACATACTGGCTTGTATTGCTTTCGTGGGTAGCGTAAAACTGCAGCATACCAAGGGATCAGCTCCATCATTCCTCCTTAAAAGAGGTCCAGTCTTCGGGTTGAATAAAAATAAACCTACTCCTAAGTAGTGGAAAGCATAGCCTTTATGACTATTGGCATCAGATTTCTGGCTGCTGCTTTGTCGCCGTCTAATCTTGGAAATATGGCATCAATCTTCCTATATCCAAATGTTAAACTACAGAGAGGTGTCGTCTCCTACCCTACTGTATCTGCCCCTCGTTCGTGGCGACGCCATCGCTTCGGGCCTCCTCGCAGTAGTCTGCCGTCAGTGTTGGCCATCGGACAGGTCCTGTCCCACCACTTATCTGTAGGCCGAAGCGGAGCGTTCTCGATGGCCTCGAAGCCCTGCAAGCGCTTTGTATCAGAGAAAAAAATGCGAACAGTAGAAGAAGAACCTGTAGTGCCTGGGACATCCACGTTGTTCCTGCATTCTAGCATACACACTGCCAATCTTATGCAGGAGTATCTCCACCTAGACATCGTTCATAACTCGAAGTATTTCCAGCGTTATGCCTCGTTGATATACCTTCAATCAGCATGTTCTTCGTATCTCTTTAACGTTGTTCCTTCGTGGGTCCTACTATGGACATCGTACTACGTCTCATCAGGGGCTACCGACGTCACTTTGATTTATCTATTCCGCTTGCGTCTTCAACGACCTGTCGCTCAACTACAGCTACTGGTTCTGCCAAACTGTTTGCCCTCTCCTTCGAGAGGTGTTCACCGTAGACATTTATTTGTAGGAATTAATTAATTTATATTTTACACAAACAAACAAACTTTCACATTATATATATATCTTTTTATATATTATATAAATTATATATACATCACATGTAAAATATATACAGTATAATATAATATAATAAATTCATTTTCGATTTTGAGAATACAGTAACCCATTTATAATTTTAATTTATTAAATTGAAAACTTTTATAGAAAGTGACATAATTTTAATTGGGTGTTCCAATTTTGAATAGTTAGCAGAAACAACGGTTATTTTATCTTTCCTTTTCAAACTTCATAACTTTCTTTTTATTTTCACAAATACATTCTCCATCGAAATGATGAGAGTAATTTTAACCTCTTCGCCACAATAAGCAGTTTACTAACACCAATTATAAATGTAGATAGCAATTTGCTAATTTACAAAGAAAATATGCAACTCGTAGATGCAAATAAGAATTGAAGCAGTAAAAGAAACATGGTTAATGAGCAGCAGACGGTGTCTGGAGCTGTGCTGTCACGAGCGGCCTACAGGTATTCCAGCCACAGCCTAGCCACAACTCAGGCGCCAAAACAAGCGGAAGCCCAGGTGCTATTTGTATCACCACCGACCAAGCAGGTAGTCCCTTTTTATTGAGGAGCTCGCGATTTATTTTTGATCGCCTCTTCTGATAAAGGCTCCCTAGTTCTCAAAGCAATTTCTTTCTTCCACCACTTGGAATCACCATTTCTTTGATTTGTAGTCTTTGTATCGATGTTTAGAATGAACCTTCTCTTCATTGTCTCTCCTTTTTATTCTTTCCCTTCTCTTCCTTCCTTTATTATTTATTTTTCGCTTCAGTTGGACACTTGAATTCAATATATACTTCATACTGCGGATTCTATCTATAGGTTGTATATATATGTCAATATGGGTTTGTGTTTTTAATTTGAATAAGAAAGCTATTGAGAAATATGTGAAGAAGGTATAGAAGAGTAAAGGAGTAGTATAATACCGATATGAAATAGAAGGATTTTACCTAATATTTGACTAAATAAGTCAGCCTCTCTTGCTTAACTCGAGAGTTAACTGCATGTTACTTGCGAAAGTAGCATACTACCCTTACCTATATTATGTAAAAACTATCCATAATATGAAAAAAATAAAGGGGCATCTCCTTTTCACATTGTTCATAATATTTGTATTTTTAAAAAATTCTTGATTCGATTTTTATTTCGAAATCAACACAAACCTCATCTCTTATATACACTCATTGACAAAATTTAAGGAAGTGGAAAGTCTTTTAATGTCTCCGGTCGTCTGTTTTTTTTTTTTTTTTTTGAAGGAGGCAGAGACAATGTTTTGTTCACACTTGATTATCTCCTGTGTCTTCACTACAGGTGTATCAAATATCTTTCCGAATTATTGTCTGAATCCTTATAGTTGCTAAAAAGTACAACTTACCTCTCTAGGTTTTGTTCATTAGTGTATAAAACTTTAAATGTATAATTAGGATGTTTCATGTTTTGTATAAAATAAAATATATATTTGAGCGTGGAATTGCGGTGGTAGTGTTCAGTCGTCCAAATTTAGATTAAAACTGCAGGGAGGTTGAGACGCGCACTCACTTAGAAGTGGCGGGCCTGAGATTAGCCGCAGAACACGTGACGTGAATAATCCAATCACTCGTGTGCTGGGAGAGCCAATGGGAGCAATGAAGCGCGGACGCGCTGATAAGATAGCAAATTTCGAAAGGCTTCCGCTTATGGAAATTAACTTCTTTATTCTCTCCTATTTACATAACTCACCGGTGTAAAAATAACGTGAATGGAGGGGGTTAAAGTGGTGTGAAGTCAGGTGGGGGACCAAGAGCTGGAGTTGACATTAAGAAGACACTATTGAAGAATGACACCCAAGTTACTAGTTGAAGGCTGAAATGAGAAAAACTCTGTTATAGTATTCCTCATAATTGAGGAAAACAAATAAGAACTTGAAAAATTAATATCTTTGTATTTCATTGGAATTTCCTAGAACGCTAAATTTACCCAAGTAAGGTAATGAGCACATTTATAATGTAGAACATAATTGACCAATCGTCGAGTAGATATGTGCCAAGCGTGGATTAATAATATATGATGAACGGCCAAAAATGTTTCAAAACGCAATAACAAGAAAGGTTAGGAAATAGATCCTCTAAAATATCCTAAACCTGTCTGTTTTTCTAGTCAAAAGGCTACTCAACAAGTCTATAAGTAAATATATCAGATAAAATGAATAGGTCCGTTCAAGTGTTGATCTCTCAAATCTCCCCTGCCTCACGATTTATCAAATCTTTCTCGTTTCATAGAGTAGGAATTAGAAACCCTATATTTGTGATTAGTTGAGAACGAGGTCCCTACTTCGTGTAAATGAAGTAACACTGGTTTCCCCACTGGAACGCCACAGAGACAGGACAATGTGCGTAAATCTCCATCTAAGACAGTTTGAAAAGAAAATGTCTCCTAACTAAACACAGCCAGGACAGCGTGAGAGGTTTCCCACAGGTCACAGTCGAGAAAGTGTAAAGCTCCAAAATGGACACAGCCAGGACTGTGTGAACCTTTCTACTGGACCTAGCCTTAACGTGTTAGAATCTCCACACTGGACACAGCCAGTAAAGTGTGAGAGTCTACCCAATATACACAGCCAGTACAGTACGAAAGGCTGCCCTCGGGACACAGCCAGACACTGTTAATCGTCCTACTGGACACAGCCAGTACAATGCGAGCGGCTATCCACTAGACACAGCCAAACAGTGTAAAGCTTCCCACTGGACACAGCCAGGACAGTGTGAGAGTCTCCCCACTGGACACAGCCATGACAGTGTGCAGGTTTAATCATTCCCAGCCCTGCCTAGGCCGGAGTGTTGTCCGGGGACTTAGAGGATTACCAGTAATTGTCTCTTGTATTTGACCCCGTCTTCCTTCATTAGGACGCTCATCGTTTTGTCGCCCCGACCCTTGCTCTCTCGCCCTCTCATAATTAAATTCTTTCTTCCGACAAATCTCACTTGATTTTATTTCAGTTCAATTTTTTTCTCTTTGTTTGTGTGTATGTTATCTCTATAGAACACCTTTTCTATTCTCCATATCACATTAGCTACCCACTGTCGCATTGCTATTTAAATAGACACTACGCAAGATCCCATGGCCGGATGATATGTCAATATATAGCTGGCAAAAAAAAATGAACAAATTTTAATTGAATTTGATTTGCATATATTTGAGTATCTTTTTTTTTAATGTGAAAAGTTAACTCATAATTGAAAATAATCAATTATCTACAAAGGGTTATTCACATTTGAAATAATAGATTGGCAACGTTATAGTACATAAAATATACAAGTATCAGAGTCATCAAGCAAAAATTTTTAATCAATTCTGTCACCGTTTGCTTTTGTGAATGGAATAAATACCCAAATATGGTCATTTCTTATAAGCATCGGTAGTTCAATGGCGAGAATGCTAGCCTGCCACGCGGGCGGCCCGGGTTCGATTCCCGGCCGATGCTTTTTTTTTACAATTTTTAAAACTCATTTATTTAAACTATATTAATTTTGAAACAACTAAATGGATTGCAAAAAATAATTAAATCAAATACCTAAACACTAATATAATACAATTTTTGCCATTACACACTTTTTTTCCTGTAGTTTATGTGTTTCTTCTGTATTGCTATTCTATGGCACTTCTACTATTTATTATTGATGTACTTTCAGTATGAAGGATACTTCACTCGGGGGATTTCTCGGGCGAAGCCGGGTCATTCTTCTAGTGAAGAATAAGCGTGTGGGTGGTATGTATTTGTGTGATAATAATATCATCATTATATTCAAACGCCACAAATACACTTTAGAAATGGAAACCGAAATTTTTGACATTCTAATTGCTGAAATATCCAAAAAATCGCCTGTTGTACAGCTCCTATTAAATTCTATTATTTTGGACTGCTTTTGAAAAGCCTGAAAGAATCAGTTCCATTGGACGGCCTCTAGAAATGTTTCTTGGTGGCTTGGAAAGAAATATCAGTATAACTACCATGATGAAATTCTTGGTAAAAACGATGTCGCTATATTGTTCAATGATAAAAAGACATTCTATCGAATATAAAGTTAATTTAAATAATACAAATATTCTCAGGGCAGTTAGCAGTGGATGATTATATTCCAATAGCATTCAAAAGGAAAACAAAGGCAAAACGTTGCGATGTTTAATAAATACATTTTAAAAGATGAAACAATCGAAAAAAACAAAACTAATTGAGAATATTCTATATATTTTAATATTGAGGGCTAGAATACACTTTGAAATGATGACAAGACGTGCTGTTCAATAATAGTTTGTAGAGATTCAGTATAAATCAGTGTAGATGGACAAACGTATAATCAATAAAGACAGACCATCCAGGCTATTACGTAAACGCCGGAGATGAGGTAAAGTGTGACGACGCACTGAAAGAATACAAACTTCGAGCCAAATTTATTTATCTGAACAAAAAAATCTCAATCGATTGGTTTTCGAGACAAAAAGTGTTTCCATTGAAAATGTGAAGCCCCTCGCGAACAAAAAGTGGTATTTAGGCAAGTGATCAATACATGGCATTAAAAATGTAAACCCAAATATTTTCCAATTTCATCATTTTATATTGTGTTAGGCATAATAAAGGTATCCTGTCTGGAAATAAAGGAGTGAATTTAAAAAGAAACCTTTCAGTCCCTGGAACAAAGCACCATCGATTGTCATTATGACAAAAAAGTAAACAAACAAACAAACAAAGGTCCTGGAATCCTTTCTCCAGAACTGGAGGAGCGGGACTACCATCGATCCTTGGGCTCAGAACGAACTAACCGGCGCTTCTATTTAATGGTAGCTTCTTTTGGCACATTCTGGTAATTGACTTTTGGATCTTACTTCGCTAACCTCGATGGACCCGTCTTATTATACAGTACTGCTTCTTAAACCACATGGCCGTGATAATACAGGTGTGTACACACTATTTGTACATCACGTATGTAGTTTCGTATTTACACGAGGTGCCAGTTTGTTATATGCACTCTTTGTTGACATTGAAGGCTTGGTGGAGTACACGCCTTCAATTTTCGACAATCGCGAACCGGGATTGAAACCTTTATTAAGTATTTTTTATTCACAAGTTCAACCGCCATCATTTAGTTCGAATAATCAAACGGGAAACTAGCTCATCGTGAATGCAAAAGTCGAACAGCCTTCTACTTATGTATAAATGTAATGTACTTATAATTAAAGGCAGTCATTAATTGTCTACTATGATGATCATGTTCTGTACTACGTATACTTTGGTGAAGAAAATGATAGTGGATTCAATTATGCAAAAATCAGGGATTTTCGATTAATTCATTATTTACATAACAGCCCTAATGTGAGTTCAAAACCCGGGTTCTACCGTGTAGATCATCAATATATCGGTAGTACAGACAGTTAAATATTGTCTACAGCGTTATAAGAGCTAATCTGGTCGACAGGTGATCTACACTGTTGTCATGCGGCCACGTATCACAAGGTCAGGTATGCCGATATCAATTATTTCAATCTCTTTATGTGGATCTTTCGAAATAACAACAGGAGTTACCAAGTAATCAACATCTTCAGCCGGGATAGCCCCACCCCACGGGGTAATTATGAATGTTCGTCTCTCTAATTAAGACAGAATAGGTAGAAAACAACCGTTATACAGAATGCCCACCGCTAATTGTATTCCCCATCAATATAAGCTCACCCCCCCCCCCCCCCTCGTTCCCTTCTTGCTTAAGCCTAATTAAAATCCAGGTAGCGACGCCATCTTGTGCCTGGCCAATAATTAATTAGAAAAAAATGTTTTTTTTTTTCATAAAAGCGGAGCTTAGGATCGATGTGTGTTGTCCTGTGTGTGGAACTTGAAGCCTGAACATCGTGGATTGAGCACTCAAAGTTTGAAGCTACGAGCGCTACCCTCAATGCAGATTAATAAGCTAATAACAGAGTGAATTTTTGAAAATTATGTCCGTGATACATAGTTTTATAAAGTCACAGAAGTCAATTAAGGCCAGCCTGTCGCAAAATACTGAGTCGAACAAAGTTGGATTGTAGCTCACCACCACGCCAATATTTGCTACGAGATTATATCGACCGAATTGTCCGACAACTATCGATGCCAGATTTGGGAATGTCATTTCGACAATACAGGCAGCTTAACCTCAGGAAATTCTTTAAAATTGTATTTTGTAATTGTGGTGTTGGTTTTGGAGCTTAGTCTGCATTTAGTTACTTTAAATAATACCTTGTAGACACGGAAATAAGGCGTCATCAAAATAAACCTAGATTCGCAACAAAGACAAATAATGGATCATATAAATAAGGTCCGCAAAAGTTTCCCTTTGGTAGAACCAAGTCTTCATATTAATATCCGTACAGGTGTCCCTGTATTCAGGGAGCTAGTAAATATCGTCAGTAGAAAAGATTGGTCTTTGAATCATTTCATTGATCATTTGATTATGATTATCATGAACATGAATCGTTTTATTAGCCGATTGGTATATGCGCACAAAAAGGAATTTTTAAAGAATCCAATAAATTGAGAGCCATATAGTGACAAGTAGAAGCTTTAAGAGGTAAGTGAACAAAATATTCGTAATTTTGTTGGTGTAAATGTATCCTTGAGAGTATTTTCAACATATGGATATATATTCACACGAAGAATACTCAGTCTAGACAATAACATTCCAAGATACTTCTTATTTTTCGTTTCGTGCAATTTTACTCTGTAGCGTTGGACTTTCAATTTTGCAACAGGAATTTTAAATTACAGAAAACGGTTACTTTAAGGTGAATAACGAGAATATCGTAGCATCAACGGCGGGGTTGGGTTATGCTTCCGCTTCTCTCATATTGGATGTCTCGTTAGACGGCAGAATCACTCTTTTTCGTCACGTTTCGATTATACTGATTCTTAACGTACCAGTGGTTCAAACTCTTTCGGTATTTATTTCCGTGGTCTGTCAACATCAGGGGTATCTACTAGAACTAAAATTGTTTTCTCCACACTTGTTCTTATAGCGAAAGGTTTGTTTAAAAGCAAATGAAATAAAGGAATATTTCTCCCTAACTCTTAAACCTTTCGTTCTATATATCTTATGAACTTATTAAAATACTTGAATTAATCTTATTTTAGCTTTCAGTTCTACAAGATAGATTATTATCGTAATGAATTGTAAAATAGGTTGGATGTAGAATTCTTGATACAAACTGTAGGGAATTTTGAATTTCATTCTCTAACGAACGGATGCTTCTTCGAAGTTTCAGCTTTACTTCTTCCACGTTTAGCTAGGACATCTATTTTGTAACAATATGGGGTTCACTCCCGAAATATTTCGTTTCCTCGAGTCATAACTCACGTCATACATCGTCTAACTTATTATTCGATAAACTCGCAAAAGTCGGTTGATATGACCAATGCCAAGTATTTTACTTAACACTGTAGGTGATGCCACATAAATTAAATACTCAGCACGCACAAACTAGGTTCAATTTGATTACGACTTATACGACGAATCCTACAGACCGAGATATCACAGACTACCCATTGGAAGAACCTACATCCATTCATCTTCAACGTAAGCACACAGCTACAGGTAATCTCTATCTTGGGCAATATTTTGTCATCAACTCCGATGAAAGATTCCCTAACGATGTAATTGAAACGCCACACTTCCTGTATTTCTTCGGAAATAGAAATCAAACACAGCACCTAAATCCTATTAGAAACATCCATTATATGACGGATAAGCTATATAACTTTTGGAACCTCAGCGGAACCAATATCCTGTCAAACATCAAGGAATTATTGACATTCAGGGGACAGTCCTTTCTAATACATTAAAGCAATAGACAGGGGAAACGACGGCAAATAAAAAAGTACCATAAATATGTCGGAATTGGTTAATTTTACTTTACTTCTTTTTTACGAGGCTTTTTACCTGTTGGAGCAGGGCGAGTTGCCGGCCCTTTTTAAAAATGGAGGAGTAGCAGAGGCTGATGAAATTTGTTGGGGCAATCATCTAAGTAGGCGCGTGATATAGCCATCTTCTTCTTCTTCCTTCCTCCAGGCCACCGCCGCTTGGTATTCCTCCCCGCTGGACATATTTACATAGAGAGGTTTGCTTGTGTGCCTGGAGGATTAGCCTGGAGGGTGTTCTGAACAGATCTGCCGGTAGAAATATTGGAGAAATAAACAATTTAGATTCAAACAAAGAAACTCTATAATAGATATATTGTTTATTATTTATTTTATTGTGATTAATTTCAATCTTGACAATACCTTTATTGGAAACTATTCAAATATCGAAAATATATGATGGGATAATCTTAATTGAAAAATAAAATTTTCATATAAAATTTTAATTTTTTTTTAATGCTGGGCTTGATACAAAGACATTCCTATTTAACCAATGACCTAATTAACGGGAAATCACGCGGTATCATGAATTGGGTTCCTTAAGTTTAGAAAAAAAATAATTTGGCTTTTTAACTTCTATACAACACCCATAAAATATTAACTGCTAGAAGTGGGATAGCACGACGAAATATTTGGTTGAATTTTACTCTTCCACTTCTATCAATGAACATCTTAAAAGTTTTTCCTCTTCTGCATTAGATATTTCTACGCTTTTTATCTCTCAATATAGTATCAATACTTTGTTGCGCTACAATTATATATCGGGCTTTAAATGTGTTCCCGAGTAGTTAATTATTTCAGAAATAGAACCGCAAATTTAGGTAGAAATGGGTTTGACATATACGTATACACGTATTTTTTCAGGGAATTATCGCACAAACTATTCTTTTTTATCATGCATGTCTCAAATGCATTATACTAAACTTGATAAATAAATATGAAAAATATTGAATTAAGTTTCTGACCGTTCTTTGAAAAAGTTTAAAAAATTAAAAGAAAAATTTATATTTTTGAGATATGTGTAGTATTGGATTTATAATTTATATAAAGTATAGGAAATTGTATTAGGTTGTCTGAAGCAGAACTTATACGAGACGTACCTACTTTGCCGAGGTATCTATACGATGGTAGAGAGATAGATGCCGAGCTAGAAGATTGCCTCACATTGCCCACTTTGTTTGGGAGCCGTGTTCAGGGCCATTGGCTCTGTAATCCCATTCCCACTGCTCCGAACTACGTCCGCCTTATATCCTCTACTAATTGATCACCTTAATTCAACTTCTTACTTCTTGTTGATTAGTTCGGATTGAAAATTAATACTTTCTACATTTCGTGTAGATTGCAAATTTTAATTTGAGATTATGGAATTTATTAATTTGACCGCGATTTCAGAAACGATTTGTTTGAATGCTTGTTGATTATGTTAAGTGTTGTGTTTGGAACTAGTTTTTACCTTTTGTTTGATGGTTTACCAGCAGTAATTCTGGTACAAATCATTGGCTATTACGTACCAGTATTTGACGCCGCCCAACCTCTCTCTTATGAAATGTAAATTATAAAATTACCAGGTTATACCGCAGTTATTATAAATTTACTCAATTAATAGCCAATATGAATATTATTACTATATATTATAACACCATAGGTATATTTAAACATTTATATAATGTTAGAAAGTGGTCGAACCAAGCCTAGCTTGTAGAGAAATGTAACGCCCGCTAGAAGCTTCTCTAGCCCCTCTACCCAATTTCGGTGCTACGCAGAGAAATGCAGCGTTGAGAAAATTCACTCAGACCACTACCTACTTCTCTAATTTCCATACCCATTTACGGTGCTACGCGAAGAAATGTAGCGCTAGCTGGAATTTCTCAGATCGCATTCACTTTCTCAATCTTCTACAACACTTACGGTCTTACGATAGAAACATGTAGCACCTGGATGAAATACCTCAGACCGCGCCCTCGTTTCCATAGCCACTACCCCCACTTACACCAGGGAATTAAAACACCTCAGGTGTATAGAGTCGGACTTTAATTGTGTCAACCAACTTAGAAATCCAAATGGGAGAGTCAGTCAACCAATTAGAGGAGGCTAAACAAGCTTCCAATAGAAGAGTCCCATTCAACGACGAGAACAGGGTTTACCTTTCCTGGCGTAGGAATATTAAACCGATTGTCCCGGGCAATTGAATTGATGGCGGAGGAATCACGTCCCCAAACACGGGCAGGACAATGGTGCTTTGTCTGTCTGGCATTTCAATGTTTAATGGGGGTCCTTGTGCTGATTTAATTGTGTCTTTCTCTTGCCTTGGCGGGTTACATACTGCGTGTCTTGTCCTGAGAGCCCTGAACCACGAGAGAGTTAATGGTTACAACACGAAAATAGAACGACCCTATCATCTTGGTGTGTAGAAGATCTTGTTTCAGAGCTTTCCTTCTCGGAAAGCCTTAGTTGAGATAGACTCGAACTTGGAACAACCGCCTAGCTTTTGTTTAAATGGCTTCAAGAAATAAACACACACTTTGCAAAGTATAAATTGAGCACAAACCTATTTCAAAAGACCTTCAAATATGTAGTTAATATGTCAAATTTTTTATATTGACAAATATTTGCAATCTTATCATATCTTATCTCAGGTTTTAGTGGAAATAATTTTTGTTTTCGTTTGTTTGTGAAGAAATCTCTCCCGCCTTCTCATTGGACGAATGTGGCCATGTTTGTATATAAAGGGGGCTATGGTATGGGTCGAGACGAGTGTGGTGGATTATCGTGTGGAGACGCTTAAAGTGTTCTCTGCGTGCTATATCCCTGTCTGGCAATCTCCTCGCATACCTGTGTAACCCCGGTCCGATCCCTACCTAAGCAGCAATAAAGCTAAGTACTGTTTTTTATTTTATTTAACAAATTGTGATTTATTATTTACTTTTTTTTTTGTGTTGTACTTTTGAGTCCACGATTTTTCTGTGTTTAAGTTACTCTTACAGTAGGCCCTAGTATATTGTATTTGTGTGTTAACCCGTAAATAGTAACTTTTGCCAAATATCTTAACTAGATAAAATATTCCTTTAATAAAAATGTATTGTCAGGTTGTGTGCCATTCCTCATCGTTTTAAGTATCATTGTGTGCGAACTTTTTAAAAGTTAAATCTAAATATGTGAAGGGGAACAATACAATCCTAATTATCTATTCGGAATGTGTTGTGTTTTTGTGAAGATATAAAGCAACTTTATACAGTGGTACCTCGACATACGAGCGCCCCAACATACGAGTTTTTCGAGATACGAGCCGACGAGCAAGTGATTTTTTGCTTTTAGTTACGAGCGAAATTCGAGATACGTGTTCGGTTCGGTAGTGTTGAAGATATTAATCTGTGATTTTAAATGTTTCTTTTTGACCAGTACTTTTGTTTTGCTTTAGCTTTTCCTAAAATGTTTCTTTCTTCTTCTTCATTATTATTTGTTCTATATGCAAAGCTTTGTCTTTTGAGACTTGAATAAACAAATTCAAGTTTATTATATTTTTGTGTGCTTTTAAAGTTAAAACACAACAGGTAGTAACACGCAGTCGCGCCATCACGATCAGTTAGCAGCGTGCTTCCGAACATTCTGAGAGGGAGGAAGAAACAAACCTCCTTGGACATGTTTTTTTCTAAACGGCCTACAGGTGAAAGCGAGAAAAATGTAGCGAAAAAGGCAAAGACCAGTGAGGATATCAAATAATTTCTTTACATTCTCTTTTTTGTTTTTGTGCAATAAATATTTGATATTTATAAATACGTTTTTATTATTTAAAACCACGTAACAAAAATAACTGGATTGACATTTTGGAGGTTGAAACGGATTAATGGTAATTCAATTGTTTTGTATGGAAAAATGTGCTTCGAGATACGAGTAATTCAAGATACGAGCAATGTTGCGGAACGAATTAAACTCGTATGTCGAGGTACCACTGTATATATATATATATATATATATATGAAAAAACAATAGAAAAAATAAAAGATAAGTGGGTCAGGTGTTGATATTAAAAATAAATAAGGCATCTCCTGACCACGAGCACATGTGATTTTTAAATGGCGCTCTGCCATCTAAAAAGCATATGTGCTCGTGGTCAGGAGATGCCTTATTTATTTTTAATATATATATATATATATATATAATTCAATCAATCTATGAGAGAAAATACCTTTAACCTATGTATATAAAATTATATTAAAATAATTATTGCTCTATTACGTACATATTTTCATAGAAATTTGTGAATTTTAATTCATTTTATTTTTATCCACTCTTCTCCATATATTTCTCGGGAGAAAACATCTGTAAATGAAACTGAAGTTTCTAATAGAGGTTTATTGAGTTCCACAAAAAGGTTTAATCAGTAATTTTAGTAACTAGGTGAACGTGTAGAGTTCCTAAGAACCCGTCTTATGAATGCTAAATGGTATTATAATGGAAGTCCTCTTATAGTTCGAGCCAAGTAAATGTCAGGGAGAATTTGTGTCTGTTAACTACTCTCTCTCTCTCCCCTGACATTTCTATGGATTTCTTCAATGCTAATTTGACGTGGGGTCAGATATAACTCTGGGTTATGTCCCTGCCATAGATAATTTCACTTTGCCATGTCAAAGGAAAATCCTGAGAAGGCCAAATATTAACTCTAGCATTCTTTATCTCAGTTGGAAGCCACCGCAAATTAATTTCTCAAAACACAAGCTTCGTCAACACGCACAAATACACCCAACTTTGATTAGGATCCCCCCCTCTCTCTCTTTGATGTATTCAGTGTTGTGTACGTACCGTGATGTTGTTGTCTCACATTGATGTGCTGCTAGTGGTGGTTACAATTAGCATGTTGTCTGTGTAAATACATATGTAGTTTCTCTGTGCCTCATTTGAGTTTGCTCACTGGTACTCCATATTGAATTTTGTTGGATAACGTTGGATTGTGCATTTTTATTTTAAATATTATTATAAATTTAATTCACATATACAAAAAATACTCCTATGACGTGATAATTAGTACTCTTTAAAAATAAATCAATATTTATATGTGATATTCGCCTATATAAAAGCTGATATATTTACGTACGATGGCTATTCTACGAACGCCTTTTATTTTTGAAGGAATAAAATAATTTGGTGTAGATATAGAAACTATTTATCTTTATATAAGCACTTACGTTTTTTCAATTTACTACGGCAAACCTTACTAAATGGACACTGAGGGTTTAATGGATGTTTAATAGACATTTTGAGACAATGCATGATGGACTTATCAATTGTGAATTGGAATACTGCTCTGTGATTGGGTGGTTGAAGACATCTGTGGAGCACTCCTTGTAACTACCGGGGGTCATTAGGCTACACATCATTTGGTATTAAACTATTCATTTAAATTCCCCACTACGACACGATGTGAAAAATGTCGGTAATTTATGTACAATCTTTCTACGCCAAGGAGATTTATACGGCGGAATATTTCATTCCCTCTAAATATTTTTATTTTGTCGCTCGAGATGTTGGCATTTAGGAGATCCCTTGTATAAAATGGCATAAATCAAATGGCTTCTGAATGTCCGTGGGACATTTATCAAAGTTTTTATTTTATTTGAACACGATTAATGTCGACTATAAATAACGGCGGAATATTTAAATGACCCGTTATTGTCGAATTATGGAAATCCTCTCTTGCTGCTGAGATTTCCCGCACACACACTTGTGGGGATACTTCCAAATGTAATTAGCACACTGCGCGCTTTTTATTTTTGTCACTTAAGACGATTGGTTAGTTTTTTCTTTCAAGTTTTAAGACCTGAGGAATCACTAAATCTTAGAGTGGAGTCCTAGAGAAGAAAAATTAACATTAAACTATGAGTTTTTATCTATGTTTAATGGTATTAAAGTAGCTAAAAACCGAAAAGAGGTTGATCTAAATTGTACAATATTTAAAACTTAGTCGCTATACAAATATATCTTAACGTTCTAGGTTAATTAACACTTTTTTTCAAATTCTAGTAAATATGAGAATTTGGAACGTTATAAATAATGTATGTGGTAATTTCTCCTTATATTTTCTTTAAAACTTTATATTGGGGATGTTTTATTAGGATTGGGTGTGTGATTGAGGTGCTGCTGTGGAGGTTTAGGCCTAATCAGTAGATACCTGTGTTGCTGTGAGATAAAGCAGTCGGACATAACAGCCTCTAGAAATATTGGGGCACACGACAACAACTAATGATTCCACACGCATGTGACGTCAAGTGAGAACTTAAATGTAAAACGCCGCCATCTTTAACGACACCAATTCACAAAGCCACAGTTAATAGTGGTGCAGATTAAAGTTTCTTAATTGTCTAATTTGTTAATGGATCGGGGGCCACGTGTAATTTCCCCACCCGGATGCTACCCGGAGATACTCATTGCGCTGAATCGATTCCAATTTTTATATTTTAAAACTTGGGATGTGCTTTTTTATTCGACTTTTTATCCCGCCAACAAAAGGTCGCTGGTGAAAATTTTTAAGATGGATTTCCCCAGAGTTCTTCTTTAATGTTCAGTCGGGCCGGCAGAGCGTCTATTTTATATGTTTCATGGCGTGAGGGGATATAAAATTATCTTTCTCCCGGGATATATCTCTCTTCAGCTCGGCACACTGTATATATATATATATGTGGTACATTTTCGCGACCTATTTACATATATTTCAATTATTTGTTTTATTGATATCAATTTGGTAATATCAAAAGTCGTTTTAATGAAAAGCTCCAATAAGGTTTTACTAAAGAATAATGAGAATAAATTCCCTTACAATCCACCGATAATTTAGTGGCGAAAACTTTCATATTTCCTGGAATCTAATATAAGATTGAACATTTCAACCTAAATTCTCACATATACCCTCACTAAACATGTTCAATCAAAACATTCACATTTGATAATGTATCCTCATTTATGTTTAAGCAATCAGAAGACTTTGTTGTTCAATATCTATGAGAATATATGGATTAACCCGTGAGAAAATTGCTGGATTAAGACTGAAAATACAAATCTAATTTCTTCAAATACTCCTCACAACGCATATAGGATAGATCTCAATCATAACATTCACAATTTATAATGCTATTACGTTAAAACATCATAATACCTTAATTAAGTAAAATTGTCAAAACAGTTATTCAAAATTTAATTTTTAAAAAGAGCGTCGTTCAATATTTATGGATATACATGGATTAACCCAGGAAATATTCGACAATTCATGGAAAAATAATCGGTTTTTGAATTTTTACCATATATTACGAGAATGTTGTTACACGGATTCCTCTGAAAAAGTGTGAAGACAGCATATATCGAGATTTGAAAATTTTAGATGGCTACAAAACCCAAACATTCTCACAAAGCGGTCAGAGGTCCTGTAGGAAAGAGTGTATTCAAAAATCATATTGAAAAGAAAGATAAGAAGTGTTTTATATTTTATTGAAATTAATTCCCTATACACACTGTCCTTATCAAAGTAAAAAATATTAAGAGGACGTGACTGATCAATACCGAACATTAGATTTTCATCTAAATGTAAGATAACACAAAAATTAAATTAATATATAAACTCAAAATTCGTCTCTAAATTAATTTAAAATTATATATATCGATTAAGAAGGGGAAATAATATATTTATATATAGAACATGGGGTTAAATATGTACGAACTTGGATGCAATCAGAAGATCCGCGTAGAGAGAGAGAGAGAGAGAAACCATTTGTCCGCTGACATCAAAACAACATCTCGGCCGGGGCGAGGCGAGAATTTCAAAGAGGATGTCAGGATGTCATCACGCGCCCTCGCATCATCAAATATAGGATTTGACATCGATCGTTTCCGATTGATTCTGGGTGGCTGGACACCGCACTTCTCTGGTGGCTGAACTGGGTTGTCACTTCTAGGCTCTGGTGGCAGGACTGGGTTGTCACTTCGATGCTCGGCTGACTGCTTTGTCCCGTCTCTAGAGAAGAGAATAAACTGACTTGTCCCGTCTCTAGAGAGGTGAATAAACTGAATTTTCCCGTCTTTAGAGGGGTGAATAAACTGACTTGTCCCGTCTCTAGAGAGGTGAATAAACTGATTTGTTCCGTCTCTAGAGAGGTGAATAAACTTATTTGTCCCGTCTCTAGAGAGATAAATAAACTGATTTGTCCCGTCTCTAGAGAGATGAATAAACTGACTTGTCTCTTCTCTAGAGAGGTGAATAAACTGACTTGTTCCGTCTCTAGAGAGGTGAATAAACTGACTTGTTCCATCTCTAGAGAGATGAATAAACTGACTTGTTCCGTCTCTAGAGAGGTGAATAAACTGACTTGTTCCGTCTCTAGAGAGGTGAATAAACTGATTTGTCCCGTCTCTAGAGAGATAAATAAACTGATTTGTCCCGTCTCTAGAGAGGTAAATAAACTGACTTGTCCGTCTCTAGAGAGGTGAATAAACTGACTTGTCCCGTCTCTAGAGAGGTGAATAAACTGATTTGTTCCGTCTCTAGAGAGGTGAATAAACTGACTTGTCCCGTCTCTAGAGAGGTGAATAAACTGACTTGTTCCGTCTCTAGAGAGGTGAATAAACTGACTTGTTCCGTCTCTAGAGAGGTGAATAAACTGACTTGTTCCGTCTCTAGAGTGGTGAATAAACTGACTTGTTCCGTCTCTATAAAGGTGAATAAACTGACTTGTCCCGTCTCTAGAGAGGTGAATAAACTGACTTGGTCCGTCTCTAGAGAGGTGAATAAACTGATTTGTCTCGTTCTAGAGAGATAAATAAACTGACTTGTCCCATTTCTAGAGAGTTGAATAAACTGACTTGTTCCGTTTCTAGAGAGGTGAATAAACTGACTTGTCCCGTCTCTAGAGAGGTGAATAAACTGACTTGTCCCGTCTCTAGAGAGGTGAATAAACTGACTTGTCCCGTCTCTAGAGAGGTGAATAAACTGACTTGTCCCGTCTCTAGAGAGGTGAATAAACTGACTTGTCACTTCACACTATCATTGAAATTGAATTGGCCTGGTAATTCTCAAACGTTGTTCCTGAAATGTATTGTTACATCTCTGCCGTGGTGTTGAACTAGCCTGTCTCTTCTCTAGTGTGGTGGCTGCACTGGCTAGTCAAACTTCTACCTTAGTAACTGCGCATCTAGCATAGTGGCAACACTGAATTATCCTTGTTTGTCCACTGTAACATGAGGAAAAGATTGTGGTGAAAACGCAGTCTTACAAAAATGATTAATATCGTTTAAACCGACTTCTCTAAAGGTCCATCGAGGCGCTCAAGCATCAGCACTTACCCAACTACAGTCGAGAGGATGAAACCACCGTCAATTATTTCTCTGAATTTGCTACTTTTTAATTTGTAAACAGTTGCAGTCCATATTTGCCCACCTATCTAGACAGAATAGTCGATCTTATTCCAAACATTTCAAAGTAGTGTAACAAGAGCGAGCCCACTGGGGATATCTTCTTCAATATCACGGAATTGTTCCACTAACATCCATCACCATAGAGAAATGTGAACCAAGCAGGGTCGTGACTTCGAGTCTGCTGAACAAACAAAAATGAATTTAACAGTATTTTAATTGGTGTTTGAAGCCCGCACGTACATGTATATATTCATTTCAGAGGACACACAACTAAGTCTTTTATTCTTATCTATAACGTTTCGTATCTCTCTCTTAGATTTATCAACGAATCTCTTAGTATAAAAGTTCCCTAAGTAAAGATAACAGAATACGACTCGGTTTTATAATACAACATTCATTATCTATACAAAAAAAAATCAAGCCAGCAAATGATTTCCACAGAAACTTAAACCTAGATACATGGCATTTATTTGTGAAAATGTAAAAGGACAGAACAGATAAATTGGTTTTAACGCTTAGAACGCAGTATAATACTGAAGCAGAGAGTACGGAGACAATGGAAGGAAGGGGCCATTAAAGGTAAAGCCCCATGATAAAGTGGGACCGAGGATATTTAAATTCTGGTAAATAAAAAATCACTATAAATAATACATTAGAGCTGGGAACCAAGCGTCGAAGAGAGCTCCCTTTAAAAAAGGACTTCGCCCTATTCTATTAAACAAAATTGATCTCGTCGATCGTAGGTACGCCGGCTCCTCACCCCGGAACAAAACCACCTCAATTAGTCTAAATAAAATAGAACAAAAACACGAGAAGTGAAATTTCCTGGAAAACTCGTTTTTTTTAAAAAACACTCGGCGACTTATGAATTTTATTTCTCCTCGCCTGGGAGCGGGAGCAACGATTATTGCGGCAAAAAATGCGAAAATTGGCCCATTCTGTGCAGGGCGGAGCTGGTCGCGTGAAGGCAGTTCCCGGGATTGGTCATTTGAATATGGATCGTGTCTCGGTGCTATGTGGTGTCCTGGCCTATGTTGTTTAGTTGAGCTGTATTTTCTCTGTTGACGTAGGGCTGTTTGAACATTGCCAAGCACAGGGTTTACATAGAGTAAGTGAGCTTTACAAAGCTGATACATGGCTCGAGCTGCAGGCGTAACTACTCAAACATGTTGATATTCTCTCTTATAAAAATAATCTCGATATTAATATATCTGCTTGTGGGATAAATTTAAGAATCTTAAAGCTGGCGTGTTGCGAACTTTGTGATTTTGATAGGCTAATTGAAAGATGGAGAAAACGATATTTCAACAACAACAAATCACACGTAAATATCGAGAATCTCTGTTCTCATAGGGTTTGGGAATTCCCAGCATATATTGGCTCTACCAAAGAACACGTTGACATTTCTGTCACCGACACGTGAACTCAGAGTTGCTGGGCAGGCAGGGACAATTCCTCGGAATTAATTCTCGGGTAATTGGAGTGCGGTCACGCTACTTGTTTGCTCACGTAATTGTTTACCTCGCATAGCACACGGTCTGACAGACATCGAGGGCTTCCCTATCTAATCACGAGAAAACAGAGATAGATGATGATCTCCTGTAACGTTTGGCTGAAGGAGATGTTCCAGCCAATATATCTATTACCCCGCGACAAAAATGCGACACTGTACTACTAACTATTTAGCTCAGTATTGTTTCTTTTGAAAATAAAATAATTTCCTACTGTTCTTACCCAAATTATAAATCACATGGATTCCTCTAAGTTTGTGGATACATAGGAAAGCAGCCCAATGCAATATTAGAGCGGTATTACACTAGCCGCTGGAAGATTTCACCACAGACATGTCCTTTCAATATTTGTGTCACTGAAGCAAGGGGGCATTGGAAATTGTGTAACTCTAAAGCAAAACATTCGCGTTAAGTAGTTTACATTTTAAAGTTTCACGTTTCAATCATTTTCTCTTAACCTATCGCTGCTTTAGACATTTTTTAAACGTTTTAAAATGTATTCTAAATTGTTTAAATAGTTAGGTTCTTACTTTGGTCGCGTGAGAGTTTGTCATTCTAAGTTCAACAATTATAATGATAGTTCAACTTTACTTTTACAGTACATTTTAAAGTCTTTCTTCACCTCTATAGCGCGGGTCGGAATTCTTTAACAACCAGTTAGATGACAGCAAAATGTATTCCGATGGAAGAAAGATCGTTGTACCGAATAAAGCATACCCTCCAGACATGGCATAGATTCCAGCATAAGAGACTGAGAATCAATCAAATTTAGTCTCACGAAGTGTGGCACACCATGGGCCAGCAGGAAGTGGGGAAGCCACGCGGGATCATATAAAGGAGAGAGGGAAGAAAAATATTCTCTCTCAAGAGGAATCCTCCTCGGAATATGTAAATTTATAATTAAATTTGGTCAGGTTGGATATTTGCTGGCGCAACAGTAAGCCAAATATTGGGCGCGCCTGGCTGGAAATCCATTTGTCCCTTTCTCTCTTTGCCTACCTGGACTGTCCTCGAAATGTCCCACTTTGTATTCACCTTGACATTTTAAAAGACATTCTACTCTTCTCATAAAGGATGGTTTTTGAACTTCTATATATTTTTTCTTAAATTAATATTCATTATATATTGGTGCGTGTGATAAATATATTTAAATGATATTTCACTCTAAAATGTTTATATACATGACATCAAATTTAGGGGTTAATTAATACTTTACTACAAATTAATCCTTAAGCATGCAATATAAATTGTAAAGATATGTACTTGGCTATTGTCATACATTTAGCTCAAATTGACTTTGTGTTCTTATTCTGAAATATGTTTTTATAATTGGTGGTCATATCATGGTCGATTAAAGATAAATAATACTTAGAAATTATAGGGTACATATAGAACATTATTCGAATACTAAAATAATACGAGGAATTAGTGCGCCATCTATCATAGGAAATTCAAACTATTTATAACTTGTATGATTCTTTAAATAAAACAGATTTTCCTCTGGAGATACCGCTGGGAGGTTTGAAGACTGAGAAGTCATGCCCTCCCATTATTTTTAGCATTGAAGTAATGACAGTGAAATTTTTTTCGCCTTAAAGAATCATACGAGTCTTGAATATTTAAAAATTGATATAAAAATACAGGGTGATCCAAAAGTCCCGCACAACTTTAAAAATTAATAACTCCGCGAATATTTGCGCTAGAGCAATGCGGTAAACACCATTGTGTTCAGAATGCAATGGGATTTTTTATGGCAAATATTGAAAATTTCGAAATTGATTTTAGTTACAATTTCATTCCCTAGATGGCGCTGTACCAGAATCAGAAATTCAGCGGCCAAATTGTTTGATTAATTGAAAAATATAACTGATCGACACGTATTTTTCCTTTTTGTATACCAGGAAAGAATCCTAATAATAACAAATCGTTAATTAATAAAGCACCATTTCGCCAAAAGTTAGAAGAAATGGTTAACGATTTTTAAATACAATCTGAGATATGTAAAATAGGTATATGCAAATTAAAACATGTAGCAAAAAATATTTATATTTTTGATAGAGTTTTGTCAAATATATTGAATGTTTGAAAAACATAGCTGAATTCAATACACGATTTTTTGAAATGTTAATATAGTACCAAAAATTATGATGGTACTACTAATAGGATTTCTTGCTATAAGGAATGTGTAATTTCTTGAATAATTGGCGATACTCGACTATTTAACTGGAAATTTGTCATGATTCAACAAATGAAATATAGATGGGAGTGACAAAATACATTTGTCGTACTTTATTCCAAATATCCTATGGGCTTGTCAAATGTTATCATTGTTTATTATACTGTACACGATTTTTTAAAATGTATCCCCTCAAATAAATATAATTTTTGAATCAACCATTTGCGTTGAAAAACGTGGTAGTAAAATCATTTTGTATTATTTTTTTTGCCCAAAATTTCTAAAGGTGGGGGGTTACAGAGAATATTCCTTATGCTATTTCTTTTAATGAGCGAAAAGCGATAAATTAAACATAAGGGGTAAAATTGTGTGCACCAGTGTTATTCGAGAAGTTATAACACTTTGGTCTGCACGACATAATATAAGATGTGAGCAAATGACAAAAAAACAAAAATTACTGTTCACAAATAAAAAAGAGACAAGATATGAGGACAGAATTTATTTATCCATAACCCAACACAAAGAGCTTCAAAATATTGGTAGATAATATAATACATGGCAGCTTATATAACACATGAGGTAACTTGTCTCTTGGAGGCCTTGTCTCTTGTATTAGATCACAATCCTTGCTCAATGTGGCGCCCTTCATTCTCAAACACCGCCTGCAGACGATAGATGACAGAATGGACAGCATTAAATAACATATCTGTTGAAATTGATGAAACGTGCCGTCTGATAGAAGCCTTCAACATGACCAATGTGGTAGGCCGGCATCGATAAACACGCGACTTAATGTACCCCATAGCCAAAAATCGCAAGGCGTCAAGTCTGGTGATCTTGAAGGCCACTGGTGTATAAAGTGGCGACTTATCACACGATCTTCACCGAACGTATCCTTCAGCAATTGTTTGGCACCGCGGGAGATATGAGGAGGTCCTCCATCTTGCATGAATGTTATTTCGCTCAGTGCTTGTCTGTCCTGCAATATGGGGATAACCTTTTCTCTCAAAAGTTGAACATAACGTTCACCAGTTACAGAAACGGTTTTAAAAGTTCTTCCATTTATTTCTTCAAAGAAAAATGGCCCAATAATAAAAGAAGAAGTGAACCCACACCAAACTGTAACTCTGGGCTGATGAAGTGGCATTTCTGTAAAAATCCTAGGGTTTTCTGTTGCCCAAATGCGGCTGTTTTGAGTATTGACTTCTCCATTTAGAGAAAAGTGAGCTTCATCTGTCCACAGAACATTCGACAGCCAGTTTTCATCAATATCAATTTGCCGGAAAACCCATGCAGCAAATTCTTGACGCTTCTCAAAATCGCCGACCTTTAGCTCCTGAAATCTTTGAATTTTGTACGGGTATTTTTAAAGAAAAATTCTTAGAGCTCTCCAAACTGTTCCATACGAAATCCCCGTTTGTCGAGAAACTTGTCGAGCACTTACTTCTCCATACGTGGATAACGTTTCAATAGCTTCAACATTCTGCGAAACCGTAACAGCCACTGACTTGCGTGTCGATGGTCTTCCACTCCGAGGTTTTGCTTCCAGAGATCCAGTCTCCTCAAAATTTTTTATCATTCTTCTTAGAGAGTAGCAACTCATGGGTCCTTTACCTCTTCGAATACCTTTAAAGTTACGAAACGCTCCTAAAGCTTCAGTGGAAGATTCTGAATTGCAATAATAAAATTTCACCAAGAGTACTTTATCCTGTAGTGACGGCATCCCAGAGTAAAATAAATGATCAGGGATAGTTGAATTTTTCAAATGAATTAAAAAAAGCATAATCGATATATGGCTTCTGAAGCCAACTGTGCGGAGGTGTTTGGCATCGCTTGTCTCGTACCGCGAATGGGATTTAACTCTGCATATCACAATATAGTATTAAAAGTTACTACTAAAGTTTACCAAATTTTAAGAAAAATGGGTAATGAGATATACACCGATTTTGAGCGATGTTCTACACAAGACAGAATATTTGTAAGACAATGCCAAAATTGTTTTGAATTTAATCCGAACCATAAAACAAAAGACTGCCAAAACATTAAAATATGTAAAATATGCGGTGTACAGGGTAGCCACAACTGTATTGAAGCGCCAAATCGTCACAATTTCTCTAAGCACCCTAAATTTAAAAACCTTTCTACAAACCATAAATCAAATTCAAGTGAATGCCCGATTTACAAATCACAAATAGACAAAATTATCCAAAGGACACAATATTCACAAATATACGAGGAAAATGATGTAGCAAATACAATTTAAAGCTTAATCTTAAATAGATTAATATCCTATATGATTGAAAATGTGAGATGTATTCAACAAAATGTAAGAAAAAGTTTTACTGCGATAAGTAAACTACAGGCCAGCACTAGAGATGACCCACCTGACAAGGACGAGTGGGTAACACCCTCGTTTCCAGACAGTCATGAACCGGGATCGAATCCCGCGTTAACATTTTGTTTGATATGTGAATATCCTTCACCTGACATTCTTTTGATTCAAGAACCATATGTTTTACATGAAAATGTTATTTATGATATGGACTCTCAAATTATATGTTCGAATAAAACTGGGGAAAAATATACGGCAACTATTATTTTAAATAAAAATATAAAGTTCAGCAAAGAGGAAAAATTCACAAATTATTTTTGTACAACAATATCTATTTCTACAGTTAAAGCAAAATTAATTATTTCTAATTTATACATTCATCCGAATACTTATTATTATTTTTTTTTTTTTGCTTATCCCTAGTACACGTGGTACAGGCCATGATAATCATGGTGGGTAGTTAGCGACTGCTTTTACTGTAAGTGCACCACATGTCTACACATGTGAAAAGCAGTTCGACTTTGCACCCGAATACTTATAAACCTGTTCATCAAACATTCATTAGAGATCTGCTCAAAACGTATATAAATCAACCTGTAATCCTTTGCGGTGATTTTAATTCACGACATACTATATGGTTTGACAATGTTATAAACTCTAATGGATATAGATTACAACCTATTATAGACGAATGTAACCTCTTTATACATAACCTGAAAAAACACCCACCTGCCGCGGAGAGTAAGTATAATTGATCTCACAATCTCGAATAAACACTCACTAAGTTTAATAAACAACTGGCATACCTCTGATTTGACTAATATTTCCGACCATTTTGCTGTTAAATTTGATATCAGGTTAAAGAATGGTCATTTATTCAATAATCAAATTTCCACTTTGAAAAAAATGCGAATTGGGCAAATTTTTCTAATAACATATCATTACAAGATACAAAAAACTGGGAATTGATATAAGCAGAGTGAAAGATGAGGAAGACATTGATGGGATAGTGAACGCACTCATGAATTTATTGAGAGAAGCAGCATATAAATCTTCGAAGGTTAAATCCCCCATTAATAAACATGTTTCCAGAATTGACTGGTGGACTAATGAACAGGAAATAATAAAAAATCATTTTCATTATATTAGAAACTAGTATTATCGTCATAAAACAATCAGTTACAATACATTCAAGTTGGCAAGAAACAAATACACCAATGCAACTGGCGAAACGTTATTGAAGAAAATTACACAGATAATCCATTTGGTAATGCTTATAAGTTCTTCAATAAATTAAGATCCTCAAATGTAAAGAATGGAATTCCCATAATTGACAATTCACCAGAATATCTAAAAGAGCAAACAATGACCATATTAATGGACGATTTAATTCCTGAAGACGATCCTAATTGGACAATTTTCAACAACAAATAATTAGAACTTTTAAGCCACGAATGAATAATCCAAGCATAATTTTTATTGAAGTAGAAGAAATAATGAATATCATTTCTAATTCTGATGTTTAAAAAGCTCCAGGTTTAGACAACATAAGTAACAATATTGTAGCATAGAAATCAAGCCTTGAAATATCCTAAGATATAAAATAATTTATTGATGACGTCACAACGACGAATCGACAATTATTAACAAGTCAGCAAAACTATCTACAGCTAGGGAATCTTAAGCAAGCAAGCAAAGAAATATTTTAAAGATGATTTCACAAATACAGAGTAATATATTTTTTTATAATCTGTTGAGTATTTTCATTGAATTATATTAAATTAAATAATAAAATATTTCTTCGCCACAATATGATCAAATGTGCTTACTCAAAAATTAAGCATATGTTATGCAAACTATTTTATAAATGTATTCAAAAAGGGGTATTATCCGGAGAAATGGAAAATAGCAGCTCTAAAGATAATTGCTAAACCACATAAATCTAATTTAGAATCAACAAAAAGTTATCGACCTATCTCATTGATTTCAAATCTTTCAAAAATTTTCGAAAAAATTTTGAAAAATCGAATTTATGAATTTTATGAAAGTAATAATCTTTTGAGCTCCAGACAACATGGATTTGTCAAATAAAAATCAACGACAACGTGCTTGAATAAAATAATTATCGATCGAGGATCAAAAGCGATACGCGACTTGGATATTCCAGATATAATTGAAAATTTGATTAAATATAAAATTACACTATTGAAGAAAAATACTAACCAAACATTTCAAAGTTTCTTTCCCGCTAATATTCCGAATTATTTTCGGGCAAATTTCCACAACTCTCAATTTTAGAATTTTAGAAGCTTTTTAAAATTCATCAAAGCAGTGCAGGATTCAAGATGCTTCTGTGGATGTGAGGAACAAATTTCTATTCATCTGCTGCTAAATTGCCCCGTCTTCCAAGAATATAGAGAGAGAAATAAGGATAACCCAGGCCCCTGGAGCGCAAGAAACGCCAACTGCCCGGGCTGTCAAGCTAACTAGTAGAAACCAGTTACTCTAGATTATATTTATATAGAGCCAATTGCAGAGCCGAACCAGCTGGTCAAGAAGTTCCATGCCTGCAGAGAACCCGGGAGTCCAGCCAACGAGACTGGGTCGAAGGAGGTCTTCCCAAGCAGCAGAGCTGTCTTCATTCTGTGTTGCATGAAAGCAGGGCATCTGAATAGAAGGTGGTCCACAGTCTGTTGTTCCTCCATACAATGTGGGCAAGATGGGTCTTCCCCAGGACGCCAGAGAACCAAGTCTGCCCGAACATGGCCATGTCCTGTAAGTAAGGTGGTGGTGACTTCTCCAGGACAGACCTTAGGGAGGAATTGGAGCAGCCGGTCTGGAGTATGGGCTATTCTCCTCAGATGTCTGTTGTAGTGGTCCTGGCAATGAACCTCCGTCCATGCGTCTAGGGCTGCCGCGCGTGAGTGGTTACGGGCCAGGCTTCTAGGCAGAATGGAAAATGATGGCTCTAAGATCAAAATGGCCGCGTTCTTAGCAGCTCTGTTTGCTCTTTCCTTTCCGTCGATGCCGCAGTGTCCCGGCACCCAACACAGATTTACGTTTTGGTTGGTGTTCAGTACGAGAATAATCTTAGCTACTAATGTCGATCGAACTGGACCTGACGTACATATGGCTGACAGAGCTGATCTGCAATCCGACGCGATAGTGATCGCATTTCTTGCATAACCTTCCTTCACCAGACGGACCGCCCAGCGGATTGCCAGAAGTTCAGCCTGGAAGGCTGTGCAGTCGGGATGGAGCCGTAAGAGAACGGGCTGCTGATCTTCTGATGAGGGAACAATTGCAGCGCCCACCCCAGCCTCATTTTTTGATCTGTCTGTAAATATTATAGGTGTTGTTATCTCCTCGATGTTTAGACTGAAAGACAATTGACGTCTATCTGGAGGGTATGGCAAAGAAGCAGGGCCTGGTCTAGATTCAAAATTTCCTTCATTGATTTCCTTCAGGAACGCCTTACGAGACCTTAAAATAATATCGAAAGGAGGGCTGCCGGTGATGGAGATGGCTGAGACTGTAGGTGTGTAAGGACCTCCTCTCAGTACACGTTTCGCAAAATTGCAGTAAAGGCTCCTAAGTTGCCTAATGCCTTCGCTGGAGAGAGCACGACCTCCCCATGCTGACGCTCCGTCCAGCTGAAAAGAAGATTCCAAATTTACCCTGTATGGTGTGGGTGAGTCGTGGGATTATTGATCTGCATCTACGTGTGATCTTGCGTAGGTGGGCGACAAATCCGCGGGTCTGGTAAAACTCCACTCCTAAGATTGTGACGGTCTTCTTGATGTTTAAAGGTTGACCAAGGACTCTAAGCCCTGTCTCGGAGTTGGGGTGGACATTACGCCATTGGAACAGGCAAGCTTGAGTCTTAATGGGGTTTATATTAAGACCATTTATCGTGCACCAAGATGTCAACCTCTCCAAGAAGGTGTTAGTGGCAGAGACCGGCAGGCGACTACGAACCTGAGTCATAAGGGTGAAGTCGTCCGCGTAAGCTATTAATCGGCTATCTATGATGGAGGGAAGGGTGAAGATGGTCCGAGCAACTATGTTCCACAGGAAAGGACTTAGCGCTGAACCCTGGGGAGTGCCGAGTTGGGAGGACGTACATTCTGTTGCTGTCCAAACTGAGTAAGAAACCGTCCGGTCTTCCAAAAAGCTTTTTACTAAACAGGTAATAGACTCTGAACAATTTAGACGTTCAAGATTTTGTATGATTGCCGGCCTCCAAACAGTGTCGAAGGCCTTACTGATGTCCGAGCTGATGACAAGAGTTTTCCTCCAGTGAGCTTGTCTTTCTTCAATTAATTGAGTGATACTCGCCAGTGCATCTTCCGCTGAACGACCATTCACGGTACCCAATACGGTTTTGTATTGATCTTCAAAGAACCATCCATGACGATCCGCGAGCCTCTGAAGTCGGGCCAGGATACATCTCTCAAATACTTTGGCCATAGTGTTCAATAAAGTAATAGGTCTGTATTTCTCCAGCTGACTGGTGGCTGAATTGGAGGATTTAGACAGAAGTATGAGGCGGCCTTATTTCCATTGACGGGGGAAGTGGCCCCTACGAAGGCATTTGGTGAACAATTCGGCCAGCAGGAATTGCAAGGAAGGGCCGCCCAGGTCTAGGCATTTTGAACCAAGACCGTCAGGGCCCGGGGCTTTCCTTTTTCCACAGCGATGAATGGCTCGCAAAACTTCCCAGGGTTTGAATTCAGGTTCGTCTGGGTGAGCAGAAATTGCATTCCTTTGCGGGTGAGGTCTGGTGTCAGGTAGGAAAAAGTGATTTAACAGGGTCTGGCAAGTCTCATGAGGATTGTAAAGAGAGCCGTTATCATGTTTGAGAAGTGGCGGACCTCGGGGGGAGCCGCGGCCCCGGGCGATAAATCGATGTATGTCACTCCAGTATGCGGATGACACCTCCTTGCAGAGATTAAACCAGGATTTACTTTTAGCTTTCCGTATAGCCGCCTTCAGTCGATTATGGCACGCTCGGTATAAACCGCGGAAGAAATTCCTAATAGAACACCGGACTTTCTGACTATAACGGCAGGGGGAGATAACCAACCTTCTGATCCGACTCAGTTCGGGGGTCCACCACGGCTTTGACGGTCTTGTAGTATTGGAGCGTCTCCCCATGGAAGAGTCACAAGCTGATTGCAGGATGGAAGTCAGAAGGAGGACCACCCTTTCAATATCTTCTGGGCTAGAGGCCTCGTTTAATAAGGTAGTTACACCATCAAATTATAGGGGCATTGCCCTTATAAGCAACTTGTCAAAACATTTTACATCCATTTTAAAAAATAGACTAAGTAATTGGATTGAAAATAGAAAACTCATAGCGGAAAACCAGGCAGGATTCAGAAAGGGCTACTCGTGCAAAGACCATATCTTCACGCTTACGTCACTAATTCAAATGACATTAAACCGCAAAAGGAGGAAACTTTACACATTCTTTGTTGATCTTAAAAAGCGTTTGATACAGTTCCACATCTACTATTATGGAGAAAGCTTGCGCTTGTTGGTTTAAGTGGGCGATTTATCAAACTTATACAGAACTGTATAACGAATCTAAAATTTTACGAAGGAGCCTCTTTTATAAAAGAGGCTCCTTCGTAAAACTTTAGATTCGTTATACAATTATACTTTTTATACGGAGTTTACCTGTAGAAACAGAACTACTATGCTCAAATGATGGCAGCGGTCAGATGGAGCGGCTCTTTTACAGAATTTATCAAAATACAATCAGGTGTTCTTCAGGGTGAACCTCTTTCACCGTATTTATTTATTATTTTCAATAACAATCTGGTTGCTACGCTGGATGATTCTGACCTGCCAGGTATATACTTACCGGGCCATGGAACTATACACCTACTCCTGTTCGCGGATGATATAGTCTTCCGTGGTGAATACAAGATAAATATCCAAATAAAGATTAATTTAATAAAAAATATTTTGAGGAAAATAGTTTAACTCTGAACCAATTCCAGTCTAAAATCGTAGCGTTTCGAAATGGAGGCCGCTTGGCTAGATCTGACGTTTGGTTTTGGGGCCAACAACCTTTGACAGTTACCTCAAAATATACGTATCTTGGCTACCCCTTAACAATCAAGAATCCAACTCCTTACGTGGCGCAGCACTTTAAAAGCAAAGCATTGATTGCTACAAACGCAGTATGGAGAATACTATCTAAGTCAAGAACCATATCGTTCGGAGCAGTGATGAAATTACTTGACTCCATAGTTTTATCCACGTTATTATACTCGGCCCCACTGTGGGCGACGAATCAGATAGGAGTTGTAAACCAGATCCAGGATATTTTTCTTACGGCGATTTCTTGACCTTCGCAAATTTACACTCCGGGCTATATCTTACGAACAGAAACCGAAAGGATGTCCCTTGAATTAAACATTACGAAATTGATTCTAAAGTTCTAGATACGGATTTTAAAAATGGACAGGACAAGATTACCTTATGTTTGCTTGTTCCAGCTCTAGGAAGTTTCAATTTTGGGAAAAGCGGGCAACAACTTTATTTATAACCTGAATAACATCATTGACTCTTGGGGTTTTTCTTTTCTTAAGAACTGTGAAGATTATATGGTTTTGCGAGGAGAAATGCCTAGAATAGTTCAAACCACAGTGGACCAGCTACTCCAATTTGACCGAGCTAAGATACAAAACTCAACTCATTGTATTCACTATCAATCTCTAAGTAGCTCCTTTATGACGGAGGACTACTTACTATCAAACCTCTCTTTGAAAATAGCCCGTCAAAGGATTATATGGCTATTTTCCCCCGAGGATATCACGGGATTTTGGAACAGCGACCCTTTAAATTTCTACTTCTGCAATGCTGGCATCCAAAAAATTTGGTTCATTATCTATTCCATTGCCCATTCCTACAGGAAAAGAGACTGGAAATTCGCGAAATTTCGGGGCTAACTCACTATAATGAACAACATGTATATACAATTTTTACTACTCTCCAGCTGGATAAAACATTTGTTTATAAATATTTAAAATTTTTCAAGGCGATTGACAAAATGAGGGAAGAAGTGCTCAACTCCCCAGACAACGGCTGATTGCTCTACCTCCCCTCTAAATTGCTTTTCCTCCTCACTCATGTACATATATAACCTCTTAGGGGAATCCCCTTGTAAGACAATAGTGTCTTAATAAAGGTTTTTGTTGTTGTTGTAATAAGGTAGTTACCTGGTGGAGAGAAGAGTTGAGGAAGGATTTAAAGGTCTGTTCTTTACATGAGGATTCAACCCAGGAGCAGTTTGTCTCGTTATTGACCATGTCTAGGAATGTAGTCCAGATAGGTATATGGTCAGTGAAGGCCATCTCATCTAATAAACCTCTAGTGACATGGATAGCCAGTGAGCTGGATGCCAGAGTTACATCTATAGAAGAAGATAAAGGCCCATTTGACCAGGTCGAGTCCACAGGAGGTTCCAAGAAATGAAGATCATTGAAGCTGGCGAACTCTTCAAGATTAGCACCCCGGAAGTCCAACCTCGCACCGATGCCCCAGGTAGGAGAGTGGGCGTTAGTGTCCATACCCAGGATCACTGGAAGAGAGGCCCGTCTTATCGTATCTTCCAGAAGAGGGATGAAATCATCGGCAGCTCTAAGGCCGTGCCAGTAGGCCGAGTGCACCACGATGATGCTCTGCTCTAGACATATGGCTATGGAGGTTATGGCGGTGTCTGGGGAGGTTAGAGGGATGGGATGAAGGTTGCTAAGTGCCACAATTCCCGAGGGGATGTAGGCGCCTGGGACAAAAAAAAAATGCCTGAAACCCACGTGTGGGCCAGAAGAAGTTATTTGAGAGTTCTTGCAGGAGCACGATGTCGGCCTGTGTCGAATTTGCCAAATTTGCAATTTCAAGAATGACAGTTGGTGATTTTCTAGCTTTCACCTGCAGGACACGCAATGGCCTAGACATTGTTTCTTGTTCGGGCTATTCTCTCTTTTACAAAGGGACAGGTAGATAATGTGGCAAAGTGGTTGATGGGAGCTCCAGATTTTTTTTTTGCAGCGGCAGCAGCGGCTTTGGCTTGGCTCGACCGAGCATCGGATGCCTTCATGCTCTGCAGAGCCGCAGCGATAGCAGATTGGATGGGCAGCTGGACAGGCAGAAGCGCGGTGGCCGAAGTCACAGCAACGGAAGCATTGCTTTAAAGTATGACTGCGCTCATACCTGTGCACTAGACCCGCCACAGGAATACGTCCATGTTGACCGAGGATTTCGGCGACTTGGTTGTCCACTTCGATGAACACTGTACTAGTGCTGTGTGCCGCATTATTCGATCGATGGACTACCCTGATTTCACGCTTTTCCAGGAGTGACTGCACGGAGTGGTTGGAGCGGAAGCTCTCGCATATCTCATCGTCCCGCACCTCCCCGTCAACTCTGAAGAGGCAGTATCTTGGTAGGATAACCGGGCACTCGGGGCAGCTTAGGCCCGTTGGCAGGGAGGTCAGCCCAGTGGCCAGTTACTTTGCCATTTGGGTTGTTTTGGGGTGGAAAACCACCTCGCCGCTGGTGTTGATGGACGCTACCACGTGTTTTGATGACGCTAGGGAAGGATGAATCTTTTGAATTTCCCTCAAAAATTCCCTTGGGTTGCTTTGGGGTTAGCCGACCTGACGACGACATGCGATTCGAAGGAAGGAGCCAGATTCACAAATGTGGATTTCGCTTTGGGTTTCGGAGGTGCAGGCTTTACCGGCTTGTCTTTCTCTGCCACTACCGAGGCGAAAGAGGTGGAGGGAATCGGGACGTTGGCTGTGGGATTGGGTTTTCCTAGACTGGCTCCCTTGAAGGCGTCCTTAAGAAGAAGTTCTGCCTCTTGGACGAGAGTCAGTATCAGTTCTTTGGTGGCCATCTGTATTTTTTCGGGGGAGTCCAGGCTGGTGTCGGCAATGATCGCTTCGAAGGTTTGGCACTCAAAGTTGAACAAGTTCGCCGTGCTGTTGAATTTAAATTGGTGATGGGAAGACGGGAGGAGGTCTTCGTCCTCAGAACGCGGCCGCTTGTTGGCCTGCTGACTTCCTCCACCACCGCCATCATACTGGTTCAGCTCCATAAATAAAAACTATCAAAAAACAAATCTACTCCAAAGAGAGTAAAAAAAGGCAGACCAGACAAAGAACATTATTCCGTTAACGAGATGAGGTGTGTATGGTTATTGGTTCGGCCAACAACAAATATCCAATTTATATACACATATATTTTTACATAATGAGGTTTTGAAAAATTCAAATAATCTTCATCTATTTACATGCACAACAATTTATTTTACCATCACTACAGCATAAATCACTCTTGGTGAAATTTTTTTATTGCAATTCAGAATCTGCCACTGAAGCTTTACAAGCGTTTCGTACCTTTAAAGGTATTCGAAGCGGTAAAGGACCCATGAGTTGCTACTCTCTAAGGCGAATGATAAAAACTTTGGAGAAAACTGGATCTCTGGAAGCAAAATCTCGGAGTGGAAGACCATCGACATGCAAGTCAGGGGTTGCTACGGTTTCGCAGAATGTTGAAGCTATTGAAACGTTATCCACGTATGGAGAAGTAAGTGCTCGACAAACGGGGATTTGGTATGGAACAGTTTGGAGAGCACTAAGAATTTTTCTTAAAAAATACCCGTAAAAAAATTCAAAGACTTCACGAGCTAAAAGTCGGCGATTTTGAGAAGCGTCAAGAATTCGCTTCATGGGTTTTCCGGCAAATTGATATTGATGAAAACTGGATGTTGAATGTTCTGTGGACAGATGAAGCTCAATTTACTCTGAACGGAGAAGTTAACACTCAAAACAGCCGCATTTGGGCAACAGAAAACCCTAGGAATTTTAAAGAAATGCCACTTCATCAGCCCAGAGTTATAGTTTGGTGTGGGTTCACTTCTTCTTTTATTATTGGGCCATTTTTCTTTGAAGAAATAAATGGAAGAATATTTAAAACCGTTTCTGTAACTGGTGAACGTTATGTTCAACTTTTGAGAGAAAAGGTTATCCCCATATTGCAGGACAGACAAGCACTGAGCGAAATAACATTCATGCAAGATGGAGGACCTCCTCATATCTCCCGCGGTGCCAAACAATTGCTGAAGGATACGTTCGGTGAAGATCGTGTGATAAGTCGCCACTTTATACACCAGTGGCCTTCAAGATCACCAGACTTGACGCCTTGCGATTTTTGGATATGGGGGTACATTAAGTCGCGTGTTTATCGATGCCGGCCTACCACATTGGTCATGTTGAAGGCTTCTATCAGACGGCACGTTTCATCAATTTCATCAGATATTTTATTTAATGCTGTCCATTCTGTCATCTATCGTCTGCAGGCGGTGTTTGAGAATGAATGTCGCCACATTGAACAAGGATTCTGACCTAATACAAGAGAGAAGGCAGTTACCTCATGTGTTATAAAAGCTTCCATGTATTATATTATCTACCAATGTTTTGCAGCTCTTTGTGTTGGGTTATGGGTAAATAAATTCTCTCCTCATATCTTGTCTCTTTTTTTATTTGTGAAAAGTAATTTTTGTTTGTTTGTCATTTGCTCACATCTTATATTATGTCGTGCAGACCAAAGTGTTATAACTTCTCGAATAACACTGTACACACAATTTTACCCCTTATGTTTAATTTATCGCTTTTCGCTCATTAAAAGAAATAGCATAAGGAATATTCTCTGTAACCCCCCACCTTTAGAAATTTTGGGCAAAAAAAATAATACAAAATGATTTTACTACCACGTTTTTCAACGCAAATGGTTGATTCAAAAATTATATTTATTTGAGGGGATACATTTTTAAAAATCGTGTACAGTATAATAAACAATGATAACATTTGACAAGCCCATAGGATATTCGGGATAAAGTACGACAAATGTATTTTGTCACTCCCATCTATATTTCATTTGTTGGATCATGACAAATTTCCAGTTAAATAGTCGAGTGTCGCCAATTATTCAAGAAATTACACATTCCTTATAGCAAGAAATCCTATTAGTAGTACCATCATAATTTTTGGTACTATATTAACATTTCAAAAAATCGTGTATTGAATTCAGCTATGTTTTTCAAACATTCAATATATTTGACAAAACTCTATCAAAAATATTAATATTTTTTGCTACATGTTTTAATTTGCATATACCTATTTTACATATCTCAGATTGTATTTAAAAATCGTTAACCATTTCTTCTAACTTTTGGCGAAATGGTGCTTTATTAATTAACGATTTGATATTATTAGGATTCTTTCCTGGTATACAAAAATGAAAAATACGTGTAGATCAGTTATACTTTTCAATTAATCAAACAATTTGGCCGCTGAATTTCTGATTCTGGTACAGCGCCATCTAGGGAATGAAATTGTAACTAAAATCAATTTCGAAATTTTCAATATTTGCCATAAAAAATCCCATTGCATTCTGAACACAATGGTGTTTACCGCATTGCTCTAGCGCAAATATTCGCGGAGTTATTAATTTTTAAAGTTGTGCGGGACTTTTGGATCACCCTGTATATATAACGGTAATATTTGTACTTTTGTGCAGTACAAAGGTTATATCGAGCACGTGGTATCCAAACAATGGCACCTAACATGCATTATTCCTTCAAGTAAGTTCGTCGACTTCTAACAAAGCATACAGCGCTTTAATAATATAAATGGTTAGTTCTATGTTCCAAGAATTAATGGTTCGACAAGGAGAGAGAAATAGAAGTAATTTCCTTATTTTTAGTTAAGGATGCCAGAGGAATTAACAGTGTTGACCAGGAAGATTTGTGACTGGTTGGCGTGTTGTAGCTTGTTCCTACATTTACTGATTGTGTCTAGGAGAATGTACAAATTTAGAGAAGGTGTCTGTTTTCCACGTACACCTCTCAGCATAATATAGTGTAGTGTAAGTAAACCGACTCAGAATATCGAGATCTCTAGGCTGGCGAGTGAGCCAACGTCTCACGGTATGAGCCACTACGGCCGTCTACAGTCCCATGTAGGATGCGACGAAGTTGTGTCTGGACCCACAAAAAGTTCCAGCGAGGAATCCCAAAGAGGAAATCAATAGTGAAGCCACGCCCAGCGTTAGGTCACCAGGCCTGCTGGCTACCTTCATCCACCAGCCTCACTCTACCTCCATCCCACAGCCTGCTGCTGCTGCTGCCCGAAAGCTTGATGACTAGATTCGCCCATCTAACAGACCGCTGACTACTTTCATCCCAAAGTCTGCTAGCTACCTCCATCCTACAGAGCCTGATACTGCCTTCCAGTTTTCTGGTTAGATTCGTCCATTCTAAAGCCTGCTGGCTACCTCCGTTCCGTACCTTGCTGGCTACCTCCATCCTACAGAGCCTGATGCTGCCTTCATCCCACAGTTTTCTGGCTAGATTCGTCCATTCTAAAGCCTGCTGGCTACCTCCATCCTACAGAGCCTGATGCTGCCTTCATCCTAAAGTTTTCTGGCTAGATTCGTCCATTATAAAGCCTGCTGGCTACCTCCATCCTACAGAGCCTGAAGCTGCCTTCATCCCAAAGTTTTCTGGCTAGATTCGTCCATTCTAAAGCCTGCTGGCTACCTCCATCCTACAGAGCCTGATGCTGCCTTCATCCCAAAGTTTTCTGGCTAGATTCGTCCATTCTAAAGCCTGCTGGCTACCTCCATCCTAAAGAGCCTTATGTTACCTTCATCCCACAGCTTGATGGCTACTTCTATTTCACAGCCTGCTGTCTGCCTACATTCCATAGCTTGATGGCTACCTACATCTCTCAGCTTGATGGCTAGATTCGTCCATCCTAAATTCTGCTGGAAACCTCCAAGTCACAGACTGCAGGCTACTCCATCCCAGGGTTACTTCCACTCCACAGCCTGCTGACCACTTCTATCTCACTGCTAACTTGCCTCCTTTATTCATATCACGTCCCGCTTTACCTCTAACCATCTCACGGAATTACATGAAGGCGTTGAGTTGATGTCCTTCTTACTCTGGCAATGGTTTTTACATCGATCTAATACTGTCATAATTGACACTTTCCAAAGTCAAATTTGAAACTATACCCATTTGAAGAGAGGTAGAATATGGGTGCTATGCCATGTAAAATAAGCTGTGAAGGAGACTCTTTTAGAATAAATACATTTTAGAATATTCAGGTATTGAGAGCCACAACAATAGATTTCGAAACCTCTACTATTCATTAATGTTTGAATCCAGGTCTAGGTTAAGAAAATAGTTTTCTTTTCACGATTGTTAAAACTACTAAATAGGCACACATATTCTATTAGAGGGAAATTTGAATGTTTTTTCAAACTGTGTGAGAATATATATAAAGCCTATTTTAAATAATATTTGAACGAATGATGAGATGTAAAACTCCCTTCAAATACTCAATATACAATATCTATCTATTTTTTAAATAAATATTGTGAAATTTATATATTGTAATTTGAGAGAGAAATGTATAGTAATTTTTAAAGTATTCGTTTAAGGCATAAATATTTGACACTGTGAAGATGTTTCAACAAGAGTATTTCAATAAGATACAAATAACTTATTTAGAGTAGTTCCCAATAAGTGACGACCACATGGCGGTGACATGTTGGACACACGGAAGTCCGAGAGATTGAGGAATTTAAATGAAGGAAGAAGGAGGAAATATTGGCACGGAGGAATTAATCTGCACCAAGGAGCTAATCCCTTTATAATACCGCTACAATGGTCTCCTCGATTGCTTCTTCTCTCGATCCCTCTTCTTTTTTATTTCCCTCTTGCCGTCCTTCTCACACCTCTGTCGCCGCGACGTCTCGTGTTAGAGTTTCTAGCCGCTGTGACATTAGCTTTACACCACATTATGCCACGTCCTATTGGACCTAGATATAATGGTAAAGAACTCAAGCTAATAGCGATGCACTTCTTTATTCCAATAAAATGTTGGGTCGGTTTTGAAGCCAAATCGTTCTACTTGGGTCATGGAGAAGAAGAGCTATTTGGGGGGGGGGGGGGGGGGTGTGAAAGATAGTCCACTCTTATAGTGAAATGAAGAAACTCATGTGGTTATGAACCTTTTAAAATTATATAAGAGTTTAAATTAAAATAATATTACAGATGGTGTTCACACTTATAGGGGAAACAAGTTTTATTATAAAATATTAAAAATTAACACCATATTTGAAATTTTTCAAATGTTCTATTTGAAAGCCTTTTTGCTTATTTACAGAACTGCACCTGATTTTCCCTTTATTTATGGAAAACAGAGCAACAAAGTCTGGTTTCACCATGATAACGCCACAAGTCATACCTCATCTTCAACCCAAGCTTATTTGGAAGATCTAAGGCAAAGAACAGGAATCAACACTATTCCAAAGAACAGAACCCCTGTAAAATCTCCTGTTTTAGCCCCGATGATTTTTGCATTTTTGGATGCCTTAAAAGATCACTTGGAAAGAGACACCCTAGAACAATTGAAGGTCTCTGGAAAGTGGTAAAGGAAAAATGGGATCTTTTGAGTATGACCATGATCAGAAAGTTTCTGCTATTGTGGAAAATCAGGTGCCGTTCTGTAAATAAACAAAAAGGTTTTTAAATAGAACATTTGAAAAATTTCAAATATGGTGTTAATTTTTTAATATTTTATAAAAAAAACTTGTTTCCTATAAGTGTGAACACCCTCTGTATATATAATATATTACATACGACCGCTGCAATCCGGGATCGACTCCCGCATTGGGCACTTTTTGTAATTAAAGAAATTTGAAGTAAACGAAATTAAAGAAAGTAAAGTAAAGAAATAATGCCACAATGGAGATCCCTATTCTTGTAAAAACACAACCCCATCAGAAAGTTCAAGTTGAACTGCTTTTACAGTAAAAACGGTCTCTAACTTCAATCCACCATGATTATCATAGCCTGTAACACGTATATACTAGGGATAATAATAATAATAAAATACAATATATATTAATATATATAATATATATGTGTAAAATCTTTAACTCGAATCATTGTGTTATAAGCTTAGATTGACTTCGTTTTAAAAAGAGAGCCTTGGGATTTATAGTAATCTAATCAGGGTATATATCTACAATAAAGTTGTATAGGGGGTATTGGAACATATGCAAATAAGACCTAAACACACTTTCTATAGTGTAGAACGCGGCGTGCGACCTATCCGTTTATTTTGTTTTCATATTTTAATGTAAAGAAATCATACACTTTTGTTATTGAAAGATTTATTAGTTGAACTCTTGGTTTTGTTGGATATATATAGTATGGTACCCGCTACCTATACATACCCTGGAAAACCTATATCCAATATATTTGAATATATATGTTTTAATATTTGCATGAAAAAAATCGTTTCAATATAAATCTTGGGATATATATATATATATATGCCTACAGGTGGCAAAGCTGGAACAAATTTTCTCTATCCAGAAGTGTAAAGCTGTACTTTCAATTAAAATAATAATTTTGGAGGAGAATTATTGACATGAATTGAACTTATATAATATATCTACACTAATTCCAAAATATAAATGCTGGCCTTTACACCACAAAGAGAATAATTGTGGCAAAATGAGGTATATCTATACATACGTTGCTTAAATCCATGAAATTACCTTGATATATGATTTTGTATTCCAGTTTCCTATGTTCAGCCTCAACTTACCTTTTATAGCTTTCACCTAATCCCCTTCTTTTTTATCGTTCTCCGTTCAGACATATATCTTAAATAGATCCTACGCACATTGGTCTTAAATAACCTTTCCTTAATTTGTAAAGAAGCTTCGGCGATCACTTTGTTGATGAAGTGCCACCGACAACGGCCGTTTTTAAACATTATTCCTAGTACACACACAAGCCAATATTATCATAATGGTTGTAGTCAGCAACTGCTTTTGTGGAAATCGGGTGTTCTTGAAGCAATTATTTTTCTTCAGAAAAAGACTCGATCCCGGGTCGTGACTGTCGTAATTGAACGGTTTATAACACCGAGGTATACGTGGTTGTTTGTTTTATCTGTGATCTATCATATGAAATGGTTATTTAAGCTGGTGTATATTTAAATTCATAAATTAAACCTATATTTGATATATACTCCAATAGATGTGAAAATTCATCGGCCCTATTTAATTGAATAATTGATTTTTTCATTAATAAAGTTGTGTTTTCACAGTGCATTTTTTTTTAGATTAAACAAATTCATTAGGGGATATATATTTATATGTATTAAGAGGCCTATATTTGACCCCAATCTGGACCCATTGGAATTGAAATAGAGAATTAAAATGCTAGCTATACACCCAACAATATTTTCTAGTTACCCCAGACGGCGATCTATTTCTCTGTGATATCTATGCACACTCCAATAATTCCACCAAGTTGGCGCTATGCTACCAAAGCTGTGCAAGATGTCACGCTATAAATTTCATCTCCAGAATCTATCAAAGTTGCCGGGGAGAATTGAAAAGTTTCCTGCCACTTGCATAAAAATATAATTTTTCACCACGGCGAAGTAATGAATACAACACTCCATTCTTTGTCCGCCCAGCCTGCATAGCTTTTTTGGGGAGGGAAGAGCAGACCAGAAAGAGAAATGGCTCTCCGAGGCGATTTGCATGGTGCGAGGCGCCGATTGGATGGCGTCGTTAGCCATTAGGGCGCGGCCCAGACATAACATCTTCTTTCTGCCTGAAATATATTAAATACCGCGATAGGGAATGTTGGCGTCTGATGGCGTTCTGTAGGGGAGCTTACGGCAGGTACGTCATGTGTTGGGGTTATGATGGCGTTCTGTAGGGAACCTACGGCAGGTACGTCATGTGTTGGGGTTATGATGGCGTTCTGTAGGGGATCCTACGGCAGGTATGTCATGTGTTGGGGTTATGATGGCGTTCTGTAGGGGAGCCTACGGCAGGTACGTCATGTGTTGGGGTTATGATGGCGTTTTGTAGGGGAGCCTACGGCAGGTACGTCATGTGTTGGGGTTATCATGGCGTTCTGTAGGGGAGCCTACGGCAGGTACGTCATGTGTTGGGGTTATCATGGCGTTCTGTAGGGGAGCCTACGGCAGGTACGTCATGTGTTGGGGCTATCATGGCGTTCTGTAGGGGAGCCTACGGCAGGTACTTTTCAAAACCAGAATTCTATTCTTGCAATTAGTCTTGAAATGGAATGGTGGATCCTTTGCCGAAATCGGTGTTTTTTATAACTCTTTGGGATTTTGCTACAATTTATTTTATTTGTCCATTGGGTTTCATATTCAGAATGCGATCCTCGTCTTTTTCCATCAGAATTATAAGGATGTTTTAAAGGTGTAGAGATGTGCAGTTGTGCTTTTGAAAATGAAATCTAACGTATCTAAATTCGAAACCTAAAGTTTTCAATAATTGTATGGGTTGTTCTCAAAAAATTCTAATTTTCGCTATTGGCCTTAAGAATGAAGGTGGGTTGGCTCATCAGAGGCGAACTCTAACTTCAACTAGCTTGGCCTTCTACTTTACTTGATTAAATATAACTTTGTTTATATTTAAAATTAATATATTATCTTCATCATTTATATATTCTTTATTATAAATGCATGCACATCAGTTTATGACGCTACTATTGTTTTATCTGATACTCCTTTTGGCTGAAGACCCCTATGAATTGGCCTGGCATTATAGAATCTCTTATAAGAAACCACCTCTAAGAGAGACCGAGGGATTTAGGCTTTTTTAAAGGCGGTTTCTCATGGGAGACTACTGTATTGCGAGATTTCTTCACCTTTATATAATGACAGTTTAAAATTCAATGAATGCAATTCAATAGCATATATGGATTATGTCATATATATATTTGTACATAAAGTATTTCTGAAACTGATATTACAAAGCGGCTCAAAGATCAAGGAGAGTTTCTCGCAGGAAAGAAAGAGAGAAATGGGAGCCATTTGTGTTTCCTCACAAAACAATAAACAGTTTTCTCTCTTAAAAATTCACAGCGATAATTGCCCCTATTTTAACGCGCATTTAAAAAGAAAACCTTTCAAATGTTAAAAGTTTTGAGCAAGTTGGAAAATTTTACAAGTTTTTGTTGTTGTTGTCTTTTTATTGTCATTAAAAGTAACTTAATTTTTGTTAGTTTTGCTATCGAGTCATCCATAGCACCTAAACTAGTATTTATCTGAAGTTCTTAAAATATATTTGCAGTATTGTGCAGAAGTGGAAAGTTTTTATGTCAACCTGGGTTCGTAACCCGATTTGACGAACTTTATTAAAGATATTCGATGGCTCTCTCCGAGTTTTACACCAGTCCAACCTGTCCAGTGACAGCAGTCAGGGCTTTGATATCTTATATGTGTACCGCAAGCCACCCACAATTATTATCATGGCCTATTTCATGTGTATTTGTTATAAAAATAAACATTTTCTTATAATTTATAATGAACTACATAAATTCCAGGACATGACAATCATGGTGGGCATCCACAGCTCTTGTACACTATCAGTAAAACCTATATTTAATACTCATTTGAATATCATGCTCATATATTTTTATGAATAATAAATAAAAGGGTTAACTCACACAATCAGATATCAATGATTGATAAAAATATTTATAAAAAAATCAATTTAGGAATATTTCTTAAAGTGGATGGAGGCTTACACTCTTAAAAATTATATATTCGAGTTTTAATGTTTCATTTAAGCTTTCTTATTGCGTTGATTTGTGTTGTCTCTCGATATTATTTTCTACCCATTATTCCTACCAAAGTGGTTTGTTTGGATTTAAATATTAGTGATTTCAGAATGGGGTTCAGTTTAGATATCCTCTAAACATACATGGCAATGATGCAGCAAGCCCCGAAGGAGGGTAAATGTAATGTAGGAAGTGTACCTGGGCATGTCTGGGGGCGAGAATTGAAGTAAGTCCATTTACAGACTATCTAGCTTAACGACCGAAGAAAGCTGTTGAACCGGATAAGGTCGATTGAGATAAAGTAATAGATGGACCTTGTAATAGCAGCGAGACCCTCTTATCTGCCCCAGGTCTATTTATAAAATATGGCGCCTTAAAGTTGGGGTTTGCCCCCTCGAGCCCTTCCTTTCCTCTACTTTCTTACACAATATAATCCTCCCTGTACGTGACAACGTGTCGTTAAACGACGTTTGCTCAATTCCCACAGAAATATCGGCTCACCACACAAATATAAATATATTGCTTCACATATTACCTGAAACTGTTTGAGTAGATAGTTTAAACAGACCGATTTTGAGATGTATTGATATTTTAGTTAGCTAAGTACATAGTAAATTTATATTTGCATGAGAAGGTTTTATCTCTAGATAAATATTTCTCTTTATATTTACCAAAGATGTACCACAGAGAGATACAGACCTTCTGATGCATCTCATTCTAAATAAATACCGTTAAAATATCATTCAGATGTCATTCCTATTGGTTATTTTGTCAAAAATAAAAAAAAATCGTAAACGTGCTGTCCTTTCACAGTTCTAGATCTGAAGGATAGCATTTATCTGAAAGTAAGATTTTATAAATTAAAAGAACCTCATTGTTAGCCCTTTAGCGCTTCATTGTCTGAATAATTCTAATAGTTTTTATGGTTATTCGACATTGGTATATATTTCATTAGAATTAGTCTCTCTTGTTCTAATTTAAGCGGTAAATACCAGAGAAAACAAGCTGGGGAAGTAGCTGCCAGGAATCAACCAATCAATAGCTAGCTAGAACCAATGGAATGGTGCTGGCTGTCCATTAAAAATTGCCTAAAGACTCCGCACGCCATCGTCTGATGTACGGCACAGCTAAAAACTAGTTTTGGAATTGGTTTGTGTTCTTGGTGCTGTTTATCTTCAGCTTTTTTAATGAGTTCTGTTTTAATTGGTTATTTGGTGTGAAGCGTCTTTTTTTAAATTGTTAGGTGTCTATTGATCAATTATTTATTTATGTAAAATTGCTGTTCTCGTCATATTTTTTTCGAATAGCGAAATATATAAAAGTATTCTTTTGTGACTTCCAAATTAAAAATATTCAAACAAATATTCATATATTTTGTCAAGTGGTACATACTTCGTCAAATCTACAATAGAAAATCTCATTTATTAATCTACATATATATTTATTTCATTTCCAGCAAAATCACTGACATATTTGCGTTGGTAGGTTCAATGAAAAATCCATATTTCAGATGTTTTAGATTTTATTTCGATATTTAGAGAGGCAGATTCGTTCGTCTTTAGCAAGAGAATGGTACACATACAAACCACATTATATATATATTTACACTTCATCTTACTCCACATAGCTAGTACCCTATTTTACATATCTCCAGTATACTTATCGTTGTAGGAGTACTCTCTCGATAGAACTATCGTCGAAATATGTAAATAAATAAAATATACCTTTTTTCATTAATATGTACACCATCTTACATTGAAGAAACTGGAAAGGCCTTAAAAGATTGAAAAAATCAGCACAAGGCAGCCTTAAAAATAATAGCAATTATCACTCCTAGTAGACCATGCAATAAAACAAGGACACATACCAGATTTTGATAATTCCAAGATATTTTACCGAAACATACAGGATAAACATGTAAGATTATTTCTGAAGTGCTGGGCATCTATAGAGGACAAAAATAGTATTAGCAGAAGAATAGATATACCCCAATCATACCTACAGATAAAACAGAAACAGTAATTATAGAATATATACAATAGTATTTTAATAATATAAAATTTAAGAAGTAATCATATTTCCATTGAACAGTTTGGCCACACCAATCTGCTTTATTCAAAACCTCGCCACATCACGTGGATGTTTACAGGGTTAGAATCCCCAAGGAAGATAGGCGAACAGCCTCATCGAAATATTGGAAGTTATAATAAATATTTTAATCCAAAATAAGCGTTAATCATTCAAAGTATTTAAAAGCGATTGCTCGATTTTCAACAATAAATATAAATATTTTATAATTTAAAACTATATATATTTATTTTCTCATTCATTGAATATTTTACATCTTTGACCACACAAACATTATTTTAGAATATGTCATTTTTATAATGGTTGTAAATATGGAAAGTTACCTATTTATTCAAATTCACTAATATAGACTTAATTTTTTTAAATTCTATATAACTGTGAAATTTTTAATGTGCAATTTTCTTCGAGTAATTGAAAATAAAACTATTCGATAGCAAATAATTATTTTTTATTCTTCTTTTATCACGACTGTACCTTCAATTCTTTGTCTTTAAAACAAGACATCATGCGAGTATAAATACATACAAACTCGTATATATAATGCAATAATAGAAATAAAAGAGGGGCATATCCTGACCAGGCTCACATGAGCATTTCTAGATGGCAGATCGACAAAAATATACATGTGTTATAAGGTACAACTCCTTAAGTATTGTGTATGAGTGTAGAGGCTAAGGAATGATGAAATCTGCAGTGTGGATAGACATTTCAAGGAGACCCTTCTTCTGTGACAAGGCAGCGATACAAATTTTGGAACTGTTCAACCTATAGTAGTGTTCCCTGACAAACACCCGGTGACTTCAACCTACAGGCGATGCATGTACGCGACATCTTCAGAAACGTCAGAGGCGACCCTCATCGACTTCCTGTCATAGGGAGGGTGGGTTAGTTCACACACGGCTTAAAATTGTCGAAGAAGCCAACTTTAAAATAGGCGTAGGCTGGTACAAGCAATTTGGCTCAGTTTTGGTATCAAAGCTTTTATGTATCATAATGACCTTTTTATTACCATAAATAAATCAAATTCAATATAATACAAATGAAAACACCAAGACGCGAATGTTTTTTTTTCACAAATGAATCAAACTTCTACTATCCTTACTGCGATGAAAAAATTGTATTGGGAAGGCTTGGCTCATCAGTGGTGAACCCTCCCAGCGGTTTCGCCAATTTAATCTACCAGACCGCTCCTTTAGAGCTCTAATACTGTATTGTATCAATTTGCTTTTATATGCTATACTGAAGGATGTAATTTTAAAATGGTATTTAACAAACTATGGACATAAGGCTTTAGGACAGTAGAATTACATTTTAAATATTGAATAGAATATATACAGAATATATTTCTGCCTTAGGAACTTCAAATCCACGATCTTTAGCACAATTTATCAAACCTATTTACACGTACAACGGTAAAAAAATAAAGGCGGTTCGATAAAGTCGTTAAAGTTTAAAACTTTTACTTTTATTTAGATGTTGTTTGAGCAATATGTTGTTGTGTGGGTGTGTGATGAGAATGCTGTTTGTAGACATGTGGAATCTATGTGAGATATATGTAAAGTGCGCCTGTGGGCCATTTAAATAATAAATTTGGCGCCAAGAATATTCCGCATCCAGGGGGACCACTTGAAAAGTAAAATTTCATCTGGCACCGCGGCGAATAATGAAAAGAGAAAATTAGATGAAACTTTTTGAAAAATAAAGAAAATTATTTTAAAAATCTGATAAAATTATATTTTTCAGATAAAAACTTTCTGCCCCGCGCATATTTTAGCATTTTTTAAATATTATAAATCAATAATTATCCGGTCTCTTCGATTATATCAGGGATTTGGTTCAATGAAGTGTTTGTCGCTCTGCTGGATGTATGTCCCCACACGTGGAGTTCAGCGTCGAGTTGGCTGTCTCTCTGGGCTACCTGAAGTTGGACTGCTGCAAGATACACAACGTCTGTACCAGACACCCAAATCACAAGTTGATTCCATTGAAACTCTATGTACATATTCTAATATGAAAAATTCACCCTTTCCTAATATTCGAAGTCTATCTTCTTTGAGTTTCCTCAAAGGAAATATTTCGAATTATTCAGAAGTTTTAAGCAAAAATTATTCATAATAAAAACAATATATGCTAATTTTAAAAATTTATTTTCTCCGTAAATTGTATCTCTACTATGAAATATGTTCCAACGTTTCGAATAATTCTCTTTTCAAAACCATTTCCCGTCGAGCAAACTACCGCGGTAGTCCTCGGAGATTATCCAATTGAAGAGATCAAGGGCTCTCCATCCATTCCACCCAGTTATCTCAACAAATCCTTGTTCCTCCTGTTGTAAGATAACACCCAAACCTTATCCCTGCACTACTGAGTGACGTCTCTCCCACAACTTCTAATTGACATTCCCTATTCCATAGTTATGGTGAACGCTGAACCTCTTATATTGGTAATTTGGTTTATTTTGTAATATTAAATAAGAATATAAACCGTAGCAATGCGTTTCTTTATTCGTCCAAATTTCAAGCTTTCGGATCTTTATAATCCAGATAGGCCTGTAGAAATATTATAAAGATCCGAAACTTGCACTTTCCACGAATAAAGAAACGCATTGCTACGGTTTAAATTCTTATTTTATACTTTATAGCAATTTCTCTTCTAATGGAACCGTATTTTGTAATATGATAAATATCGGACATGTACGGCTCACAAGTTGGCTGCCATATGGCGGCTTATAGTGTAAACTGTAAGGTAAATATGATCAATGATAAGACCCATTTTGGAAAATATGTAATAATACAAATAATTATAACTCCAATTTCCTTTCGAATTAAGAACCTCTCTACTATTCTTACTGCGATGTATAAATATTGGGAAAGCGTGAATCATCAGTAGTGGATTCTCCCAGCGGCTTTGCCACTTTAATTTACCAGACCGCTCCGCAAATGTATTTTGTTAATATATCTAGAAATTCGCATAGGATTTCTCGGTACTTAACAAAACTAGGGAGCTTACTTTGAGTACAGTAGAAATATATATAGAATTCTACATATGTCTCTATCTGACTCCCAATACCAAACATGATCTCTCCAACTTACCCGGCATCGCATTCTTGCCATCTAGGATATGTTTCCATTGACACATCTGCACTTATGTAATACTAAAGAAGTGAAAATATCGTCCACTTATTTACAATATAGAGACGGCCAAAGAAACACAGAGGTGCTTATATATATATATATCGGACTAACTCCAGACAACTCGATGCTCACTATTCTATATACTCCAAGTTTATTTCATGTATATACATAGTGAGATAAAGTATAAATTGTTGTAACTCTCACATAGAGGTATAATTTTGTAGAGTGATTGCTCTAAATATGGCATTTACTCTTCATTATGAGAAAGTTAAAATTCATGCATTTAACCTATAAGCAAATACAATTGAAGATAGGCGGTACTAAAGCACCATCCCGTCACAAATTTGGCAGAAAATATCGATACAAAGAATTGAAACGAAGTACACTCATGGACAAAACTCAAGGAGCCTGTACCTTTTATCATGTATATATCGGGTCAGACAATAACTCTGAAAGATATTTGATACACAGTGACCTTTTTTGAAGACACACGAGAGAACCAAGAATGAACGATATTGCCTCTGTTTTCTTAAAAAAAAAAAAAAAAAAGATAACCGGCGATATCAAAGACTTTTCACTTCCTCACGGTTTATCCATGACTGTAAACCGGATTTTAAATTCTTAGTTCACACATAATTAATGCCTACATGTCTATTCGCGTGATTGTGAACATTCTTCTAAAGGTGTGTATTGATTCACTCAGTTGGCGATGGATTTTATATTAAATATCCTTATAGAGTTTTCACGAAGCTTATTCAACTTACTTGAGATATTTATATTCTTAAAACCTAATAATTTTATGGTTTTTGAGAACCCGTTTGACTGTGTGTAACTTAGGAATTAAACCCAATTCATAATTTGTATGTATTGTCAGCTTGTGATCCCCTCTTTATGGACATCTAATTTCTAGAGATCTGATACATGGCATAGATCGCTAAACAATATTTTAGAAATTCCCCACCCCCTAATACAGTGATGGAGATTATGCAGAGTAAAATATAATGAAAGGGCACCTCCTGACCGTGTAGCTGAATGTTACAGAATAGTAACTTTCTATGCTGATTTATTCAAGGGAGTTAATTAATACCCCTCATCTTTGCTTTTTTTTTTATTCATCAAGAAAATTAACTCATGCACACCTTTCGGACTCTCTATTGGCCCCTATCAGCGTGACGGAGGCTCTACGTTATAGAACAAACATGGGGAGCCTCTCCGCATTTTTTTTTTTTTTTTTAATTCCAGAAAAGGATCTTTAAGGCTCAAAAAGGTGGTTATAAGCAGGCTATTTATTTGTTATGTTAATTTGGTAATTTTAAGTTTTTTTAAAATTTATTTTGGATTTATTGCATGGATTGGTTTGATTTGTCATCGCTATATAAATTAGCGTATCTTCAATTTTAAAGTAGACTGCTTGTTGGTAACAAGTATATATATATATATACTAGCCGAATGACCCGGGCAACGCCCGTGTTTTACCCGATTGAATGTTTTTATTCAAATACTATTTGTTACAATTATAAATTGGAGCCGTGGATGTCACTCTTGTGAAACGTCCCGCTCCAAACTTTACATGTACATTAGGTCAGCTGGTATTACCCCTTATTTTCACCGCTAGAGGCGCGAGCGAATTGACTTTTTGTAAATATACATAATTATAAAGATAGAAGCTTCTATAGAAATAAATAAAATAAGCCGAAATAGCTCAGTTAGGAGAGCGTTAGACTGAATATCTAAAGGTCCCTGGTTCGATCCCGGGTTTCGGCATCTTTTTTTAATTTTTAAATTTCTACTTACCGTAACTTGACACTTAACGTGACAGAATTGTGCATGACGCTGATAACTGTATTAAATATAATTCAAATTGTGCCTTATCACACACTATTTATTTATTTGGATTAGGTCTTATTACCTTGTGTTTATAATCTATAATCTAAATTGTGCCTTATCACACACTATTTTTTTATTTGGCCTTATTACCTTGTGTTTATAATCTACTAGACGAATGGCCCGGGCAACGCCCGGGTTTTACCCGAGTGCGAATATATTTTAAAAACGTTTTAATCTTCATCTAGATCTTCATCTTGTCTACACCTTGCTTCCTAGGGTTGTCGGCGCCCGTTGACTCCCGGCGAGCAAGCGACTGCTCCCGTCGGCTGCCGGCGTGCGAGTGGCTTCCCGGCGCATGCGCGCGCCCGTTGACTCCCGGCGAGCAAGCGACTGCTCCCGTCGGCTGCCGGCGTGAGAGTGGCTTCCCGGCGCATGCGCGCGCACAGGGAAGCCACGTGTCGCAGGCGGCCAATGGGCGTGCCCCGCCATCAGTTCCACCGCGTTCTAGATGAGCTATTTAGAATAATTTGAATATATAGTTTTAATAATTGATTTATATATTTTTTAAAATAGCCTATCGTCATCCTCGTTATTTTTTACCTATGTATTGAAATTTTGGTTTGAATTAGTGAACTACTGCGAATTTGTATACCGGACATACAAACCAACCAACCAACCAACAGACAAACATACAAACATTCATTTTTATATATATAGATGACGTAATGCCGGCGGCGCGCGCCCGTTGGCTGCCGGCGAGCACGTGACCTCCCTGTGCGCGCGCATCCGTGACAGAGGCGGCCGATGAGGAAAGACGGTCGTGACTATATATATACTAGCCGAATGATCCGGGCAACGCCCGTGTTTTACCCGATTGAATGTTTTTATTCAAATACTATTTGCTACAATTATAAATTGGAGCCGTGGATGTCACTCTTGTGAAACGTCCCGCTCCAAACTTTACATGTACATTAGGTCAGCTGGTATTACCCCTCATTTTCACCGCTAGAGGCGCGAGCGAATTGACTTTTTGTAAATATACATAATTATAAAGATAGAAGCTTCTATAGAAGATAATGATCATAATGATGATGCGCGCGCATCCGTGACAGCGGCCGATGAGGAATTGAGGAAAGACGGTCGTGACTATATATATTAATAATAATAATAATAATAATATACTAATAATTATTATTATTATTATCATTAGATAATGATAATGATCATAATGATGATGCGCGCGCATCCGTGACAGCGATGAGGAATTGAGGAAAGACGGTCGTGACTATATATGTTGAAGCCGAATGACCCGGGCAACGCCCGTGTTTTACCCGATTGAATGTTTTTATTCAAATACTATTTGTTACAATTATAAATTGGAGCCGTGGATGTCACTCTTGTGAAACGTCCTGCTCCAAACTTTACATGTACATTAGGTCAGCTGGTATTACCCCTCATTTTCACCGCTAGAGGCGCGAGCGAATTGACTTTTTGTAAATATACATAATTATAAAGATAGAAGCTTCTATAGAAGATAATGATCATAATGATGATGCGCGCGAATCCGTGACAGCGATGAGGAATTGAGGAAAGACGGTCGTGACTATATATGTTGATAATAAAATAATTATAATAATATAATAATAATTATTATTATTATTATCATTAGATAATGTAATGATCATAATGATGATGCGCGCGAATCCGTGACATGAGGAATTGAGGAAAGACGGTCGTGACTATATATAGGGATAATATATATATATATATAATTGAATGTCTGTCTGTCTGTTTGTTTGTTTGTTTGTACTCTATAGATTCAAAAACCATACATCCAATCGCCGTGAAATTTTGGGATATTATTAGGTATATCACCGGGAAGGTTTTTGAAAAATAATTTCATGAATATCTTGAATATCCTTAGAGTTACTTGCAGATTTGTAGATTTAACTCTCAAGCAGCGCCCCCATTGTGACGATGATAACAAGTTTTCTTATCACTAAGTTTGTTATCTTAAACATTATTTATCAAAAGTAAGATTATCTCAGGATGACACGGCAATGTGACACGGGAAAAAATGTTCACTAGATAAAACTATGATTTTCTATATGATATAAAAAGCCAACAATGAAGAGTGAATGTAATATAAAAAGCCAACAATGAAGAATGAATGTAAGATAAAAAGCCAACAATGAAGAGTGAATGTAATATAAAAAGCCAACAATGAAGAATGAATGTAAGATAAAAAGCCAACAATGAAGAGTGAATGTAAGATAAAAAGCCAACAATGAATAGTAAATGTAATATAAAAAGCCAACAATGAAGAATGAATGTAAGATAAAAAGCCAACAATGAAGAGTAAATATAATATAAAAAGCCAACAATGGAAAGTGAATGTAAGATAAAAAGCCAACAATGAAGAGTAAATGTAATATAAAAAGCCAACAGAGTGAATGTAAGATAAAAAGCCAACAATGAAGAGTGAATGTAAGATAAAAAGCCAACAATGAATAGTAAATGTAATATAAAAAGCCAACGATGAAGAATGAATGTAAGATAAAAAGCCAACAATGAAGAGTAAATATAATATAAAAAGCCAACAATGAAAAATGAATGTAAGATAAAAAGCCAACAATGAAGAGTAAATATAATATAAAAAGCCAACAATGAAGAGTGAATGTAAGATGAATGTAAGATAAAAAGCCAACAATGAAGAGTAAATGTAATATAAAAAGCCAACAGAGTGAATGTAAGATAAAAAGCCAACAATGAAGAGTGAATCTATATATATATATATAAATGAATGTGTGTGTGTGTGTGTGTGTGTGTGTGTGTGTGTGTGTGGTCTGTTTGTCCTTTATGCCTGACCAAACCACTCATTGGAACGCCATGAAACTTTGGGAAGTTATTTAGTATAGAACTGGGAAGGTTTCTAGCAAATAAAATTTTTGAAATAACTTTTCGCTTTAAAATAATCAAGATAAATATTATAATTTATCTGTTATAATTCAACAATAATCTACTCTAAATATTATCATGATGATACGATGATTTTGTAATGTATAAAATTAGGAAAGACAAAATTCAGGATGACACGGCAATTTATTTGAGACAAGAATAATGATACAATTCCAAGGCAAGATACTATTCCTTTAACTTCCAATTACCGAAGGAACCAATTAATATTGATTTTATTCAACTTATCGAGTATTTTTCAAGGGACCGGGAAAAAATGTTCACTTTATCGAGAGATTCGTTAGACAAATCTTTACTCGGGTAAAACCCGGGCGAAGCCAGGCGGGTCCGCTAGTAATAATAATATAATAATAATAATAATTATCATTAGATAATGATAATGATCATAATGATGATGCGCGCGCATCCGTGACTGAGGCCGATGAGGAAAGACGGTCGTGACTATATATATTAAAATAATAATAATAATATAATAATAATTATTATTATTATTATCATTAGATGATGATAATGATCATAATGATGATGCGCGCGCATCCGTGACTGAGGCCGATGAGGAAAGACGGTCGTGACTATATATATTAATATATATATATATTTTAAATATTTTCTATTTTCTATTGTTGTTTTTTTCACATGAAAAGCGTATTTACGCAAATTAGGCCTTTAATACCCATTTCTTGATTTCTCAGAAAGCCTTCTTGGACCAAATTTTGGTCGTAGAGGTACAGTCTGCACCACGCTGACGAGGGACAAGAGCCCGAACGCCTTCATGGTTGACCTTTCTCGATTTATCAAGAAATTGGGTTGGCCAAATATCTCGGAACAAGTTAAATAAACATTTAGTTTATTTTTGTTACACTAGATGGCGCTCTGCCATCTAGAAATGCTCATGTGAGCCTATTCAGGATATGCAATTTTTATTTTTAATATATATATATATATATATATATATATATACATCAGAGTATAATAATATCAACTGTATATTGCTGGAATATAGTGACAGGAAGCTATCTAAACTACCCATCTGTCTGTGTGGAGCGTGTATATCCTAAGGAAGAGCTGATGTCGCTGGTGGAAAATTAACAAGGTGATGTGTGTGAATTCTTTTAATTAAGATGGGGAGGGGGAATAAACTGCTAATTATGTGAGGAGGGAGACAAAAATTAATTTCGGGCACAAATAGGGATTTCCACCCAAGTGTTTGCCCAGTAGGTCGGCAAAAATTGGACAGCCTTTTTTTAAAAAATGTTTTTTTTTTACACAATGTTAATTTTGGTTGGAGACTTTATAAAATGTGTGTGGTATAAATTGTTCCATCCAATAGAGAGATATCTCAGGGCAAATAAAGTTCCAATAAATTTAGCCGGACGGACGGATGGACCACTCGGAGAGCTAAAAAATAATTTAGCGGCAAGAGAGCAAAAAAATGATAATAGGATTGGGAAGTTTTTGTGAGCATGATTCCGGAGACGGATTTAAAGAAAGAAAATTGTGTGGAACCCAGTGTGGCCACAGAATATATCGAACCTCTGCTGTCATTTATTTAGCTAAGAGAAGTGGCTTGAGAAATTTCCATGAATCAAATATTGGAACTGAACGTTTGAATTGGAGTTTTCAGAATTTTAGTGTAATATATTTTATTGTAAAATATTGTTTTTTTTTTACACAGAATTTTATTTTTAGAAAAACATTTTTGTCCTCTCTTTCCAGGGACTTTTTTTTGAAATTGATAACATTAAGTATATGTTGTATGGAAAATATTCGTTGTTATATTCCAGACGGTAAGGAAAGAATTCGCATAATTAGGCGTATATATGTAAATCAAGTAAAAGTTATTCTTTATTACTTTTAAAAGTCGAGAGAGAGTATGAAATACAATATGTCGATTTATCAATATATCAAACCAATTAATCAATATTTAATACATACTGACATTACAAACATTTATCAGATGCCGCAACTATTTTTATTTACATTAATTAAAGGAAGCTTTCAGGCAAGCCCTACGTCAGTTTATACGTTTTAGTTAGCTGAAGAAGGGCTTGGCCGAAAGCTTCCTCTAATTAATGTAAATAAAAAGAGTTGCGCGGCGTCTTATAATTTCTGTAATTTGTCAAAATCTGAAATCCTCTAATAATGAACATAGAGACACATTAAATAATTTTTATAAACATTTCAAATATTGCTTGTTTTCATGAAATCTTTCGACCATTTGTTATGGTACCTTGGCCAATCGTTCATGGCAAATAAAGGAATTCTCTCAACGCAGCTGTAGCTACATGTAGATGTAGGCCGTGGAAAGATTAGGTTCACCATTCGGCAAAAATGTCTGTACAGATATGAAGTATCAAATGATAAAAATCCGGAATTTTAATGATCAAGAGTTGACACCATTCTTTATTTGGTTACCTCAGGTTCCTGGTGCCACGTTCAGTTATTGGTTGTCGTTTGTGCTTGGGTCTCATTTGATTTAACTATAATATGGGTCCTCTTTTGACCTCCATCTTTTGCAGAGTGGAGAAAATTGGTTAATTTTTCAAAGTACCTTTGAATTTTCAAAGATGTAGCTATGCATGATTGTTATTAAAATGTATGTGTGGTAAATTAAAGAGCTATATTCTGGAGTGATAACAAATACATGAAAGAGAGATTTATGTTGGAAGAATCCTTAATGAAGAGGACTGTTCATAGAAACTGAGTCCTTGATTTTGTCAATAGTCATTTTGCCCCTATGTCCCTAGAGTCAGCTCTACAATAAAGCATTTATAAATTCGTGAAAGGTTATATACGAAATCCTCTCTGTCCAATTTATCAGTTTCAAAAGATCTTCGACTCCTTGTAAACTCTTTTGAAATATTTCTGACGCGAGCGATATTCTTCTTCGCCACACTGCACGTCCAAAACTCAGGAATAACCTTACACAGTTGTATCAGATAAACCTCTAACTGATAATTATCTTAATAAGAACTTGTCTGGGCGGCACTCATAGGGGTTCTGTAAAAGGATACTTCGGCCAGAGAAAAGAAATTTAATTTTCCTAACCTTTCGATAAAATTATCTTGTGAATATATTTTAATAGGCGAAAAATACATTGATTAGAATATATACCTGATAATTGATTATGAAATATTAAATGTCAGGTAAAAAGATGACTCACAATTTGGATTGAAGACGAAAATCAGAAGGTAAAAAGTCTATATAAGTGATTGAGTGCGACATTTTGGTGGTGACACAGTTGCTACTGGCATCATTCTGGAGCATTCCAAAAATCCCTTATTTCGATTGGGTCTTGTTCCATTTGAGAGAATAATATTGAAACATACGAGATCTGCCACAGCACAAGTCTGCCACTGCTGAAAACCTCGATACCTTAATCATATTCCTTTTTAACGACCTATTATTTGTTTTCTTTTTGGGTGTAAATAAATGGAATATTTTCATATTTTTGCCTCTCTTTGTATTTACCTTGCAGCTAAGTACCCGGTACAAACCGCCCCTTTATTGTGTAATTGGATTAAGAACCTCTCTCTTTGTGGCGAGGTGAAAGGGTTTGTTGTTAGGCTCCATTTGAATTTAATCTCGGCCGCCAACTAATGCTTCTTTTAACCAATTTGCATACTGAAGAATGTTAATTTAATTTTATTTATATTATTCTTTCCCCGATTTAATTGTAATAATAAAAGGAATAAGTTGAATTTGTGGCTCATTTAACAGCGCCATTGTCTGGCTTAAATATATATTTTTTACATATGGTTTTCAAGTACTAATTGCTAGCTCTTGAGTGAAAGACAAATGTTTTACCAAACATATTGTACAAGGTGGACAAATATTGTGAAGGATCTAAAGGATTTTACAAAATATCACATGGTTTAGTAAGGTCGATTTACTAGTAAGTGACAGACAAATTTAGTACACCATCTCCTCTCTGCTTGTCCATCCATTCCAGACATCCATTCTCCTTTGGGGAGAGAAATTCACAACTAAAAATCAACATACCTATAGATGATTTTCAAAAGAAAATTAAGTTTCCTTGGCGTCACCTCATGGCTTGAATTTTATGGGACAAAAATACTTGAGTTTGGAGGACAACTTGCATAATTAGCCAAATATATGGCTATAGTAAATGAAATGAGTGGTGAACAAAGTGTCGGAAACAACGATTTATATGAAACGAAACTACGTGAGCGAACAACGATATAGGGGACACATGGTTAAGATTCTCTATCCCAGTCTGCCGTTCTCAGCTGGATTCTTTCTACTCGTTTTATATTTCTTTGTGGCAAATCTCCCCTTCTCTGCGACTCCATATTGAGGTACACCTTGTTTATCTGCCAGATATACTTGCATCTGGATGAAAGGATGCTTAAAAGCTGATGATTTTATATATAGGCAAATTAATATAAGTAGAAACATTTTAGGAAGAAAATGTTAATCAATATATTTTTGCGAAATAGGTTGAATCTTATTTGTTTATTTTATTCTTTTTTAAAAACCTTTTTGTACTCTTGCCAGAATTAACTTCATTTTATCAGTGAGGGTTCATATAAAAATAATATCAGTTGAAGGAAATCAAATTTCAGCTCTACATATTCAGCTGAGCAGCAAATATGGCCAATATGTCCAACACTGCTACAGGGATCTAGTTGACAGTACCATCCATCCTTATTGTTTTCCTGCCCAGAGAATTTCTAAATAATTTGAAAAGTAAAATTAAACTGATGGGGAGGGGGGGAGGGGGCGATGTTCATGGAATTTATGAACCACCGTTTTATTCGGCCCAACCATCTAATGGCCTCCAAGACACTATTACGTCCCGCTCCTCTACGATCGTCAATTTTTTTCTCTCTTTTTATGAAAATTCCAATCTATCGTTCTATTCTCAACAATATGGATAATTGTTGAAGTATGACTTCACGTATGTACATATAATATATAAATATAAAAATATCCCCTATTATTGTGACTTGTTTGTAAATAATAAAGTTAAAGAAAGGCTGACGTCTCTAGAGATAGCCGTGACAACCTGGCGCCATATAACTTCACAACAGGAAAACAGGGAACAGGAAAAGTCGACATTTGTCCCCGGTAGGGGTAACTCCGGCTAAAAATAGAGTCGGGTGCTGGTAGAAGACAGTTGGGAGGTATACGAGTAGATGAAAGGAGATGCGGTGGTACTGAGCAGTCTTATTGCTGGAACCATGTCAGCATGCCTTTTTTTAAGAGACGTAGCCTTCTTGTCGCCACTGACTACTGGAATGTTTATTTACTTCTCCATTTACATTACTACATACACACACGACGAAATGTTGGTTAATGCGATGTCGGGAAAATATGATTGATCCAGTAAATACAATAAAAGTCCATGAGATTATTGATGAGAGACCTTGCAATATTATATTTTATGGGGCTCTAATTGGCAACATATTTGTAACCACTCTGCGTCAGGTTGCATCCCTGGTTATTGATGAATAAGCACATGTAGAATATAACCCCAACAGGTGTCGGTTCCACAGTGAAAGTTTAAAATTGACTTTGTGGGTTTTAATTTTTTAGATATACATCCAGGTATTAAAAAAAAACTTCTTTCTCTCTCTCTCCAATACTCAGAGTGGGGTTAGCACATCGATCAATCTTTATATACTCTATTCAAGCCTTCAACAAGAGATAGATCTTCAAACACCATGTTTCGGCCTTGTATTTAAGAACGGAAACTATATAAGGCGATGTGAGGTTTCAAAATAAAACTATCTTCTACCGTCCTTACTGCAACGAAAATAATCGGAGGGCCTAGCTCATCAGTGGTGAACCCTTGGGGAATCACTAGGAGAGTTCACCAAACTCACCCATTATATTCCTTTTTGGGAAGGACGATAAGGTGTTGTTTTATTTAGAAAAGGGAAAATTGCCCTCTAAATAACAGATATACATTTATATATAATAAATATCATGTAATATTTATGGTCAGGCAACATTCTTTCTCTCAGTTAACTTTCAACGTCCCATATATAGATTATTTCAAAGTATTTTAACGTATTTATATTATATTTGAATTATCTTAAAGTAATAACATGTATACAATATATATAGGAACAAACATCAACACACCAGATATCCATCTTAACGCCATGTTATCTGTCGGGTACAAGGGATTTCACTATGGCCATATATGGTGCCACACTAGTTTTCAGCCAACTTTTATTTTAATTTTTCTCCCAAATATATATGCATATATGCAGGTAATATATTTTACTGTTGTATATTTATACCTCCCAAACTACTCGGGTATATGAAAACAATAAACATATGAACTATTTTAAGAAGTTTTTGAAGAATAAATGGAAATTCCTAGTATTAGAATAAAAGTAAGTCTTCATATATTTATTGTTTTGAAAACTATTTATTCCTAAGGATATATATATTAAATACAAGCCAAACGTATATATGTAATCTTATATATGGGAAAAGGACAAGTTAAAGGGGGTAATATGAATTTATTCACCAATATTATCTAATTCACCAGGCTTCTAGTTTGTCCTATACACAAAATTGCGGTGGGAATAATGCAGAATCACGATAAAAGCTCAAATAAGCCTTTTAATAAAAGTAATCTTTGTAAATCCATATAAGGGTTCATATATAGATACTGTAATATATTTCTCAAGCACACATTCGGGCCCTATTCACCGATCTAGAAGATCAAAAATGGCTGAAGAAATATATTCAACTATATCCAAGATACCTGGATGGTCCAACCTATGATATAAAGTTTTATTTGTGTGAAGATAAAACTATACATTATTATATTTTTTCACGTATTTTTTTTCTTCCTTCATCTTTATCAAATTGTAAGAGGGTAAGGTAAAAAAATATTTATAGAGTAGCAATATATATATATATATACATATCTATAAACTGAGGTTGACCTCTCATGTCAAAATAGATGTTGAAACTATATTGACCGTCGCCGCAAACTATCGGCCTCTGGTTCCACCATGTGGACGCTTCTCAGTTTGTCAAAGCTGGTGTTGTGACTTAGTCACCGACCCGAGGCCGCTAGTTTGCGGCGATGGCCAATAGAATACGTCTAGTTTTAACGTTTATTTTGACAAAAGAAGTGACCATCATTTTTATAGATCAATATCCTCCCGGTAAAGTTTCCAAATATATATATATATATATAGAATCCTCCTATAAATAAATTTAAAAGGAAATTTTTGTTCTCCTACGTATTCACACACATACAGACCTATCATAATAGAATTTTAACAGGATATATATGTGTATATTTTGGAATGGGGAAATCAAAATGCCGATATAATATCGCCAATAATGAAATAGTAATTCCTATCATGTGTCCCGACTACTACACACTAGTTGGAATAAAATTACATTCTATTATAGCGCGCCATCTGCTATCAAAATTCGAAACTAACATTTGTCGAAACAATATTCGTTTGTCAAGCAATCATTCGAGGGAGTCCCGGGCGAAACTGGATCATTTACTAGTTTCATAATGTTGATTTTTGTTCTATTTGAGATTATCTTCATTAATTGAATATACCGACAGTGATTGAAGGATCTTTCTTTTTATGTCATTCTCTCGATAAATTCTAGGTAGACTGGTGTATACGGAATACATTGGAGTATACAGACCCGCATATATGACACCTCTCACTTTTAATCAATCACTTTTATGTATTTATCTAATTGCACACAAATACCATACGCATATTTTTAATAAACAAATCGTTCCAAAATCACTTTATTAGGTACCGCTCAAGAAGAGCAACCTAGTTTATGATAATTGAAACAATGAATAATATGTGAAGGTTATTCACATATTAAACAAAATGTTAACGCGGGATTCAATCCCGGTTCATGGCTGTCGGGAATCGAAGATGTTACCCACTTGTCCTCCGACTTCTATCAATAAACAATATATTTCAATTGTATATATTGTCACTGTTCGGTGGAATGGTATGTCGAGTCTTCTAATCGAAGTATTTTATGATGTATGACAGAATATATTATCCCTGTATTCCCAAATAAATATATATTCCATATAATTTATTCATCTCAGCCGAAGTCTAAGATCATTGTTATGATCATTGGCCAAAGTTGAGTTGATGCGAACTGCTATATTTGGGGTTTCCCTGCGATAGGAAATCTGAGAGAATTGTCACTTGATACGACAGATTTTTACTTTTCTTAAAAAAAAAACAAGTAATTTTGGCACTGTATTAATAAATTGTGGGCGAAAGTATATATGTGAAAAATAGTCATCATGTGCCCCAGTTAAAACTCAAAGAGTGTTCTTATGAAATATTGAAGTTACACCTGAGTTAGAGAGGAAAAATTGCCACCTGTAAACTTAGGTAGGGCCGCGTTATGAATTTTGGAAGAAAGTTTTAAAGTAAGTTGATACATCAGCCCAACTATATATCACAGAGAGGGAAATGGACTCTCCCTTATCGACAGCCGACTTTCCAGCCAAATTATCCTCTCTTTATCCTGCTGACTCTCTCTGTAGAGTTTTATATATATTCCACCTATAAAAATATTAATATTGAATATAGGACTTCTTAGACGTCCTGACCTCCTATCTATATTGAAAGGTAGAAAATGTGTCCAGTACATAGTTGTAACCACATATAAACTTAGAGAGATTCTATTTCAACCTAACTCACTCACATATTTGGCAAAATATTCTTAGAATAATTGCAAAGGTACAATTGATTAATCTGGAGAATATCAATAAGTTTCTTATTAGTTTGAAATGACAAGCTTTCAAGAGCGTGGCCTGCGAATGAGCTGACGCTTGAAATATTGCCATTTTAAACTAATATTGCATTGCTCCTGATTTTGATAACGTGTATTCACTGACACATGCATAAATAGAGAAATGGATAAGACAACATCAATCCGTGTATGTTTTCAAGAAGAGATATAACACTACCGAAATGTGAATATTCGAATGATATCAACTGGCGCTCAAAAGGCTACCATATACTACTGGAAATATTTGTCTAATTTTAAAAAACTAATGTATGTATTATATGTGAGTTATTTCATTTTGAAATATGAAACTTCCAGGGATAAGTTTCTGAATAAGTTGTAATATCGAATATCAAGCCTTCGAGTCTTCTGGCCATCTCTTCTTCGACAGAAGATATTCAAGAAGATTCAACACTAGAACATCGGCATTTCTCTTCAATAATGATGACAGAAATTATGGCCTATTGGGGAATTCCATTAATAGAGGAGGTCAGAATCAATATCAATACACTTACAGAAATGTATTATTTTTGATTTCCAAATGATCTTATATTTGATACAAATGATTATCATCTTTGAATTCTGAATGTATTTAATGATATTATTTTAAATATTCAATAACGAAATTTATATGATAAGGCCATTCATTTTTCAAATTAGTAAAAAATTATCAAATTGCTTATCTTGAGGTATTTTCATGATATAAACATTTTCATTAAAATTGTATCTTTATTCTTCCCTTTCTTTTATGGGCTATGTAAATTGTTTTTTATTATCATATTTAGTATAAATATATTTTCATGAAAATACAAACTACCTCAATCTATCTGAATATGTACAATCTATACTAATTCCCTCCTTCAACTCCCCCTTCCATACTACGTCGTGGTATGTTGAAGGATTATTCAGATAATAAAATATATATATATTCAGCCACATATTTACATATGTATATTTAGTTACATATATTTATATTAACTTGTTTTTTTTTTTTTACTTCTTCATGTCACATCATGAAGCAAATTTAGGAGGAAGCTAATCGGGCGGTCTTGCGACATCATGTAAATATTATGATGATAATCCGCTAGACTTTCATAGAATAAATGGTTGTAATTTCTATTTAAACAGCGGTAGATTTCCAATAAAAAAATTGCCAAATAACTATACAGATATAGGTGCCGTAAAATTGAAGGAGGAAGGTATTCTCGTGAGCTAGACAAGCACATCTTCCTTTTAGAATGTATGTAAATAGTGAAATTTTATTACAAGAATATCTACGCATATCTGCCACTTCACCAGAGAAAGAGAGAGAGAGCTTAAACCCTTTCTTTTTTTTTTTGCAAATTCTGTAGATATCATAACTTATGGCGTATAGATAGTTTGATGTTATAGTTGACTCTTTACTGATGATAGTCAGTCAGAAATAATGGTAAACAGGTCGATAGCCTTTTATATGTATATAAGATAATTGCAAGAGATAAGACTTTTATGAAAGATCGAAAAACCTTTCTCAATAAGTTTATTTATTACAAAACACCGCGAACTCTCGACCTCTCGACTTGAATATGTGAAATTTTCACATAGAAGCTAAATATAGTTTGATGTCTTTTTGAGAGAGATAGGAGCCATTTTAGCCCATGAATACTCGGGCAATATATCAACATGATAAAACATGTGAAAAAATAGTACAATCATGATTTTTCAGGATTCCTGAAGGACCAGTCTTTTGGTCGTTGAGGTACAGCTTGAACCACGCTGATGAGGGCCAACAGCCCGAAACGCGTACGTGTTAGCTTTTCTTGATTAACCAAGAATGGGTATTTAGCCAATTTTTAAATAATTAAAAACAACGAGAATAGTTGATATTTATTCCGATAGATGGCGCAAGGCATCAGCAAATTTCAGTTGCACGATAAGGAGATACCTTTTTCATAATGATCAGACATGTTCTATTGAGTATTATGATACAATCTATGTACTATTTGGTTCTTTCATAGTTTAGTTAAAATTCGAGGAAATCACGTTCTCTTTCTCATCAGAGCAGGATTCTGTCCAAAGATGAGATTTCTTTAGGATGGTATTTTCACACACCTTCTATCACGATATATTTCCCATTTTTCGTATTCTCTTTTAATACGAAATTAAAGAGCTATTTGTGTACAATAGTCTCTACTCGAGGTCACCGAATTAATTACTAGAAGGAGAAACATTTGGAGGAAATACTCTAATGGTTAGAGAAAATCATTATGTTGTTCGGATTTTTATAAAGGAAAGATGAAGATGCATAAACCCTCTTTATTTCCTGTCTTCTTCATTTTAAGAGTAAAACATTTAACATATTAACACATTCTACTCTAAACGGGGTTCAGAATTTCAAAGAACTAGATTTAAAAATAAATGTTTTTTATTAAGTGTTATTTATCAGTGATTCAAATGGGTTTACATTCAGTTTTGAAACTATGCTCTGAATGTGCGTGTGTTTTTTTCAATTTGATTAAGATATATACAAATAGTGAACAACGTCATATTAAACCTTTGAAACTTGAAACGGTGATTACACCGAAGTATCGGGGTATGAAGTTAAGGAATGTGTTTCTGTATTATAGTATTATATTTGTATTTTATTTTCTTGGAATTTGTATAATTCACAGAATATATTATCATCATATTAGTTTTTTTTTTTTATGATCATCAACCATGAATCAAGTAGTTTTGTGTATTCGAACAGTAGAGGAAACAATCAAGAAATTGTTTTAAAGTTTTAGGGGTTTTGAATTTTGACCTAAAATATTAAAGTTTCCATCTTGGGTAGAATCTAACGGCCCAAGTTTTCTATTGAGAGCAAAAGTCAGTAAGAGTCCTGTGTGTCTGGATAGTATCTGACCACTTTAATACACAAATGGAGAGCGTTAGAGAATAGACATTTATCAATCTAGAGCATTCCAACTACATCACAATCACTTTTTTTCAGTAGAGCCAATATTTTTTATAATACAATAAAATGCGGCTATGATTATAGAACGACGTTTAACAAATTTTACCACAAATGTTTCTTTTTACAGAACGAAAAATGGTAATTTTAATTTTTTTCAAGGAGAAATAACGACTATTCCTATCCTTTTGTATCTAAGAATATTTTAGAGGGTCAGCTTTGTTACACCAAGTGTGGCATGTGAAATACTGTCATCAAATATAAAGCGCGACATCTAAACTTCAATTGATAGTCGCACTGTGGGTAAAATAACTAATTAACCCACTAATTGGTTTCAGTTTCAGTAATTGGGTGAGAATTACCGGCCGCGAGAAATTTACGTATTGGACTTTAATTGTTTGTCTCTCCCACGTGATTGGTCTAGAGAGCGATGTTTACATTGTCTCAGCCAATCACATGCGTAGATTTCCCCGAGGGAGGGCAGTCGTCGCCACAATTAGCTCCCACCCCAGAGTTTTTTAAAAATAAAATACTTTTCTTCAACTTAACAATCTCCCTTCAGTTTTTTATCCTCCGCCGCTGAATCTCTTTTAATTTTTTATGGCCCATAAACTGTCCTCAAAGCCTTAAGAACAATAAAAAATTCCCAGTTAAAAATTAAAGTTCTAATTAAGTTAAGTGGGGGAAAATAGAGTAATTTAAATAAATTATTATTTTGAGGGCAGAAAAACGGTGGGCTAAATAGAAGATTGTGTAAAAGCTCGGGTTTTCAGAACGGACCGTGCCTGATTGATAACAGTTTACCCGGGTCCATTATGTTGGAGGCCTTTGCTCAATGTTTTGGGACCAATTATACGCTTTGGAGGGTTTAAAATTGATAGGGGCCTTGCAAAGAATCACTGGAGCGATTCCAAAGAACAAAAATCTTCTTTTTTTCCATTGCTGTGCTCGCCCAAAGTAGCTTAATCTAGATTCCGCCCGTGGCTCTCTTTCTCTTCTTTCGCTTTTTCTTTATATAGTTTTTTTTTTTTTTATTTTGTTGGAAACTTTTTGAGTGACGTCAGGGCCGGCGTTTCATCCGCGGCGGTGTCCAGGACAGCAGCGCTGGGTGTCACATCCTACCTCAGTGTTGTTTTGACAGAACTTGTGGATTACATCACACACCTGGGTTAAAACCTTCATCTCTTTAGCGGATGTTCGCCTCTTTCATCATATTGAACTCTCTATAATTCAGTATAAGCCAGGTTAGCAGTAACTTTGTAAAAAAACCGCTCAATTTTAAATAGCGACAATAAAATATAGTGATTAACATCATCTTAATTCCTTCTAGGAATAGATCGAACTACCCAAAGCCCCGTGTCTCAACCACTATTCAATATTTAACATTTAAAACCCTGAGAAAATAAGACAAAGAAATAAACGTATGAGATCAAGCGGTAAAATGAAGCGAAAAGTACATCCTGATTGTACAACTGTACTCTGCTGATGGCTTGCACCATCTATCGAAATATATATTTAAAAAATAGTTTATAATTTTTATATGACGCAAATCACAAAATTCTTCTTCCTTAATGTAACATGCTGCTTTATATAAATTTAAGTAGATTTAATGACGCGATAAAAAGTCAATGATTTAGATACTATGTTTTGCAGAGGATGTGCTTTATTTGAAAAATCGATAAAGAGATATTTTACTGCATGTATGCAATGAAGAGGTATCTATACATCATATATGTTGGTCTCTGAAAGTCGGGGTGGATGAAACAACATTTTAATCTTTTTAATTACTGAAAAAGGATTTGAGGGAGTAAAAAAGCTTAAACTACTCCTTCTAAGCCATAATTTAAATGTAATCCATTTTGTGTTTTTCTCTGGAAAACAATTATTAAAATAAATGGCTTCCACTCCCTTCATTTAATTGCCGCGTCCTATAGACACTGCCACGACATCAATTTATTGTATCTCTGGATAATCTCTGTAAATTGGGGGAATTATCCAGTGGGAGGTGGATTGGACCCCTGCGAGGTAATGGTTGAAATACTAAGTATTGGCTTAGAGGGATAGCTTCAAAGTTGCCTTCATATATTTGCATATAGTGCTAAATGACTACACTTGTGTGTTTAAAACCAATGCACACGGATATATCAATTCAACCTACAATTTTCTTTTATATTCCGAGTTTTGCAGTGTTAACTTGTTCCATAGAAGTGCCAATTATTTATATGTTTGTTCCACAAGTAGATAACACATCGAATACATTTATCTAATACCTTATACATTGTGGTGCAATTCGTGTTACTTAGAGAAGTCGGAATTTGGACTCAGAAATGTTTAATCTGCACGTCCAAAAGTGAGCTGTACAGATCAGGGGACCTCTATCCAGGAATTTCAGATTGTGCGATACAGCGCCGCAAACTACCGAGAATTAACAAAGCTATTAACGTGACGTAAGAGAGAGAGAGAGAGAGAAGGGGGAACTACTAGTTACACCGATACATTTAATAATTAAAAGGTGAATGTAATCATCAGGCGTGTCATTAACCTAAGCTCCCCATATTTAATTAAACCCAATTAGAAGTGGAAGGAAAAGGCAGCCATATTAAGAGAATAAGACCCGGAAAATAAAAAAACGGCGTGTTTAAAATATTTCATGGCTGAACGAACCTAATCTCCAGCAAAATAGATTTTTTACTAACACGTCCTCCTTTTTTCACTTTCCAAAAGTGACTTTTTTATTCGCGATATATAAAAGTAATGAACCATGGAATCATAGAAAAACTAAGGAAACGACATTATCAAGGCTTGAAAAAGTTGCCACATTAAAGTATCTTTCGATATCGCTGGGTGTTGGCGCCAACCCTGTCGTGGAGCTGCAACATGTTGACTTGTGTTGTCACATTTGTTGGAATCTATTGACTTGTGTTGTCACATTTGTTGGAACCTATTGACTTGTGTTGTCACATTTGTTGGAATCTATTGACTTGTGTTGTCACATTTGTTGGAACTTATTGACTAGTGTTGTCACATTTGTTGGAATCTATTGACTTGTGTTGTCATATTTGTTGGAACCTATTGACTTGTGTTGTCACATTTGTTGGAATCTATTGACTTGTGTTGTCACATTTGTTGCAATCTATTGACTTGTGTTGTCACATTTGTTGGAACTTATTGACTTGTGTTGTCACATTTGTTGGAATCTATTGACTTGTGTTGTCACATTTGTTGGAACTTATTGACTTGTGTTGTCACATTTGCTGGAACCTATTGACTTGTGTTGTCACATTTGTTGGAATCTATTGACTTGTGTTGTCACATTGGTTGGAACTTATTGACTTGTGTTGTCACATTTGTTGGAATCTATAGACTTGTGTTGTCACATTTGTTGGAACCTATTGACTTGTGTTGTCACATTTGTTGGAACCTATTGACTTGTGTTGTCACATTTGTTGGAATCTATTGACTTGTGTTGTCACGTTTGTTGGAACTTATAGACTTGTGTTGTCACGTTTGTTGGAACTTATAGACTTGTGTTGTCACATTTGTTAGAACTTATTGACTTGTGTTGTCACATTTGTTGGAACTTATTGACTTGTGTTGTCACATTTGTTGGAACTTATTGACTTGTGTTGTCACATTTGTTGGAACTTATTGACTTGTGCTGTCACATTTGTTGGAATCTATTGACTTGTGTTGTCACATTTGTTGGAATCTTTTGACTTGTGTTTTCACATTTGTTGGAATCTATTGACTTGTGTTGTCACATATGTTGGAACCTATTGACTTGTGTTGTCACATTTGTTGGAACTACATAGGTCTAACATGTCGTCAAGCTGTTGATATATTAAGATATCATTGGTATAACCTTTTATCTAACCATCGATTGGTATAACCTTGTTGGTCACACTTTATTGGTCTAACTTGCCATCTATAGTTGTTGATTTGCATCGTTAAGATAACACTAGAATGACATTTCAACTGACGATTGGTATTGTATTACTTACTGTACACTACTGTACACTTTAATTCGTCACCTGGCTGTCCATTATAAATATAGCATTGTTTGGATATCACTAGTAGGACGTTTTATCTAACTGTCAATTTGTGTTGTAACCTCAAGACTACTGCGCGACTGATACCTATGAGAAGTCCCCACAGATATATCGTTAGGGCAGCGAACGTCCCTCTCTCACAGCACACATCACGGCGTAATTAGCTGAGCAGGTAAATGAGAAGGTTTTTCGATTAAAAAGTTAAACAATGGCGAATAATTACCGCGAGGAATGTAATAAATGTGACTTTAATTGTGATATCGCAGCACTCAATTACTGATTCACCTTTTTTCTTATTGTCCTTGTACTGTTTTTTATCCTGTATTTTAATTACTTTTTCTGGAGGTTGGTACCTCTTCTACAGCGCTGACAGACTTTTCGACATTCCGATTTCACTTTTTCACTTAAGTGAAAATGCCAAGGAATCTACGGTCTAGTTCTCTGAATAGCCAAGGGATGCCCCTTTCTACATGGCTATACGTACATAGAATGACCAATTTTGTTTTCATACACCCCCGATAGATGGAGCTGCTCTCCGCCGTTTGTTAGGAATTCACTTAGATGGCGGCTCAACATTTAGTCGGGGACCGGAAATCTTTTGGGTGCGCCAGGCGTCACATCCGGTGCGTGGTGATGGATGTGTTGTCGGTTTAAACCAGCGCACATCTGTCTTTATTGTCTAGGCCTAGTTGATGTGCAATTGTTCTATTTTCTTCGCCGCTTATAAAAACGACTTATCTATTATTTGCCTGAAAAGGCACTTCTCCCTTTTAAAATGTAGATGGTTTGACTATCTTTTTGCACAAAGATCGCCCGAAGTCAGGTGAAATGAATATGTAAAGGCAGATCCTATCAATTGAATATGCAATAACCTATCTTCTGAATTTAATATAAACGCATGTGCAACAATGCTGAAATGAAAATATAACAGCACAAACCTTGGCAGGTGCAGTCCATTAAACGTGTAAAAAGCTATCTTCAGAAATTGAGATCAACGAATGTGCAACAATGGCCGCTCTGATAGATTCAAATTAGCTTTTGTCGAATGTGGTGATGTATATATTCAATGATATAAATCTACGTACACTTATCAGACCTAGTCACATAAACTTCAGTTAATTTTTACAAGAGAGAGTCTTTTCGTATATGAATAACATCTCTCTCTCCATTTTACCAAAGTGTCCGATTTTAGTTGTGGGATTTTTAACTTTAACATTAGATAAGCCACGTTAACCCAATCAAAGTTATATTCCCACTATAGAGACATATATACAACGTTTACCACCGAAGAATACTTCTTAAGTGAGCTCGCTTTTCCTATCATCAGATTAATTGCACAATTTAGAACCCTTTCAATTTTTTTCAGAGAACACCATTTGATTTTATTGAGGCGTGAAGACCTGAAAAGCACTTTCTGTGGATCAGGAATAACAACGGAGATGTTGCATTACTTATTTGACTGTGCTGCTCTGTCTGAGGAAAGACGAAAGCTAAATGATAAAACGGGGCAACTTTGTCCTTCATTTCCGGCACTGATTAATGAAATATCAAAGAATAGGTATATAGCGATGGCGATATTTGGATTCCACAAGACTATATCCCGGAAAAAGGCCTCACAGTGTTCTCCCCATCCCTTGTGAACTGGCGAATCCTGTATAGGGCGAGTGGCCCTAAATAAAGGCTTTTGTTGTTGTTGTTTGTTGTTGATAAGCCACGTTTCCAGAACGTTCTTTGAGGTCCCTGATATATGACCTTCCGTTTATATTAGGATCTTCTATTGAGTGTGGACCTTAGTTTTATCTAAAAATATAAATAGAGTGTTTATAAATGCAAGAAACCTATCAACAACCCTCACTTGCCGAAAGCCGTCAACTGTGTAAACTATTATCGCGACTATTCAAAATGATTTATTGACATTTATTCATGTTACAAATGAGATATTATTTACAATTTGGTGAAAAATATATACACATTTGTTCTCAGTGAAAGAGGCTCCTCCACCTTGAGAAAGTCCTCCTCCAGACAAGAACAGGATCAACCGCTCTCAGTTAAATACAATGTATTGAGGAAAATAATATCTAGGCCACTCTTGGCAAATGCCAGGATGGCCAGGACGTTGTCATTCTGCCCTCGCAAGAAGAACCTGTGTAGAACAGTTGACCTTTTTTTTTTTTTTTTAAATGCTCAACATGCTGGGTGGGAAAAACGGAATAAATAATAAGAGAAAAAAAATAGAAAAAGCCGTTAAGAAGTCAACCCAATACATGCATATCCAAGTACTCAAATATGCAAATACATATTTGAACATATATGTAAATACATATTTGAATACTTAGGTATGTATGTATCGGGTTGGCGTCTTAACGGCTGAAGCAAATTTTCTGATATTTCTTAAATCTATGTCAAATGGTAGGGAAAACGCTATTAAAAAATTTAATTTGGAATTAACTAGATCGATATAAAAAGAGAGAGAGTTCTAAAATCTAAGGTAAGAAGAAAAAGATAATTATATAATCTAAGTTTTTCTACTTCTCTGTGTGAATTTAGCCACAGGGTTAGGTCTGAAGAGAATTACTTTAATAGTTCAAGGCTTGTGTGGAATATGTAATTAATCCCAATAATTTACATAAGGTAACACTTCAGTGCTGTTTACGACTAGATTCTGTTTTACAATCATTCGTTTAACAAGTTAATACTATAATTTTTGTATTTAAAAAAATAAATAAATTCTTTGACGAATCCTTCTAATTATGATGTAAAAGGCATAGCGTAGAGAAATGACGAAATTTATATACTAGTGATATATAGTGGAATTGTACCGGGATCAGGTGGATAAATTAAGAAAGAAAGGCATCTCCTTATCATCCAACCAAAAGTTGATGATGGTTTTCGCCATCTATCGGAATATATTTAAACTAATCGTGATTTTTATTTATTCCAGAATTGGCCAAATTATCCTTTCTTGATTAATCAAGAAAAATTAATCACGTGCGCGTTTCGGGCAGTTGGCCCTCATCAGCGTAGCGCAAGGTGTATCTCAACAATAAAAAAATCTGGTCTTAGGGGCATCCCGAAGAATCATGAAACAAGTATTTGGTCAATTCTGGAATAATTAAAAACAAAAGATTAATTTATATTTATTCCAACATATCGCGCATTGGTTGCACAATCAGGAGATGTCTTTTTCTCAAATTGTTTACTGGGTCATTTAAATTGCATATGTGTAGCTAGAGTATGATTGGCACTTGTAGAACATTTATATGAATTCAACAACAACACTCTTCACTCGCACATGCGACACGGAATAGCTCAAGATTAATTAAGCCTGAAAATGTGTCGGTAAAAAAAATCGATCTATCGTTACTTTGCCAGAATTTGTCTTAATGAGATCCACTGTCAAATACCCGTGTAATATAATGGACAAAGTCTTAATATCACCATAAATACAACTTTCAAGTATCAATTTTCAAAATCAAAATCAAACTTGTTAAAAATAAAAATGTCAATATGTAAAATCAGCAAATTTCTGAAAAAAAAAAATTCTGGATTCTAATTCCCGGTGGTTTATTCTACACCTCGATATGTAGAATCACTGAGGTAATATGCTTGCTATACTAATCTTATTTCTGATTGGCTGGTTGAAGTCATGTGACAGTGCATAGCCAACTAGCGGTCGAATAAACCGGACACCCTGTATATATATGTATAGAAGCAATGGGCGCTTCTCCAGTCAAAATAAACGTCAGAATCTGACGCCATCTATTGACCGTCGCCGCAACTAGCCTCCTCGGGTCGGTGACAGTGACGTTTATTTTGACGGGAGAAGCGCCCATTGCTTCTATGGATTAATTTCCTCCCGGCAAATTTTCCATCTATATATATATATGGTGTGGGTGAAAAGAATAAGAAAAATAGAAAAATGGTCAGGTGTTGATATTAAGAACAAAATTGCCATTCTCTGACCGCTCACATGAGAATTTTAGATTTTGTTCCACTAGATAGAGCTCTGCCATATAAAGTGCTCATGTGAGCCGTCAGGAAATGGCAATTTTGTTTACATATATATACACTTATGTGTATATACCAAAAGAGGCACCTAACCTTTCAATTGTGCATTAAAACGATGGCATTGTGCCTTACTAGTGATGATATAAAATGAGCCACAACAACAGTGTTGACAAATTTAAACAGAAACCAACCTGCTTCTACTAGGGTGATGTACAGTGCCATCGTTATGATGGATTTAATTACAAAAATGGGGTTTCTATATTGGTACAGGAATATCATCATCCGGCAACATCAAGTTATATACATATCGTAAAATTATAGTAAATGGGCCTTTATAATTCTAAAGTGAAGTCCATAGAGGAAGAAGCCTACAGGCTTGTCTTTTAGAACAAGTATACAGTAGTTGACAGCGGGGATAAAATGCTCGACAACACTTTAAATATTGAAATGTTTGTCGTCGCCTGAGGGCGGAATTCCAACCGGTCAGACTGATGGACTGAATACCAACTCAGCCAACAGGTACCTACCTATATTGGAACCTCCACTTTTAATGGGAGCCGCCGTCCAATTACAATGGACTTACTTCCCCTGTGTGTGTAACAGCATCTTAAATATTTATGTGAACCTTTTAAATAGATCTTCCCCATCCCTTAATTATTTCTTCTTCTTTTTTTTTTCATTTTAAAAAACTTAAGTCTCAACTTTATTTAAAATTTAAATTGCCCTTCAACATTTGCATATCAAAGCCCTCCCTTGTTTGGGGTAGTATGGTTTTAAAACAAATTTTGTTTCCCTTCGGCCTATGTGCGTGTTGCAATCAGAAGAATCCCATTAAAAGCAGTTGTGATGAAGGTATTGGAGATTGTTTTGGATGAAAGCCTATTAATTTGCAATCAATTTATTCTGGCACCTTACAGGACACATATAGATGTGCCCCAGTTATACTTCTCTAAATAGAAAAAAGTATAATTATTCAACATTTACGATATTGTGAGTGGAATATTCATCTTTTAGCGGATAATTTAGGACACTGGAATGCGCAAAATATCATAAATTCTCTTTTGAAACCATTTTGAAATGATTAATTGATGTGGTTGTAGAAGTATGTATTTAAACCAGGGCAGCTCTCCTGTTTAGAAATATATCAAAACCAATGCTATAGTTTATCACCCCAGTATAGAATGTGTTGTTTGTGATGTAAGAATGTGCCACAAGGCCTGTTCTGTCAAATTCTTACAAAGTCCAACCTGATGTTGAATCATATATCCACTTCTACGTTCTCTACTGGGGTGAGAGAGTAAATGCGCTGTTTTGATGCATTTTCAAACAGAAGAGGTCCACTGTTTACAATTGAAGATATGTCTCAAACTAAATTGAAAATATTTTCTTATATGAGTTATGTAGGGGATTCAATGTAGAAGTTCACAGACTGAGGAAAATAGAGCATGCTACCATTGATATAATTGGTGGTTTCACATGTGGGTTACGGGAACTTTTTATGAAAATTGTTTCTCCTGGCGTTTTATCGAGAAATCTCACTTGACATTCTCAACAGGAGAAACATGAAAATATAATGGAAACAACTCCGATGCTTAAAAAACTATATAAATATAGGGAAATATCGCCAGAGAGAAGGATAATGATCTAAAAAATAAAAGGCATCTCTCCCGTCAAAATAGACACCAATAGATGCCGCCTAGTGTTTGTTTGGCCTCTATTTTGACGCAACTTGTGACCTTTATATATACAATGTTTATATATGTGTGCATGTGTATATATGCGAAATGATAAAATGCGAGGTTTCGAGAATATGAGAAGCAAATATGTGCAAAAAGAAAAAATACAATACTCCAAGAAGACGAAATAAAAATAAGAATATATGTAAAAGATACAAGCCTAAGGGCTTCAAGATTATGAAAGATATGAGGGTTATATAAGCAAGATCCCTGGAAGAAGACAAGCCGAATATATGTAAATAGATCAAATGTAATTTTCCATTAAAATGAGAAATGAATATATGTAAAGGGGAAATATTTAGGGAGTCCGATATTATGAGAGATGTGTAGAGGAAACAAAGGCAAGGCTCCGAGAATAAAAGAATCCAAAGATGTACAATTAGAAGAAATGCAATACTTCAAATAGAGACTAGTATAAAATATATGCACGTCCCAAGAATATAAGCAATGTGAGAGGAACAAGAAGCCGGGAGTGTAAAGAGAACAAAGACATTAAGGAAACAGTTGTAATCCTGGCGGTGGCCAAGACGGATGGCGGACATTAAAGCTGCGGCGGCCGTGAAGGAAGACGTCCATCATGTGTCCCATAAAACCAAAGCAAGGTGGACATTCTGACACGTTATGTGCTCCAAATATCCCATAAATATCGACCTCTGACCTCTACTCTATCACTACGGTCTCTCTTTGATTTGATTGGTCACCATCGGTGTTTGTCTGTCTCATTTCGAACTTCTGATTGGTCAGTCATTTGTTATGTCTATCTATCACTGCTATGGCTTTTGATTGGTCACATTCAGTGTCTTTTATCTGTTTGTCTAGCTCACTTTTCCACTATTGATTGGCCTCAGTCGGTGTCTATTCTCTTTTTTTATTTTATTTTTATTTTTCGCCGAAATATGTTGTCTGTCAACTATACATTTCTCTTTGGTTCACATATGACATTTCAATGCTCATAAATCGATAGCTATCAGAATTATGATCTTTGTTCAATGTCTCTATTTCATATATTTGTCTATCAAACCTATGACTTTAGAATGGTTCTAAACTCTTTATCTTTTTTGAATATTTTTATTGAATTTGTGAAGAGTGTGTTTACATCGTATTTAGGTCATCCACCTTCTTTTATTATGAAAGTGAATCTGGTGGCGTTTAGCAAAGTTCGGTTAGTTCAATTTGGGTAAATATCTTAGTTTTCCATTAGATGTGTGGATCATCGTAGAACCATCAAATAAGTCGCTTTAAAAATTTACCAAAATGAATTAATCCCTTAAATTTGTGTTATTTGTCAACAGCAAACAACATACCTTGAAGATAAAGGTTGCCTGGCCAGATTTCATAGTTATTTTGTTATTTTAAATTAAATACACTACGGCCAGAAATTTTTTTCATTTTTTGGCCAAAGTGTCTTATTTTAAGGAATTTGAAAACTATCTTTAATAAAAATTAGAACATCAATACTTTCCATAAAATAAGAGGATGACCAAGACTCAGTTTTAAATATAAAAAGTGCGCTAAAATGTGTTTCAAATTCAAACAAGACTGTGAATTGGATACTACAAGGACGTGCGGCGTGGAGAGTTTCTCAAACAAAATATGAACTTCAACAACTGGGATTCAAGTTATACACAGCGTTTAACTGACCTTAAGTCGCAAAGTTGACTTTTAAACTTTTAAAAATCTACATGACTTGTGCTAATGGTAAAAATAATAGACCTTACATTCAAATATAGTCATTTTGAATTGGTATTTTTACTCATTCAAAAATATATACATTTATAACTTATATATACTCTTTAAATATCAAATAAATATTTGTAAATCAATATATGGTGTTGTGTATATATCTATTCATGATCATCGTATTGTACTCGTTAGAAAAGCTACTGATGATTTCACCTTTCATTCCAAACTAAGAGTTCCTCTCCTTCACATTCCACTAGTGTTCCATCCACGGCAAATCCTCGAGGTTTATGTAGTGTGTGTAAACGCTAATATTTTCACCATTTATTTATTTCCAACTTCACCACACCACACTCAGATAGAAGTTTTTCTGGGGGTTTGAAAAAAAAGCGATTTCGTGACACCGAGGCAAAAAACGGCGCCTTTGATTCATCGGCCGACAGCGGCGAAACATCACGTGAGGACGGCGCTGTTCTATTTAAATTAGTCCAATCCATCTTGTACGGCCATCGATTGGACGGGAAAAAATTCGAGACATCTTTGGAATATCCGGCCGTGTTTTCCTTAAATTGAATACATTTTGGGGATTAATGCCTTTCATTTGGCGGAGCTCAACAGCGAGATCGTAGTCAAGAGTGTTTTTTTCCCTTCTTCCCCCCTTAGCGAATATCTTCGTTGAAATGGTTTTAAAGCATTTCATCTTGGAGCTCCTCTTTGAATGGTTTTTCCAAATTGTGTTCACCGAACTATTTATTGATATTTTTCCTCTCCTAGCGTTTTACTTTGTGATATTTTTAGTATTTTAATTTTGTATATTAATTTTCGTTAGAGATTTCTGGAATGACTGTCCTCTGAGTCCTCTAAGCGTGAGATTTGACGTGGAATCATGCACAGCATCAACTAAATAAGAACCATCGCGAATATAAGATGCTCATATAAATGAGAGAGATGCGCTTACAGCCTTTTTCTCGGCGATACCATATTCACCATAATCTCACACTACAGAGTTTCTTCCGAGATGTACGCCCAGTATCAGGTCAGGTTGGGGTGAAAACACTTCCACCGAACACAAATAAACCTAGTGCGCGTAAAAACATATATAGGCCCTCTTACGTGATGTCACAGCCTAATCAGGGTTCTTCGCCATGTTAAATTGGTCTGGATTTCGGTCAAGGTCTGTTCGATCTAGCCTAGTGAACTTAAAGTGGCTTTCAATACAAATCTCCCCTTCCTGCTACGTGTGACATCTAGTGTGCAACGGAGGATATTTTCGGCATTAAGTTACGACACAAACCAATATAAAAAGGCCAACAATTTTTTTATTTTTTGCTGGTGCCACATAAACTGCCTTTAATCACCAACGACCACCCGGTGAGTAGGTGATAAAGTTTATGTAGAGCGGGCGATGCACGGCCGTTTAACCCCACAGATAAGATGATGTTTGGAAACAAGAGAAGCTATCAATTTGATCCGTTAACTAAATAGTTAGTTACCCCCCTCGCTGCTGAGTGAACACACTTTCTCTGTACTATATATTCTCGTGTAGTTCGTACACGTGTGCTATTGTAAATAGAAAGGCCTCACCGTACTTGATGTACTAAAACTATGTATAGACAAGTAGTATCCCGGCTGTGACAATGTCTAACACGGTCTAGAATATCCCTAAGATACGCTACAACCATTATATGGACTAAGTGCGGCACCGGTCTACATGTGTAGATAGGTATTTATTTACCTGGCTGTGACAATGTTTAACACGGCCTAAGGTATGCCAAAGATCCACTACACCCATTAGCTAGACTAGACATCACCGGGCTACATGTGTAGGCAGGTAGTTTCCTGGCTGAGACAATGTCTAACACGGTATAGAGTATCTCCAAGATCCACTACACCCATTAACTGGACTAAGTGCAGCAGCACCGGTCTACATGTGTAGACATGATCTACCGTGGAACCTAACGTGTCTCAAGTTAAGGATATAAAATCTAAAGACCGCAGCCAAGTCATGAACAAGATGTATCACGTAATCCCCGGCTAAGGACATTAAAAATTACTCAGCGCCGCTGACCTTTCCAGAACAATGGTCGAAGTACTTCCGGTGGGTCACCGGAAATAGGCTTAGTCCCTCCAGCCTAATCTCTCTGACGTCTTAGCTGTAGGAGTGGCCAGCCTCCTCTGCTGATGGACGTATTTACACATGCGCGCTCTGCTGTGTCACTAAGGTGGGGAGTTGGATTTTGTTGAAGGCTAAATTTTGTATTACATATTGAAAAAGAAAAAAATAGAAAAAAAAAAGTCAGGTGTTGATATTAAAAACAAAAAAGGCACATCCTGACCGTTCATACGAGCATTTTAGATAGCAGAGCAAAATTTATAATCAACGCTTAGTTGAATTTTGTTCCACTAGATGGCGCTATGCCATTCAAAATACTCAGGTGAGAGGTCAGGATATGCCTTTTTTGTTTTTAACATTGGATATAAGAGCTATGACTTATAATATCAAATTATGAGTAACAATTTACGAGATGATACCTTGTAGAAATAATGCCTTCTACATGTTCACAATCCTATGAAAAAACTTTCCTCAAAATTTCTAACAATTTACTAAATTTCTATCTTGCAAAAAAAAAAAAAAACTATTTAATCATCTAATAAGATATAAATTGTTACCAAACATTTTTTTTCAGCAGTCTGACCTCCATATATTATTTGTAAGTAACCAAATAGGCGAATACGAAAACTCGCGAGCACACCACAAAATCGAAATCCATACAAAAACCGTATATTCACAGGTCAGGCCTTTTTTAACATGATGTATTAGCGCGCCATCTGGTATGAGAAAGTTAAACTATTCTTGACGCTTAAACTTCTTGTTTAAATAAAAACATTTTCTACTTATCTTACTGCAATGATAAAACCTCCCTGATTGTAGATAAGAAACTGGTGCTGTGTGTTTCCTTGAAACAAACCAAGATTGTAGAACCTGGTTCCAAATTTTATTGTCCGAGTAGGGCGGTGGAACGAAACGTCACTAAAAGCATCGCCACAAACGAAAGAAAAGACAAAACAAAGGGAGAACTGGCAATCTATCATGGATTTGGAGAAACCAAAGCGAATTAGAAAGGAAATCTAAACATATTTAGGTCATTTTTTCATCCATGTGACCAAGTGAGTTTTCGTGGATATTATTTATTGATTTTTCTTGGATTCGCTCATAGATATTCATTTAGAATTTATGGACACAAAGTCCCCGGACATTTATCTTGATCTGCAGGTCTTATATTTTAAATATTTGCTGGGGAAACTCCACTCTCTCCAAATAGCCTCTTCTCCTCCTTTTTTCCTTTCCTTTTTTTTTTTTATTCTGTAAGTGCACGGCGCGTGTCGCGGGGGATTTTGAGTTCCCAACTTTTTGTGGGATTATTCTCTGGCGGCAGGATATTTAATTATAAATGTCTTTATCATCATAAAGTGTCATAAAGTATGGATTGATCGACCGCCGTTCTGTATAGCTCGCTGTTTATTTACCGGTGGTTTATTGCTTCCATTGATATTAATAGTAGGATAGATTTATATGTCTGGCGAATAGACTTCAGTAAGTCATTAGGAAAGGTTTTTGTTTGAACAATTTGGATGCCATCTAACTCAACTAACAAATATAAGGTTGAAAGGTGAAATATGTGTTCCATCAGTTAGTGCCTTCAGTCGCAGGACCTTCTTTGTATTGATTTCTCTCTCTATAGACATAGTTGAGTTGAATATAAGTCATCACATATCTACACTCGTGAACAAAACTTGAGGCAGTTGTATCTCTAAGAATTTATATCAGTATTCAGACAATACCAAGATAACACACGAGATAACCAAATGTGAACAAAAGTGCCTCTGTATTCTTTAAAAAAAAAAAAGACGACCGGCGACATCTATATTGTGTGTCTTACCGAGATGTTACATACCACCCGCCATTTCAGATAGAAGTTGAAGCTTCCACATTCAGAACCTCTGTTCTTGGATATCTTGAGCCCAGTCCTTGTTCACATTGCGCATCGCTCGCGTGTAACAACGACGTACCTTGGATGAATGGTACTAGGTGGCAGGACGGCAATATACCAGTACGTGAGCTAGTCAAACATGTTTTAGACCTAATATCTCACAATTACCTCTACTGTTTCAGAATTTATAAAAAGGAAAAATATGATTGGCATAAATTTATAAATAGGGGCATCTCTAGAATCTCGATTTGTACAACCAAATTTTACCAATTTCTTTATTCAACCGAATTTTATAACGTTCAGCCATCTCCCAGTCTAACATAAAATGATAATTTTCGTCTCAATTCCAAACCTTTAGACTTGATTCATAGAAAATACAAATAGATGATTTTACAACAGAACTGTTCAAATAATATCAACCATCAACGTATAATCTTCAAATATCCATTTTTTTTCTTATATTTACCAAATAAGACATTATCAGATAGTATAATAGCAATATACCCTTTTTAACTAGCGATTATTGAAATCAATGTATGATCACATCCAAAATACGCCAATTCGATTGAAATATCAAATTGTTTTAATGATGAAAATACATTTGTTTACAGAGATAAATGGTTTATGTAAGTAAAAATCCAGTTTTAAACAAAAGGCTCTGTAGGCTTCATTCAAAAATTGTGACAACGTCCGCCCTATATAGACAATCGTCATCCTTATTATTACGACCGGTCAAGAACAAGAAAATATCGTGGTACTTTGCCAGGAATCGCGGGCTGATGGCAGGAAAGATTTCTACGAAAGACTGTTGTTGTTGTTGCTTATTCCTCAAGTCGTTTAGACGATCTCCATTAGGTCGCATTGTCTCAGCTTTTCTATTCTAGTCCTGGGGTTTTCCTTGAGGTCTTTTTTGGAGGATTTGATACAATTTAATAAATGTTCAGGACTGGCAGGCTTAGAATCGCATTTGAAGCATTTCGGGAATGTTTTGATTTTCCCATTAAATCTGAGTATTGTAAGATGTCCTGTTCGTAATCTTGAAATCGCCGTCTGTTCTTCCCTAGTAAGGGAGTGGAGAAGGAGATTCTACGAAAGGTTTCTCATCGAGCTCTCATTTTAATTGTTAAAGAGAGGTTCATACAAGCCGGGTTCCTGGAGCACATGACGTCACACAACTCTCTGAGATTTTTATTATAACTCGAGTCTTTTAAAAATAATATCCACATAATTTTTACGAAACACAATTCAGGCAAATATACAAATTTGCATACCTCACCATCAAATTTAAAATATCAGTTTCAAATTGTAAGTTTGAGAGGATTAGATGGGAAACCCCATATGGAAATTATGATTTATAAAGTTGCATATAGATAAGATACATAAATACAATAATCACGGGCGCCCATCTTTGCATATTGAAATATGTATATTTTGACTTAATACACATTAAGCACAATAAAAACATTAAAAATGAACACTGAAAATGGTAATATGGCTGGAATGATGAAAGATGGCCAGAGCTCTATGTTGAGGAGACTGGGTCCTCCAATTTGTTTAAAAGCGTCCATCTGACCGTCGGGCCACAATTAAAAAGTAGCCAATGGCGCGCCGAGTAATCTATCTCGCTGGATTCCTTGCAATTAATTACTCCACAGACGTCGATTGAAACCTCCGTATATCTCTTTATACTCCCTCACACTGCTGGCTATTGATTCTGGCTATCTCTGGACTCTAATGTACAAACAACACATTTATAAATATATTTAAACTCAATTTGAATATATAATCAGAACAAAGTAAAGAGAGAGAGAGAGTGGTCCAGAGTGATAAAATGAAATAAAACCTTTTCCTGATCATTTAACGTAAATCTGCAGATGGTGTGTGCGACATTTATCGGGGAATTTTCACCTGAATATTCCCACTAACAAGAATTAACACACAAAACACTGCGTGGTTGGCTTTTCTCAGCTTATTATGTAAAATTATGACCAATGTTATTATCGCTTGTTCAATATTTATTCCGCGATAACAAGCTATCAGTAGATTACAATAGCATGAAAGGAGATGGTTAGTTCTCTCATCATTTTATCTAGATGTGCACTCAGCAGGAATTATATGGGATAGCTAGCTGATGGCAGGATGCTACAAACAACGTAACCTATATTATTTACCCTGTATGATAATGTTCATTTTTAGATCGATATGGTCGAGAAATAATAGCATTGATTCACACACATTCTCTAGTTCTTATGTACGAAGATAATAGCGATTTATTTATTTTAATAATTGAATCGATGTAAAGTAATAAAAGAAGGTTGTCGTGCCACCTTGAGCCGCCCGTATGTCGAGGTATCACATTGCCGGGTGTCACCACTCCAGTATTTGCAAAGTTTCCTATCTCCAAATGTGGCCAATCAACAAATGACGCTATCCTTCAAATCACGCGGGGGAGGAATTGTAATTTTCCACTGTGGCCACGCCCTGGTCTGCTGTCATTACTGGGATTGGCTGGGCAGCTCCGCCACGCATCTGCCTGGGTATCCGCAGATGTCACACATACAGTAGTTACTATCTGCTGTAGAATGCAATATAACTGCTGCAAACCTAACTCGAGGGATTATATGGGAAACCATTTGTGAATTCTAATATATAAAGTTGCACAGACAAGTTACATAAATACATCCAACAGAGCCATCCATCTTTGCACATAGAGATATGCAAATTTTGATATCATATTTATTAATCAGCAATAACATAATGCATTAGAGCGCCATCTGATATAAGACATTTAAACTATTTCTGACGCGTATGATTTTTTTAAAATAAAACGATTTCATACTGCCATTACTACAATGATTATCTTTGCAGTAACGGCAGTAGACCATTGTTGTATTTTAAAAAAAGCATACAATTCAAAATAGTGTAAATACATCATATTAAGCACAATAAAAAACATCAAAAGGGGGTCGGCGGAAAGATGGTCTACACCGTTGGTTTTCGACCGCTACGACCCGAGTTCGATTCCCACATTGGGCACTTTTTTCTGATTAAAAAAAAAAAAGCTCCATTGGCCCCCGATTCTTGCAAAAGTCCAACCCAACCAGCGAGTGCAAGTAACCAAACGGGGCTCTGGCACATTTGTAAGTGCAAAGTCGAACTGCTTTTCACATGTGTAAACATGTGGTGTACACACACACAACAGTCGCCTATTTATACCCACTATGATTATCATGGCCTGTACCACGTGTATTAGGGGGAAAAAAATACATTAATAATGAAAACCCCAAATCGGTTTATGCTTGAAATAATGAATTAATATTTATATTTCCTAAAATATCGTTTATATATGTTCATACATCCTTTCGGAGAACAGATGCTTTGGGAAAATAACCTTTTTAGATTAGCAACATCTTTCCTCAACAATTACCTCTCGGGAAACAGAGGGTGGAGACAAAGGCGGCCAATATGATATTACATTGATAGAATAATAACACCGAAACTATATGTTAATTAGGGTTGTGTTTCTATGTGATATGTTTAAACACTTACCAAACCTTAACAAAAATTAATTGAAATATTTCCACATATGAAATGTGAGATTATTTTAGCGCGAAATGTTGTGTTTATAAATAAAATAACTCTCCACTAGGTCCTTACTGGATGGCTCGTCAAGCCCTCTCAATATCTTCCAGACCGTTCTTATACCGCACTGTTATATCCGGCGCTCTAACAGAATTGTTGGTGAAGGGATTCAAGCAAACCATAAATATAGCTTTGTGTACAGTGGGAATATAGAAGTCCATCGCAATTAAAGCAGCAGAAAGTTGCATTATTTCGAAAATAAAATTTCGCGCTGAAATAGTCTCAATATTCACATATAGAAAAAACTTTCACATCTGTTGATAAGTTCAGAATTCCTGCATTTGTTGGTTAACATTTCCCTGATGTTTTCAGTCATCAGAGCCCCCACGTCACACGTGGCGGTTAGGGAAAGACGGGGTCACGTGACAGACCACGTGAGCGAGGTCGATAGCTCTATCTACAATTAAGTCCCGGATCTATCAGGAGGAGTGTTAATGGATCTTATCTCAGCTATCCTCTCAGATCAATCACTCGCCGAATGAAAAAATAATTAACCCCTCTGTCCACGCCTACGTACACATGTCTGGCTATACGACGACGAGCTAGGAGCGGGTAGAACATTCCTTCTGTTCTACTTGTTAATCCTCCTTCTCGATATTCCAGCAAATGGAAGGATCGAGAGAACTCCCATCATAGCGACATAGGTGATAGCTATATGATCTCATGAGATAGCAACATCTGCCATTGTTGTTTCTTAAAGGAATGTCTTCCATCCATTTCAATCAAACGCGGCCTAGAATGTCTGGTCCCTGAAAATATTGATTGGTGATGTGTTCAGACTCGGTGGAGGATTGTAATATTTAGTGGTTGTTTCATTAGCATTGCCTCTTCTGTTATCCTTACAAAATCGAAATTTCGATGTTTAACATTATTAGTAAAGAAAATTTACTCGTGTTTGCTTAAAATCTCAAGTTACTCATACTGTTGCATCACCCCGTTCATTTTTGGCATGTTTCCATAGGATAGATCAAACCCCATATATAGTATTTCTCCAAATCTCACAACTTGAATTCTCCCAAAGGAGATAAAAGTAATAATGACGGTGAGTAAGGTTACTTCTTGCGCTGAAATCTTGATAACTTTGTGTGTCGAACGTAACTTAACATTGATAATCTAATTAGAGTTTAAATACACACAACACAATTTTGTAATGCAAAATGTGTCCATGACAGGTCTAGAGATATTGTGGACCTCATAATTTCAAAGATAAATAATACCCGCGCGTCCTTTCAATTTGAGACATTGTTGTTCGAGAGGTTTGTGATCACGTCCAGCGGTAAGTTGAAGATTAGCCATGTTGACTGCACAGCATATGTAGGGGAGCTGAAAATGACAAAAATGACCCATAATCTAACATTCTTCTGGAAATCAAACTTGATTGGCATTTCTGAGTCTTGGTTTACAAGATGTAAGACAAATGCTGTTTATATAGCAGAGAAAGGCACTATAACTATGTATATATATATACACTCATTTACACATTATCTAGATGAAAATACCCAATATTGTATATAGAGACAAAGGTAATGATAAACATTTTCTGTTATAAGACATACTTGAATACATACATGATGAACATTCTGTTAAAACATACTTGTTGTCCAAAAATACGGTCTAGATTTGAATACTGATGTAACATTATGTATAATTATATGGATATAAGTGACCATTTGAAATTATTCCCCCATGATACATGTACTAAGTGAGAATGTTGTCTGTAGGTATGAAAATGATGAACATTCTGTTAAAACATACTTGTTGTCCAAAATTACGGTCTAGATGTGATGCAACTCTATATATAATCTTATGAATATAAGTGACCAGTTGAAGTATTCCCCCATGTACTAAGTGAGAATGTTGTGTGTAGGTAAGTGGCTGCTCACCATGAATGGTTTACTGGGTCACCTCCGGGTAAATATTATATGTTTCTCATATTCACATTATATATGTTTCTCATATTCACATTATATATGTTTCTCATATTCACATTATATATGTTTCTCATATTCACATTATATATGTTGCTCAATTCACATTTTGATTCTTATATTCACAATATAGGTTTATTATATTCACATTTCATCATTTATGACCCCACGGTAGATAGAACTATACCTTGATAAAACAATCGGTGGTTGACTTTTAAGTATCTTCGCCAAGCCACTCTTGCATGTTAGAGCAGCGCTCGGGATGCTAGAAATAGAGACACATCCAGGGATAAATTCGAGGCGAATGAAAAGTAATCTACACTGATTGATAATACTTGAGGAAGTTGTACTTTTAGCATATATATCTGGATTCAGACAATAACTCTGAAAGATATTTGATAAATACTGACCTTTATTGAAGATACACGAGATAACCAAGTGTTAACAGATTCGCCTTTGTCTCCTTAAAAAAAAAAAACGATGGTGACATTAAAGACCTATCACTTCTTTAGGTTTTGTCCATGCGTTTATTTCAGCAAAACCGCTGGGTGGGTTCACCACTGATGATCCAGGCCCTCCCATTAATTTATTATGATAAAATATTTTATTTAAAGAGAATCCTACTCGTCAAAAATAGTTGTCAATTCTTATAACAGATGACGCGCTAATGTATCATTGGTTATATCATTTCTCTTTAATATGTAGTTTATTCGCTTTACTTCCAAACTTTACAACTATGTAACCCTGCTGTGTAAAATGCGAGAAGAATGTCTGGATGGGAAACACGGACTTACCTCTAGGAAGAACATGGCATAACTGCTATATCAAAAAAGCTATATCAAACGTCAATGGACGCTCAACCTAGAATAAAGAAGGACTGCACCAATTTCGTGTTATTTGACTTGCAACGTTTTAAATATTTTCGTTTAACAAACATTGGATGATTCCAATGATAATTGGTTTAAATAATTAGTTCTCAGTCGGGAATATTTTTATGGAGGCGCTCCCATTGTTTGCTCAACCGAGTGGCAGGTTGAAATGGTATAGTTCCTTCGTCTCATTATAACCTATATATATATATAGATTGTAGAATATATTTTGTAGTCATATTTTATATTTTTAAATAAAAGACAATTCGCTGAGCGCGGAGAATTTCATCACATATAAAAAATAAACTCCTTCCCTCAGCGAATTGTCTTTTATTATAATTATACCGAAGGGATTTTATTTTATAATTTTATTCATTTTATTTTTCTACTCTTCAAACTTCCCTCTTTACCTTTTTTGTATTTTTATAAATTATAATTTAGATTTTACATTGAATACACTCATGAAAAAAACTTAAGAAAGTTGTACCTTTTAGCATATATATCGGGATTCAGATAATAACTCTGAAATATATTTGGTATACAGTGACCTTTATTGAAGACACACCAGATAAGCAAGTGTGAACAAAATTATTTCTCTCTCCCTAAAAAATGAACAGAAAACCGGCGATATCAGAGACTATCCACTTTATTATGTTTTTTCCATGAGTGAACATTTTTGTATCATTCTGAAGTTTGTCTTTAGTAATTTTATATGTTACAATATATATAGTGTAACAAATTCATTTTTAACAAAAGAGGGGCCAATTCCTTATATATATATACTGTGTTTTGGTTTATTTAAAATTCCGCTCAATTTACAGATTATTCTATAGAATGAATACTATTGAATTGTAATACTCAGTGGGGTAATCAGATAATCCTTACATCACCAATCGGAGGATTCTCTCCTCAAGTCTCCAAGGAGTTTACCCACCATATGCAGTTTTATTTCTTTAAAAAATTGGAAAATAAAAAATAGCAATTTGAAAATTTGTTTTTAGAAAGCTGTCTTTACATCCCGGGTATGTTATGAAACAATATATCCTAGGGAGATCTGACTTGTATAAATAATTCACATTTTTAAAACCACTTAGCAAAATTACAAAAGTTTCCGCCAGGAGTAACCCGATTTGGTCGTCAGTTCGGTAAGCTTTCTATTTATTAAATCATAAATAAAATATACATTTAATTTTTTTAAACGCGGAAGGTAGGACTAATTTTTTAAAATGCTGAACAATTTGTTTGGCTTTTTATAATTGAGTTAGTTGCTTAAAAGGTTGGTTTTCAATGGGGCCAAATGATGATGTGGGCCTTAGACGTGGAGGACAATAATTGGCTGGAAACCCTCTCAACCTTTTGTTGTGTGAACCTCTGTGGTTCACCGGTATATTACTGTCCAGACTGTCTCTCAATTGAACCTCTGTGGTTCACCGGTATATTACTGTCCAGACTGTCTCTCAACTGAACCTCTGTGGTTCACCGTTATATTACTGTCCAGACTGTCTCTCAACTGAACCTCTGTGGTTCACCGTTATATTACTGTCCAGACTGTCTCTCAACTGAACCTCTGTGGTTCACCGGTATATTACTGTCCAGACTGTCTCTCAACTGAACCTCTGTGGTTCACCGTTATATTACTGTCCAGACTGTTTCTCAACTGAACCTCTGTGGTTTACCGTTATATTACTGTCCAGACTGTCTCTCAACTGAACCTCTGTGGTTCACCGTTATATTACTGTCCAGACTGTCTCTCAACTGAACCTCTGTGGTTCACCGTTATATTACTGTCCAGACTGTCTCTCAACTGAACCTCTGTGGTTCAGCGTTATATTACTGTCCAGACTGTCTCTCAACTGAACCTCTGTGGTTCACCGGTATATTACTGTCCAGACTGTCTCTCAACTGAACCTCTGTGGTTCACCGTTATATTACTGTCCAGACTGTTTCTCAACTGAACCTCTGTGGTTCACCGGTATATTACTGTCCAGGCTGTCTCTCAACTGAACCTCTGTGGTTCACCGTTATATTACTGTCCAGACTGTCTCTCAACTGTACCTCTGTGGTTCACCGGTATATTACTGTCCAGACTGTTTCTCAACTGAACCTCTGTGGTTCACCGTTATATTACTGTCCAGACTGTCTCTCAACTGAACCTCTGTGGTTCACCGGTATATTACTGTCCAGACTGTCTCTCAACTGTACCTCTGTGGTTCACCGGTATATTACTGTCCAGACTGTTTCTCAACTGAACCTCTGTGGTTCACCGTTATATTACTGTCCAGACTGTTTCTCAACTGAACCTCTGTGGTTCACCGGTATATTACTGTCCAGGCTGTCTCTCAACTGAACCTCTGTGGTTCACCGTTATATTACTGTCCAGACTGTCTCTCAACTGTACCTCTGTGGTTCACCGGTATATTACTGTCCAGACTGTTTCTCAACTGAACCTCTGTGGTTCACCGTTATATTACTGTCCAGACTGTCTCTCAACTGAACCTCTGTGGTTCACCGGTATATTACTGTCCAGACTGTCTCTCAACTGTACCTCTGTGGTTCACCGGTATATTACTGTCCAGACTGTTTCTCAACTGAACCTCTGTGGTTCACCGTTATATTACTGTCCAGACTGTCTCTCAACTGAACCTCTGTGGTTCACCGGTATATTACTGTCCAGACTGTCTCTCAACTGAACCTCTGTGGTTCACCGGTATATTACTGTCCAGACTGTCTCTCAACTGAACCTCTGTGGTTCACCGGTATATTACTGTCCAGACTGTCTCTCAACTGAACCTCTGTGGTTCACCGTTATATTACTGTCCAGACTGTCTCTCAACTGAACCTCTGTGGTTCACCGTTATATTACTGTCCAGACTGTCTCTCAACTGAACCTCTGTGGTTCACCGGTATATTACTGTCCAGACTGTCTCTCAACTGAACCTCTGTGGTTCACCGGTATATTACTGTCCAGACTGTCTCTCAACTGAACCTCTGTGGTTCACCGTTATATTACTGTCCAGACTGTCTCTCAACTGAACCTCTGTGGTTCACCGTTATATTACTGTCCAGACTGTCTCTCAACTGAACCTCTGTGGTTCACCGGTATATTACTGTCCAGACTGTCTCTCAACTGAACCTCTGTGGTTCACCGTTATATTACTGTCCAGACTGTCTCTCAACTGAACCTCTGTGGTTCACCGTTATATTACTGTCCAGACTGTCTCTCAACTGAACCTCTGTGGTTCACCGGTATATTACTGTCCAGACTGTATCAACCTCTTTGGTTCTCACGAGGAACTTATTCCGAGATCATTGTCTCCAAGGTATGCCAAAATTGGTGTTGTGGCTTTGCCAGAACCAAGAACCAAAACAGAACCAAGTATTCTACGACGGTCATTAGATGACGCATAATATTCGCGTATATTTATACTTCGATAGTTATTGTAACGCCATTGAGAGTTATATATATATTATATAAGCGGTGGTGAGAAAGTATAATTACGTTAGTTAGGTGGCGCAGCTGTGTTAGTTAGCATGAATTACTCAAGAGGTTGACTATATCAACATATTCCTGTGATTGATTAGATTTCATTAACTCCATGAAATATGGTTACCTCACCCTGTTGCTGGAACATGATGGGAGACGCCATTTAGTTACACCATTGACGGTTCATCATTTAATCAACATATTTGCACACCTTGTTATTTTAAATTCAGTTATAGAGAGTGATGTCCAGCTGACTATTAACGATCCTATAGATGTTGTGAAAGAATGCTTTTTTTTTGTTTTCTAATAATATCCGCGTGATTAGCGCTCACGGGCCAAAACCCTAAACAGGTCTTGAAACACGATTCTATGACAGACTAATTTGCTGTATTCATATGCCTACTATGTATATTTCTGAACTAGTTGTACATTAGAGAGTGATAAGTGTTCGTTATGTCTTTGCATACTATTGTACATGCCACGCGTATTTTTATTGAAGAAAGACATCGCATCTGAAAACATTTATTGAATTGTTGATTTTAAAAATCTTTATTCACACACTTTTAATTCTCTCTCTCTACCTCTCTCTCGACTTGTTGGCATGCAAATATAACTCTACAAGTAGAAAGATTAATTGCTCTCTTTGGGTAAGCAACATACACAGATTCTGATATTTAAACCTCGTTTTCTCTCAATTTGAAGTTCTCAATGATATATTTCAATATGAAGATGTAGCGTCTTTCTCACAAGGAATGAACTTTCCCAGATTATCATAGGTTTGTCAATATTCTATAATGGTATAGTCCGCAAGACCTTCTTACAGAATTAACTTGAACTTGAGAGATCACACCAATACCGTAATAGTAACTTCTTATATTTATAGCAATAAAGTCTAATATTTTGTTCATGTGTGGGCACTCCCCTTTCGAAATTGATATGAAAGAACTTTTGTCCTAAATCATATACTATAGGAGAATATAGTATATTTTTCCTAGGATCATTAGACAAATACTATGAATATGTCTATTTTTTTAGCCTATATAATGAAAATATATTGGTAGTAGTTGCTATAATCTCATATATAGATATTTCACCTATATTGACTACTAGTATAGAATTATTTCACTTGATTTATATAATTTCTTATATTTATTCGAAGATGTCTCCCTTAAAGGTATGAATTGAGGATCACTGATGCTTTGTCAATACTGCCTTTAATTATCTTCGTATATCCTTAGGTGCGGTGTCAATATTGTGCATGAAACGATTCAAAGTTCTATAGATATCAGAAAGGTTTTCTTGTGACGGATACAGACGGGCAAGAACTGCCCAATAAGTCAGAATAGCCCCAGGTTTGACGGCTAGGAGGTGCTGTCACATTTGATGGCCGAGTGAAATCTCAGCAGTGGCCTCGCGTGACGCACGTCCGTCCCAATTAGAGGCAGAAGTTGGTGTGTGTCTAACGAGCAATTAGCCTTATCTTCTGGAGAAATAACCACACCCACACAAACAGATCGGCGCTCGGCACGAAGGAGCCACCTGCTTTGGTGGCATCAACACCACCTGTCCTCCCTCCCTCCTTCGGACTTCATGACAGTATCCCAATGTCCCAATCCTCGTGTCTGATTACAATGTCGATACCCATGTAGTTAACATTTCTCTACCTACTTATCACCGCTCTGGCTTTCTCTGGAATCTGGCGAAGTGCTTATAGGAGATTAACAAAGGTTTGTGTTCTATTTTTACAAATTTACATAGTTATGGTGATGGTTATTTACATCTAAGATTTTTCTTTCAAGACTTGATTCCTTCCAACTTCTCTCCATATGACTTTGTTTCGCCAGCTAGCATCATGAACGCAGATAAACTATTTGTTAGTTTAAATATTCATCTTTGTTCTAGATTTGAGAGAGAGGAAACGTGAAATAATCCAATCTTCGAAGTATTAATCACCTCAATGTAATTTGGAATACAAGAAATCTCATTCTTGGTGAATTGGAGGTTCAATTATTTCGACCTTCCTCCACTATTTTTAATAAGAAGGACTGTCTTTTAAAAGGACAAATTTGCAAGAGAAGTAATTATCAACCGTCGTCTGCGCCCATTAATTCGGAGTTCTAGATTGCCTCTCGGGGGATCACCTGGCGTCTATCTTCTCTCCTTTTCTGTCTTCTCTCAGATCTTGGTGTTCAGTCCCGGCTTGTCTCTCGATGGATCATCTAATACATTCTCTCTGTCTTCTCTCAGATCTTGGTGTTCAGTCCCGGCTTGTCTCTCGATGGATCATCTAATACATTCTCTCTGTTTCCTCTCAAATCTTGGTGTTTAGACACGGCTTGTCTCTCGATGGATCATCTAATACATTCTTGTTGGACACCAGCGCCGCCACTCAAGTATAACACGTGACCGGAAGGATGACGTCGCCCCCCCCCCCCCCCCCCGCTCCTACTGACTGTAAAAGTTTAGCCTAACGACGCTGTTGTTTTGTTTACCTTCTACGGAGGATGTAACCTCTTTGTTTTCTCTCTTTCCCTTTTTTAATCTTTATATAACCTATGCTTTAATAAATTAGTTAGTGCAAGGCTTTTGTCCTAAGTGTAACCAAGTACCTTGTCTACACCCCTACAAGAAAAGATTATGAGACTGATTAGAGCTGCCTGAAGCATTGAACGGTAAGCCTATTTTTTGTTCTCTCTCTCCCCCCCCTTCTGTGGACGCCATCTTATAATGGAAGCTAACGAAAGTTTAACGAAAATTACCAAGCTAAATGGATTAAACTATTCCTCATGGAGCTTCCAAATTAAGCTCATTCTGATGGACAATGACTTATGGTCAATTGTTGACCCAGGCGAAGTCAAACCCGAGGGAGGGGATGTTTGTCTAATCAACAAATTTAATACGAGGCAGAATAAGGCTTTAGCAAAGATATGTCTCTCTATTGGTGAGGAGCAGCAGAACCATATCAGACATCTAAATTCCCCCAAAGAAGTTTGGGATGAATTACAAAGACTTTATGCACCCAGGGATAGCAAACACAGAATTCTCCAACTGCGTCGAAAGTTGTACTCCCAGAAATTCTGTCAACATGCGAACATGAATGCCTATTTGGGAAGCATAAATCTAATAGTGAGTGAACTCACAGGTGTAGGGGATAAAATTGAAGACGGTGATCTAAGCATGCTAATTCTTTGTGGAATGCCCGAGGACTGGGATAATGTTATATCAACAATGTGTAACTTACCAGAGTCAGAGTTCACCAGTGCCAACATCAGACGTAAATTGTTAGCTGAGGCAGAGCGCCGGTATGCTACAACAAATGAAGGGATGGGTGCACTGTCAGTCAGGAACTCTAACAAAAAACAATTCCCTCATGAACATCAAGGTTCTAAAACTGTTATAAAATGTTTCGGATGTGGGAAAACAGGGCATATTGCACGGGACTGTTTCAAACTGAAAAAGAATAACGGTAAACAACAGGAAAAGGGAGCGATACATCAACATCACGAAGCAAAGAACTTGAATGTGATGTATAATGCAGCAGTTGTATCAGAAGAGGATACGTGGGCAATTGACTCAGGTGCCACGCATCATATGACTCCGAACAGAAGGTATTTTTCCACGTTGAATGACGAGAATGTAGGACAAGTGACCACCATTGATGGTACATCACATTCAAACATAGGAAGAGGTAATGCTCAAGTATATCTGATCAACAATTCTGGACAACTTAGAAGCATAGTTGCTCAGAATGCAATGTTCGTACCTGGGATCAGACATGGTGTACTCTCTGTTCTACAAATTGTGGAAAATGGTCATGAGGTTATCTTCGACAAGAAGGGATGTCATATCTACGACAATGATCATAACTTGATGATCAGAGCAGAGAAGAGAGGAAGGCTCTATCTCGTCAGGACTGCTCCGTCCAGATTTCCAGAATCAGGAGAATGTTCAAATTCCATTGCTCAAACCAACAATTTTCGTGAATTCCCACTAAATTTACGGCATCAGAGACTCATGCATATCAACTATGACACCATAGTAGACATGATGAAAAGAGAAGTTGTCATTGGTTTGAACTGTCAGGCTGAAAAACCTGATAAGTGCTCTGATTGTATGATTGGAAAATCGACAAAAGGACCTTTCCTGAATTTGAGATCTACCAAGGAAACTCAGACACTAGCTCTTGTTCACTGTGATCTTATGGGACCGTTCAACATTGAGAGCTGGGGTGGATCAAGATTTGTCTTGACCATCATTGATGACGCATCAAGATATACAAGGGTATATTTCCTCAAAAGGAAGGGCGATACTCTAGAAAAATTTCAAGGAATGGATAAAAGAAGCTGAAAATCAGACGGGATTTTCTCTCAAGAGGATCCGTACAGATAACGGACTAGAGTTCTGTTCATCTCCTTGGGATATTTTCACGAAGGCCCATGGTATAGTACATGAACGCACCATGGTCTACACACCTGAACAGAATGGTGTCGCCGAACGCATGAATAAGACTTTGCTGAACTTAGTGAGGAGTACTGTGAACAGTTGCAATCTGCCAACCGCCTCTTGGGCAGAGCTCACCAACACAGCAGAATACTTGAGAAATCGTGTTACAAACAGACACAATGAAGAGAAAACGCCTTTTGAATTGTGGTTTGGAAAAAGACCTGCTCTGCAACATCTGAGAGCAATCGGCTGCGAAACCTTTGTTCATGTTCCAAAACAAAGAAGGAATTCGAAGCTTCAGCCAAGAGCCACTAAAGGAATTCTCGTGGGTTATTCTCTACAGGGACGAGGTTGGAGAATCTGGATTCCTGAAAAACGCCAAGTGGTGGAATCTAGAAATTGTGTATTCAAAGAAGAAATCCTCTATAAACAGTCCAAAAGAGAAAGGGATACTCTACCATCTGTCCATTTCTCCTCGAAAGAGGCCTCCTTTCAAGAAGAAAGTAATGCAGATCAACCAGTAGACCGAGAAACTGAAGAACTGATTGGAACTACAGGTGGAATAGATCAGCTGAGACTCTCCCAGAGAACCTGAGAAGCCATCCAATGACCCTCCGAAGTCACGGAAAGACGGCAGAATCTCCGGAAGAGGATAATAGTGGTGGACAGATAAATGCCACAAGTGCAGAGGACAATAACTCCACTTATGAAGAAGCCATGAACAGCCCTGAGGTAGCTAATTGGATAGAAGCCATTGAAGAAGAAAGGGAATCGCTCGAAAGACATGATGTATGGCAACTGCAGGAATTGCCGAAAGGTATCAAACCTTTAAAATGTAGATGGGTACTAAATAAGAAAATCAATGCAGTGGATGGTACCACTAGATACAAAGCACGTCTAGTCTCCAAAGGCTTCACTCAACGTAGAGGAATTGACTACAACGAAGTCTATACTCCTGTTTCCAGTTTTGAAACTATAAGGCTATTATCGGCGATAGCAACAGAAAAGGACTGGTTCATTGACCAATTCGACGTGAAGAGTGCTTATCTTCATGGGACACTCAATGAGACTATTTACATGGAACAACCTGAATGCTTCAAGAAACCAGGAGAAGAAAACTTGTTCTGCAAGCTTAAGAAATCAATCTATGGATTAAAACAGAGCGGAAGATGCTGGAATAAATTCTTAAACAAACAACTTCACGAAATAGGATTCCAACGTAACCCTATTCATCCGAGCATCTACGAAGTTGAACTTGAAGAAGGAAGGATCATTCTCTCAATCTATGTGGATGACATCTTTGCCATTTCAGAGAATCAAGCAGCGAGAAACAAATGCAGAGAACTCTTAAATTCCAGTTTTGAAGTGAAGTATCTAGGACCAATTTCTCATATGCTTGGAGTATCCTTCAAGAAGTCAGAAGATGGAAGTATGACTCTTTCTCAAAGTAACTACATGGAAGAACTGCTTCAACGTTTCAGACTACAGGATGCAAAAGGTGTCTCGACTCCAATGGAAACCAATCTTGACCTGAGTGTAAGGAAAAATGGAAATTCCAATGAGCGGTTTCCATACCGTGAACTGATTGGAGGACTGTCATACCTTTCTCAGAGAACCAGGCCCGACATCGCCTACGCAGTCGGGATCCTATCCAGATACTGTGATAACTACACAAGAAAGCACTGGGAAGCTGGGAAACGCGTGCTGCGTAATCTGAAGAGCACCAAGGACTTTGGCATAACTTACAGATCCACTGGCAAACCTTTGATTGCCTTTTCGGATGCAAGTTGGGCCTCAGACATTGTAGACCGAAAAGGAGTATCTGGACATCTCATCATTTTAGCTGGAGCACCAATAATTTGGAGAAGCACCAAACAAACAGTTACCGCTTTGAGTACTATGGAATCGGAATACATTGCACTGTCATCAGCTGTGAAGGACATCACATGGGTACGGAATCTGATGGAACAGCTGAAAATGTCAAGTTTGATTTGTGGAGAAACAAAAGTATTCTGCGACAACCAAGCTGCAATTTCCCATGGGGAAAATTACATCGACAAATCGAAAACTAGACATTTTGCCGTAAAGTACCATTTTGTTCGAGAAAAGATCTCAGAAGAAGCAATCGAACTTTTCTACACTCCGAGTGCTGAGAACCCTGCTGACTTCCTTACCAAGCCTCTTGCTAGAAGCCAGCATGAAAAGTACTGTAGAGCGCTGATGGACTATCGGAATAAACATCCAGCTGAAGTTATTCCGTGAAGGGATATGTTGGACACCAGCGCCGCCACTCAAGTATAACACGTGACCGGAAGGATGACGTCGCCCCCCCCCCCCGCTCCTACTGACTGTAAAAGTTTAGCCTAACGACGCTGTTGTTTTGTTTACCTTCTACGGAGGATGTAACCTCTTTGTTTTCTCTCTTTCCCTTTTTTAATCTTTATATAACCTATGCTTTAATAAATTAGTTAGTGCAAGGCTCTTGTCCTAAGTGTAACCAAGTACCTTGTCTACACCCCTACAAGAATTCTCTCTGTCTTCTCTCAAAACTCGGTGTTCAGTCCCGGCTTTTCTCTCGATGGATCATCTAATACATTCTCTCTGTTTCCTCTCAAATCTTGGTGTTCAGTCCCCGGCTTGTCTCTCGATGGATCATCTAATAGATTCTCTCTGTCTTCTCTCAAAACTTGGTGTTCAGTCCCGGCTTGTCTCTCGATGGATCATCTAATACATTCTCTCTGTTTCCTCTCAAATCTTGGTGTTCAGTCCCGGCTTGTCTCTCGATGGATCATCTAATACATTCTCTCTGTTTCCTCTCAAATCTTGGTGTTCAGTCCCGGCTTGCCTCCTTCGATGGATCATCTAATACATTCTCTCTGTTTCCTCTCAAATCTTGGTGCTCAGTCCCGGCTTGTCTTTCGATGGATCATCTAATACATTCTCTCTGTTTCCTCTCAAATCTTGGTGCTCAGTCCCGGCTTGTCTCTCGATGGATCATCTAATACATTCTCTCTGTTTCCTCTCAAATCTTGATGTTCAGTCTCGGCTTGCCTCTCGATGGATCATCTAATACATTCTCTCTGTTTCCTCTCAAATCTTAGTGTTCAGTCCCGGCCTGTCTCTCGATGGATCATCTAATACATTCTCTCTGTTTCCTCTCAAATCTTGGTGTTCAGTCCCGGCTTGTCTCTCGATGGATCATCTAATAGATTCTCTCTGTTTCCTCTCAAATCTTGGTGTTCAGTCCCGGCCTGTCTCTCGATGGATCATCTAATACATTCTCTCTGTTTCCTCTCAAATCTTGGTGTTCAGTCCCGGCTTGTCTCTCGATGGATCATCTAATACATTCTCTCTGTCTTTTCTCAAACCTTGGTGTTCAGTCCCGGCTTGTCTCTCGATGGATCATCTAATAGATTCTCTCTGTTTCCTCTCAAACCTTGGTGTTCAGTCCCGGCTTGTCTCTCGATGGATCATCTAATAGATTCTCTCTGTTTCCTCTCAAACCTTGGTGTTCAGTCCCGGCTTGTCTCTCGATGGATCATCTAATACATTCTCTCTGTTTCCTCTCAAACCTTGGTGTTCAGTTCCCGGCTTGTCTCTCGATGGATCATCTAATATATTCTCTCTGTTTCCTCTCAAACCTTGGTGTTCAGTTCACGGCTTGTCTCTCGATGGATCATCTAATACATTCTCTCTGTCTTCTCTCAAACCTTGGTGTTCAGTCCCGGCTTGTCTCTCGATGGATCATATAATACATTCTCTCTGTTTCCTCTCAAATCTTGGTGCTCAGTCCCGGCTTGTCTCTCGATGGATCATCTAATACATTCTCTCTGTTTCCTCTCAAACCTTGGTGTTCAGTCCCGGCTTGTCTCTCGATGGATCATCTAATACATTCTCTCTGTCTTCTCTCAAAACTCGGTGTTCAGTCCCGGCTTGTCTCTCGATGGATCATCTAATACATTCTCTCTGTTTCCTCTCAAATCTTGGTGTTCAGTCCCGGCTTGTCTCTCGATGGATCATCTAATACAATCTCTCTGTTTCCTCTCAAATCTTGGTGCTCAGTCCCGGCTTGTCTCTCGATGGATCATCTAATACATTCTCTCTGTTTCCTCTCAAACCTTGGTGTTCAGTCCCGGCTTGTCTCTCGATGGATCATCTAATACATTCTCTCTGTCTTCTCTCAAAACTCGGTGTTCAGTCCCGGCCTGTCTCTCGATGGATCATCTAATATATTCTCTCTGTTTCCTCTCAAACCTTGGTGTTCAGTCCTGGCCTGTCTCTCGATGGATCATCTAATACATTCTCTCTGTTTCCTCTCAAATCTTGGTGTTCAGTCCTGGCCTGTCTCTCGATGGATCATCTAATACATTCTCTCTGTTTCCTCTCAAATCTTGGTGTTCAGTCCTGGCCTGTCTCTCGATGAATCATCTAATAGATTCTCTCTGTTTCCTCTCAAACCTTGGTGTTCAGTCCTGGCCTGTGTCTCGATGGATCATCTAATACATTCTCTCTGTTTCCTCTCAAATCTTGGTGTTCAGTCCTGGCCTGTCTCTCGATGGATCATCTAATACATTCTCTCTGTTTCCTCTCAAATCTTGGTGTTCAGTCCTGGCCTGTCTCTCGATGGATCATCTAATAGATTCTCTCTGTTTCCTCTCAAACCTTGGTGTTCAGTCCCGGCTTGTCTCTCGATGGATCATCTAATACATTCTCTCTGTCTACTCTCAAAACTCGGTGTTCAGTCCCGGCCTGTCTCTCGATGGATCATCTAATATATTCTCTCTGTTTCCTCTCAAATCTTGGTGTTCAGTTCAGGCTTGTCTCTCGATGGATCATCTAATACAATCTCTCCGTTTCCTCTCAAATCTTCGTGTTCAACTCCAGTTTGACTCTCGGAGATAACCTTGTGTCTTCTCTACCATACATTATTCTACTAGAAATTTTTACTCTATCTCAGTGTTTATTACTCGATGATGATTATATCTTTTGTATTGAGGTCGAGAGTGGCTTCTATATGTCGTTAACTCATTTAAAAATTGAAACCACAAATTGTGATAACCGGCCTTAACCCCATTTTTCGGTTGAAATTCAACAATCAAGTTCAAATGGTCAGAGAGAGAGCTCCGAGATTCTAGTGTGACAATGTGTGACAGAGTCGGTGCGATGTGTCAGCGACCCTGCCATCATGGATATTTGGTGTCGCACACACGCTATGAATATTTCACCGGACTGAATAATTGAGGACTCGGAGGGATCCATCTTAATTTCTAGCCGAGGATTACCTCGGCATCTATCCGCACCTCCACGGAGTGGATCAATACTGTCAGAACTCTTCTCTTAGCACTTATTTTATATATTTAAACTTCAAATGAGGTATTCAAGTCTTAACCGACTTCTCTTTGTCATTATTCAAGATTAACCATTATCAAATGGTAGATGAAAAAGATTGCCTGGATAATTAGTGGTGAATTCACAAGAGATTTCAACATTTTATTCAGTCCTAAAGTTCAGTCTTGACATTAAACACACAGTTTCTCTTGTCAATGTGTTTAAAAGTTTATTCTTAGTGAACCACACTCATGGGGACAAAACTAAGGGAAGTTCTACCTTTTAGCATGATTATCGGGATTCACACAATAACTCTGACAGATATTTAATTCACAGTGACCTTTATTGAAGACACGAGATAACCAAAAGTGAACAAATTTGTCTCTGTTTGCTTCAAAAAATAGACGACCGGCAAAATCAAACAAATTTCATTTCCTTGACTGTTGTCCGTGAGTGTATGTTATCAGTTCAATAGTGCTCGGTTTAACGCTGCCACTGACAGATATCAACGTCAAATTACACACAGCTATATGCACATATGTTCAAGCTCCATTGCTAAATGGTGATACATTTCTAATTCTTTTTATGTAGTTTTAAAAGAATTTTTAAAATATATATTTGAAGGGTTGAACGCCCTGCAACCCCAGAATCACTTATAATGCCTTTCTAAATGCTTTATTTTTGTTTTACCTGACGAGGTCAAACGTTTTTGTCGAAACCTAGAGAAAACCAAACCTTTTCTCGCCGAAGTCTCTTATTATAAGAACCATTCTCTCCAGATGTTTATATAATTGTGAACTGATAGTATTAAATATAATGTCAAATAGAAATAAGATGTATAGCATTGTGTAATATGTGTAGATCGTGTAGTTGTGGTGTAGATATTGAAGATCTAGGTATTGTACTGAAAACAACCCGCAGATTATATTTAATGTGTTGGTAGAATATCGGAATGCATATATAATTATAAAATGTGTAAGCAATCTGTTGCTTATATTTATATTTTGTTCTTAGGCAAAAACTTGAACTCCTACATTTAACAATCTTAACATGATGCATTAGCGCGCCATCTGTTAGCATAAATTTAAACTATTTTTGACATGTATGATTATTTTTTAAATTGAAACAGCAAGTAGGTAAACAGCGTGGTACGTTTCTTTCAGATAAGAGGCTCCCCCATGGGCAGCCCTCTCTCTACAACCGCAGCTGAGATCGTAATGTCATATTTGGACCGATGGTTAGTTTCCCAGATCCACCTAGGAGTAGTAATGTGGGCGAGATATGTCGATGACATTTTTTGTTTGCATCAGAGCACTGACCACTCCCCTATCCTGACTGTTTTAAACTCCTATCATTCCGATTTACGTTTTACCCACAATTCTTCCCGTTTTAATTGTATCCCGTTCTTAGACGTTTTAGTGGTTAATCTCCAGGGCCGTTTCCATACAACTGTTTTTCGTAAAGCCGGTTTTACCCCTTCTTACTTGCATTTTTCATCACATGCTCCCGTCTCCCATAAAATTACCACCGTGAAAACTCTTTCTAAGCGCGTTTTTACTCATTGCTCCCTTTCTTTATTCAGTAGAATCGAAAAACGGATCGTTTACCTACACCTTTTATCCGCGGGTTACCCACGTAACTTTATCGATCGACATTTTTATACACCAAATCACGACAGTTCTATTCCTCCCCCGTTTAAAGATGTTTGCGTTCTTCCGTTTTCTACTACGAATTCCGACATCGGTTTTTATCTGCGTAAATTTGGCATCCGCACGTTTTTTAAAAAATCACCTTCCCTAGGCACATCGTTACGCCATCCCCTCACAAAAAGCTCCGTCAGGCCCAGCCCCCAATCTTTCTCCAATGCCATCTACAGAATACCGTGCAACGACTGTCCACAATCATACGTCGGAGAAACTGGCCGCACCATTGCCACTCGTGTCCTAGAACACGAACGAAACATCCGTTCCCATGATCGTAAGTCACTACTATATCAACACAGCCACGAATTTAACCACTCTTTTAATCTACGCAACACGATTCCGGTATACAGTGAAGTTAAGAATAAATATCAACGTTTGGTCCTGGAGGCTCTCGTGTCTAACTCCATCCCTAGTTTTAATAGGAAAATAGATCTCCCCCCTCAATATACTGCTTTTTCTAAACTTGGCCACTGACATCTTATTTCGCTTCCTTCCTTCATTGTGCCTAGATGCCTACGCTCTTCTTCCCATCCTTTTTCTCGTGTTTTACCTTTTATCCGTCATACACAGATTTTTAGTCTATTTTTTAGAAATTTCGTACTTTTATCTTTAGTTCTTATGTAAATTTCTTAATTATTTTAAATATATGTTAGTTAGCTTTCTCTTATGCTAATTTACTGCATGTATATATTGGTTCACTTTTTCCAACCACCCATTGTACCTGATGAAGGGCAGCTGATGTCCGAAAGCTCGTAGTTCCCAATAAAGAAACTTACCACGCTGTTTACCTACTTGCTGTTTCAATTTATTGAGCGTGGCTATAATTATATATTTTAAATATAACATTTTTCTACTACCCTTACTGCAATGAAACATTAATGGGATGGCCTTGCTAATCAGTGGTGAACCCCCTAGCGGTTATAGATTAAACTTGCAAAACTGCTGGATTCACTACTGATGAGTCATGCCCTGACATTAATGTTTCATTGCAGTCAAGGCAGTAGAAGATTGTTTCATTTTAAAAAGAATCATACGCATCAAAAATAGTTTAAATATCTGATTCAACAATCTGTTCTATCTATCCACCCAGGTCTAACATAGTGGATTTTCATTGCAGTAAAGGCAGTAGAATACTGTTTCATTTTAAAAAGAATCATACGCATCAAAAATAGTTTGAATTTCTGATTCAACAATCTGTTCTATCCACCCAGGTCTAACATAGTGGAGGCCAACAAGGGACCTTGCATAGAACTTATTTTTATAATAGAGAGTTGAGGGGATAAATTACACTACGGTATTTCTTTCTATTATTTAGGATGCATTTCTACAATCAGCGAACGGATGATGAAATGCATTAGGAAGACTGGATTCGTTAAAGTGAACCTTTCCAGCGATTTTATCAATTTAATCCAATCTAGATATTGATTTCACGAAATTTCTCTGAAAGTTTACCACTGGTGGGCCAAGCTTTTCAAATTATTTTCTCAACCTAAGTTCCCTAATTGTAAAAAAATCATCCTTAATGTTTAAAAGAAGTAATGTTAAATGATTCTATAATTTTTCATCATTCAAAACGGACTATGTATGTATGTTGTTTATTTAGAGAGAAAATTCAAGTTTATTGCTCTAAAACGTTTCAAGTGTCGCCAAATTCAAATATAATTTCGAAAAATATTTCTTTTCAGAATAGGTTCAGGACCGATGTATGATCCGAGGGGGTAAGATTATCCACGTATCTTCTGAGATACTGCCCATGTACAGCTACGTCTGTAGTCTAAGTCAGCTTTCTCTAAAAGCAAACAAACATAATTCAGTTAAAATTTTACACAAATAAATTTACTGGCAATGCGTTTCTTTTTTAAATCTCTACAGACCTTACCAGTAAATTTATTTGTGTAAAATTTTAACGATAGAGGGCAATAAAATTTAATTTAATAATTCAGTTAGTTTCCTATAATTCACCAAAAAATAATTTTATAAATTAGGATTATCTGAAACTAAATATTCAACGCTCACGCAGTGTGTTGAATATGGCACCTTGAAAATTCAGTCGCATAATGAGGATTCATCATTGTTATGATTTATAAATATAGGCTTTACTTATATTGCAGGAATATAAATATATGTCGCACACAACTATACCGTTATATAAAATATAGTCTAGTGTAGCGGTTTATAAAAATTATTCTAATTTAAAGTATTTATACACAACTTTCAAATATATTTTATCGCGATTGTTCTGAGCTACACTATATATTCCAACCCCGTAAAATGTAAAAAATATATATATCCTATTATTGACGTACGTACATGCTGAGGCAGTAACGCCAACAGTGGAGCCAGTTGACAGTGCAGGTAGCGACTAAATAGTTTACCCTAAATTTAATCTTGGCCAATTTCCACGAGGGCATTAATTCGAGGGGGGGGGGGGGGGGGGGTACATAAAGATCCCCCCCCCTGGTTTTGAATTATTCATACCGGCCCAGTAATAAATATTCAAATTGGGAAGGAGGCAGGCCGTTGAATGGATATTTGAGACAGTGGTACAAATGTCTACATACGTGGTGCACTCAGTACGAATTGTACTGGTATACATTTCTATACATACGTGATGCACTCAGTATCAATTGTACTGGTATACACAATTCTATACATACCCTCTACGTGGTGCACTCAGTACGAATTGTACTGGTATACACAATTCTATACATACGCTCTAGGTGGTGCACTCAGTACGAATTGTACTGGTATACACAATTCTATACATACGCTCTAGGTGGTGCACTCAGTACGAATTGTACTGGTATACACAATTCTATACATACCCTCTACGTGGTGCACTCAGTACGAATTGTACTGGTATACACAATTCTATACATACCCTCTACGTGGTGCACTCAGTACGAATTGTACTGGTATACACAATTCTATACATACCCTCTACGTGGTGCACTCAGTACGAATTGTACTGGTATACACAATTCTATACATACGCTCTAGGTGGTGCACTCAGTACGAATTGTACTGGTATACACAATTCTATACATACGCTCTACGTGGTGCACTCAGTACGAATTGTACTGGTATACACAATTCTATACATACGCTCTACGTGGTGCACTCAGTACGAATTGTACTGGTATACACAATTCTATACATACGCTCTACGTGGTGCACTCAGTACGAATTGTACTGATATACACTTGTCTACATACGTGACGTATTCAGTACAAATTGTACTGGTATACAATTGTCTACATACGTGACCTATTCAGTATGAATTGTACTGGTATACAATTGTCTACATACGTGACCTATTCAGTATGAATTGTACTGGTATACAATTGTCTACATACGTGACCTATTCAGTATGAATTGTACTGGTATTCAATTGTCTACATTCGTGACCTATTCAGTATGAATTGTGCTGGTATACAATTGTCTACATACGTGACCTATTCAGTATGAATTGTACTGGTATACAATTGTCTACATACGTGACCTATTCAGTACAAATTGTACTGGCATACAATTGTCTACATACGTGACCTATTCAGTATGAATTGTACTGGTATACAACTGTCTACATACGTGACCTATTCAGTATGAATTGTACTGGTATACAATTGTCTACATACGTGACCTATTCAGTATGAATTGTACTGGTATACAATTGTCTACATACGTGACCTATTCAGTATGAATTGTACTGGTATACAATTGTCTACATACGTGACCTATTCAGTATGAAATTTAGTGGTAGATATGTCTACTCTGGTTCTATGTCGTGTATTAAGTAGGAGCTGTAGTGGTAGAAATATAACTACTCCTGTGTTCTATGTAGTGTATTCAGAAAGAATTGCAGTTGTAGGAATGTCTACCCCTGTTCTATGTGATGTATTCAGTAAGAATTGTAGTCAAAGAAATGTCTACTCCCGTTCTATGCCCTGTATTGTGTAGGAATTGTAGTGATAAAAATGTCTGTGCCCCCGTTCTCTATTGTGATGTATTCAGTAGGAAATTTAGTGGTGGCGATGTCTCTCCCGTTTTATGCGATGTATTCGGTATGAATTGAAGTAGTAGAGATGCCTACCCCCGTTCTATGTGATGTATTCAGTTAGAGTTGTAGTGATACATGACACACGCTCTATACGGTGTCTACAACACGTGTTGTGCACACATCTGTTACGTGTAATTTGTAGAGCATTCCATAGAATGTTGGCAGCATTGCCCGGTTTAGAAGTTTAGACACATGTAATCAGGACTCTAGTAACTCAAAATACTTTCAATCTCTCCAACGGTCAGTTTTTTCTACAAAGGAGTGTGTGAATATTTGAAATCCGCCGAAGAGAATGCGAGCGGTTATGTCGCGAAAACATCTCACTGAAACCTCATTTAAATTGGTTGGGTCCGGATGATGAGGAAAGAACATGAGAGAAAAAAACAAGAATTTTCCGCGTCTCGTTAAAAAATATGGGTTACAACGAACAATTTCAACACCAAATTTGACCAAATAAAAAACGTTAGACCGTCAGAAATCGAATTTCTTATATAGTGCATGTGTATGTTTCAACTAATTGAAGCTTGAAGAAGCAGAGAACGGGACTGCGTTTATCGAATGGTGGATGGAGACGAATTTCTAAAAATTCTCCCGGTATGGAATGGAAACACTACTGATCAACAAAACCCTAAAAATTCTAAACCCAACCTTCCACCATAAGGCTATTTTGATCGCCTTTTTTATCATAAAAAGTTCATTGGTATATTCCTTTTTCAAGATTCCGCAGCTAAATCAGCTCCCAATGCTACGGAGACATTGAACAAATTACATAGAAAAAATTACTGTCCAGAATTGTCATTATGCTTTATACAATACACGTCTACATGTTGCAAGCATTGTCACAGATGCCTTTAAAATCAAATTCAGATGTTTTCCACACACCATACATCTACGATTTACTACATAGTTTTATTTGATTGACCCTTAAAAAGATCTAAAAATTGCATATTCCAATAATGAACAATGCAGTCCTGTAAAGGTTTCAAACGAAAATTAATAATTTTATCGACCAATATACGACATATCGCACATTGTAAATACATCTGTATTAGAGCAAGTAATATCGAACGCCTCTATTTGAAGACAGCTAATATATTGACCTAAATTCATGTTCGGTATACTAGTGCGTCAAGCAGGCTCCGAAGAGTCTTTTTGCTTATCTACAATGTCAGAAAATGGACTCCTTATTCCCTGACAAAATGCATTCTTACTGAGTTTGGTCTCACTATCGGTGCTTTTCTTAAAGATATAAGTTCCCAGACTTTGTTAGAAAGTAGATAGTTCTGCACTGATGACTGCCTAACATACGCCTGTTGCCTGGCTATACGCCTGTAGTCGTAGCTACACATTGTAACAGCTATTTCTTTTTCAGCTAGTAGTAACTGATGCACCCTCGTGCACCAAGAGGCCTTTGGTTAGTTATCTATTCTCGCTAATGAGGTTAGGTTTCTGTGGGGTTGGACAGACAATCCACGAGGGTCTCAGAAGTTCCTAGCCAGCCTGGTTGCTGTCCTGACCCTCCTATCTAGGCTGAGTAAACCAGTCCTACGATCCCTTAGAACTCTTCCGCCTTATTCTGGCCTCCGCCCCCCCCCCCCTCATTAGTCCAGCCTAAATCTATCACGATCTATTACTGAAATGAAAATATATAGGATAATATGTACCCCTTTAATAAGTGCGCTATGTCCTGAGCCGTGGAGGTAGGTATGTATCGAGCCGTCTTCAGTCGCTGCAACAATTCTCCAGAGATGGATGATGCGGGATTCCTCGGTAATTGGAGGATACATCACCCTGGCCTCTTAATTCCTTCCTTTGCCTGTCTCAAACTCCCTTCCTGCCTCAACCATCGTCCTTTAAATTACCTAATGATGAGAATGCTTTCGATTCACCGCGAGGCCATTTGAAGCGAGAGTTGGCAAGAATTCCTGAGAAGTTTAAATGGCAATCCGTGGTTTTAAAGCCAGGCCACGCAGTCGATATTGGAGGAACCAAGATAAATGGACGCCGCCGCAGCTTGTTTAGTATTTATAAAAACAGAGGAGTCTTGACAAGAATATATTTCCGGATTTGAAACTCGCCGGCTGAATTTTTTCTGGTCTAGATGTGGTCTACGCTCTACGTTTCTGGTACCTTGTCTACTGTGGTATCACATCTTTGGTACCCGATCTACCGTAGTTATATCGGTATCTTGTCTTCTGTGGTATAACATCTTTGGTACGTGATCTACCTTAGTTATATCGGTATCTTGTCTACTGTGGTATCACATCTTTGGTACCCGATCTACCGTAGTTATATCGGTATCTTGTCTTCTGTGGTATAACATCTTTGGTACGTGATCTACCGTAGTTATATCGGTATCTTGTCTACTGTGGTATCACATCTTTGGTACTCGATCTACCGTAGTTATATCGGTATCTTCTCTTCTGTGGTATCACATCTTTGGTACCTGATCTACCGTAGTTATATCGGTATCTTGTCTTCTGTTGTATCACATCTTTGGTACCTGATCTACCGTAGTTATATCGGTATCTTGTCTTCTGTTGTATCACATCTTTGGTACCTGATCTACCGTAGTTATATCGGTATCTTGTCTAATATGGCATCACATCTTTGGTACCTGATCTACCGTAGTTATATCGGTATCTTGTCTTCTGTGGTATCACATCTTTGGTACCTGATCTACCGTAGTTATATCGGTATATTGTCTTATGTGGTATCACATCTTTGGTACCTGATATACTGTAGTTATATCGGTATCTTGTCTTATGGGGTATCACATCTTTTGTACCTGATCTACCGTAGTTATATCGGTATCTTGTCTACTGTGGTATCACATCTTTGGTACCCGATCTACCGTAGTTATATCGGTATCTTGTCTTCTGTGGTATCAAATTTTTGGTACCTGATCTACCGTAGTTATATCGGCATCTTGTCATCTGTAGGATCGCATCTTTGGTACCTGATCTACCGTAGTTATATCGGTATCTTGTCTTCTGTGGTATCACATCTTTGGTGCATGAACTACCGTAGTTATATCGGTATCTTGTCTACTATGGTATCACATCTTTGGTACTCGATCTACCGTAGTTATATCGGTATCTTGTCTTCTGTGGTATCACATCTTTGGTACCTGAACTACCGTAGTTATATCGGTATCTTGTCTTCTGTGGTATCACATCTTTGGTACCTGATCTACCGTAGTTATATCGGTATCTTGTCTTCTGTGGTATCACATCTTTGGTAAATATAGAACAGAATGATTTCATATAGCATGCGTTATATATACCATGAGAATACCCCGTGGCGATCCTCTGCTCTATTCCTCTCATTACAACAGTATCACTGATAAGATAGGTTCAGAATCGTCAAATGTGTGTATATTTACATATAGCGCGATATAAATAGGATAGATAGTCTGAAGAATAATTCAGGAAATAATCTCTTTATAGGGAGTGTAGAAAATAGTCGTGTTGAATAGTTTCAACTCTCATATATAGCTGTATATAACTGTCCATTAGGGATTACCTCGGGAATTCAAATTGTTGAATGAACTAGTGCCAAAATTTCCGATTTAGCTATCTCTCAAATTCTTCGCTTCGACGGTATAATGTGGTAGTGTAATGGCAACAATGAGTATTAAACAATCAAGTACAGTATTATTAATTAAAATTTTGGATTGAATATTTTTATTGAAATCTTCCGAAGTGGGGTGAAGTGCCCATAAAAGAATATTTGAGATCAAACTTATCGAAATATATCACTGAAAATATTCAATCTAAGATGATGTTCATGGCAACATTAATGAATTTCATATTAATTGCTCTATATTTCGCAATACAATCAAGTCCATATATCAAAAATACAAAGTGATATTTAAATTGAATAAATTTGCATAATCTATAACCATGCTATATATCGTACCACACATGTGCATTTCTGCGGGCTATATGTAAATAGAGTAGTAGAGGTAATGGCTGCCAGAACAAGGGTGTTTGCATAGGATTGTTATGTATTGGCAGCTATTACCCATGATGTACGGTGGTGATTTGCCCGGGCCTCCATTTATTCCGGCGTCCCATCAATGATTTACTTTAAATAAATTTGACTTTTCCCCCACGCACAGACAGCATCGTCGATATCTTATTGATCTGCTGGACGGTAGATAGGGATGTGCAGGTGGAACTGTCTTATGTTTAAAAATTTATGTTAAGACCATCCATAGTTTATACGCCACGTGAGACTTCACACCGCGGAAGATATTTTAACATTTATATAATTTCTCCACGTATGTGTTGCACATGTAATTCAAAGCTAGAAGTGAATATAAGAGACTTTGAAGCTAAAAATTGATCTAACCAAGAAGTCAGTATGTCAGTTGGTATGACTTAGAAGTAAGAATAAATAGAAAGTTAAAAGTTCATTTGACCTAGAGATTAGAGTAAAAATGAAGTTAAACATTATTGCGCCCTTAAAATGAATGTAAATATAAGGATTAAAGATGTATATGATCACTTTGTAACAATGGTTGGGTTTGTACTAAATGCCAGATAATTATCGAAACTTTCGAATGTTTTTTTCTAATGTTTCACTATCATTGTGTTGCGCTTAGACGATGAAGCTATAATATGATACATTTTTGAAGGTAGCTTTTATTGGCTTTGTTCTCATTGTTCTAAATTTGAACCGAGTGGTTCCTTCACTGATACACGGATAACTTACAACAACATGGAAACCAATGGGAAACTACCCCATGGAATTCCATATTCCCCTTGTGGTAATAACGGCGATATCGAGGTTGTTTACACAGGACAGTATAATTATATATGTTTCTCTCAAATCTTATGTACAAGTTTACTCCTTAAATATCTCTACCAAGTATTCCTATACATTTTTAAAAATATTTTTAAATCGGATGTTTTGTGTGTTTTATTCTAGAATAGCCATTTTATACTGCCCTTACTGATATAATAGGATAAAATAAGGAAGGCCTGGCTCATCCGTGTTGAACCCTCCCAGTGTTCTCGTCATTATTGTATTGGGCTGATTTGCATTGCTACTGAAGCTAACTTCTTGGGAAATTTATTTCAAATTAACTATGGGAACATAAACTTTGAGGACAGTAGAAAAACACAACATACTTCGACAGCACAGATCTTCCACAAAGATCAAATAAAAGTATTTTAAACATAATATCAACATGGCAATTTTATCATTGCAGTAAGGGTAGGAGGGAATTATTTTATTTTTGAAAGAAAAGAGCGCGTCGTAAATAGTTTGCATTTCTTATAACGAATAGCCGTTAATGCATAGCATTTCTCTAAGGTATATTCATTTATTCAAAGCAGCCTAATACAATATTAGAAGGTTCAGATAGATTATACTGGAAACTACTGGGAAGTTTCACCAGTATGTTTCATCGCACAGTGAGAGGTGTCGAAGTTGTTCCATTTTTTTTGAAGAGAGAGAGTTTACAATGACCAATTTACATATCTCAAATAAAGATAAAATATTAACAATTCACGAGGCGTATGAAAATTTTAAATAAAACAATTATTCTACCACCATTACTGCAATAATTAAAATATAATGAGCGGGCCTAGTTCATCAGTTGTGAACTCTCCCGGTGGTTTCGCCAGTTTAGTCTACCATACCGCTCTATTGTATTTTGTTGCTCTATGTAATAAAATAATATATAAAACTGGTTATACAGCTGAGGGGTCCAACACTGATGAGCCAGGCTCTCCCATTATTTTAATCATTACAGTAAAGACAGTATAAAATTGGTTTTATTTAAAATAATCATACGCGTTTTAAATAGTTAAATTTTATTATAATAGATTGTGCGCTAATATATTGTGTTGAACAGAGAAATATGTGTTTGTATTGTGGCGCTGGACTAGGTAGTGTTATCTGGAAGCCGGCCGTGGTATAGGCACACACCGGCGCTAAGAACATCCGACTAATTGATAATCAATATTTCAATTATTCCTTCCCACCAATCGATTCCACCGAACGCCAATACCTTAATTAATTTGATTGGCTAATCCAAACCTGCGCCCCAGAGATTGGGTGAAGAAATGCCAGACCTCCATTTTTAACTCTTGACTCCATGACCGGAGTTCCTGTATCAGATAGGGATATTCGTCTTCTTTGTGGTTCAAATTCAAATATTTCTAATAATTAATATAAATTATCGTGATAAAAAAAATAAATTGTTGTATATAAAGCCTATATTACATATCCCACACAAGGTAGAAATAAAACATCTCGTGTTTGTAACATCACTTTATACCTCGCTTCAAAATAAAAAAATATTGCGTCACAATATTTTTTTAATCCAACTCTTTTATTGAAGCACTACGTAGTCTGGGTGCTTTCACGAGCGCCTTGTGTCGCGTGAATTTGAAGATATTTGTTTTTGAACGTTGAATAAACGTTCTTGTTTGCTTACTATCTATTTACATATTTAATCTTATTCAATAACTTTATATATATATATTCATATTACTTGGGCTTTATTGTCATTTATCATTGAGTAAACGTCTGTTGTATCGTTCCACCAATTCCACGTGTCACAATATTTAGTCAATAAAACCCACACTTATATAGGTGCAGCCTGCCGTTTCTTATTCCATCGATACCAAAGTCAACCTTCTCATTCTTTCTTTTCTACCATCGCAGAAAGGTTCACAGAGGGTGTGGTGATCGAATATTAAAGATAAGCAACAGAATACTTATAAAATATTTTGATAGATGGCATTCTAGTATATTAAAAAAACTTATTATTTTAGAAAACTGATGCAATATTCATTAATCAATTTAAAGAATGGCAAAACAGCTCATGATATATTGTAGTTGTGTATTGAGAATCTGTTGGCTGCAATTTCTTGGAGAATGTTATCCAGTTGGCATTCAGAACTTCTATTGACGTGTGTGTGTGGGACCAAGTTATTATTAATAAAGGAGAATATATAAGTTTGCTATTGTCGAGTTTTGTTTTCACTTTAAAATAAACAGATTAAACTCTACTTTAGAATTGATAATTTAACACGTGTTTTTCTTCCAAACAGTATCACACTGTCTAACTGAGAAGAAAAATTACTGGTAGGGCTGGCTCCAAATTCCATACTGATTCAATCGCATTTATACCAGAAAACTGTTTGATAGGGTAGGAACAAATATTCGCGATGTATAGTTCCGATTCTCAAATACAAATCGCGTTCTATTATATTAAATAGAAATTTTGACTAATATATATATATCTTTTTTTGTAAAAAAAAAACTGTGGATGTTTTTATTAACTCAATAAGATATATGATTCATGATGAGACGGTTTTAACTTTTTAAACATTCCCGCGGTAATTATATTTTTAGTCAGTTTAATTACGGACAAATTTCTACCACCGTTGAACGGAGATGCTCCGAGGGACTTGTTCATCCGTGTTGAACCCAGATATTGCCCGTGATAATCTTTGTGGGTAGTTATCGACTATATTTACTGTAAGTGTACTTCATCTCTACACTCGTAGAAATTAATTCCAATTTTGTGCCATAGTTCCGTTTGGTTACTTGCACTCACCGATTGGGTGTCGCACAATCTTCCACCAACCCTTAATAAACATAAAACAAGACAGGTTATCACTTTTGACAGCTATCTTGCGCGGTCTCATGACTTGAAAAACTTTCTAACCTTGTTCATCTTCATTCTCGATGCAACTTCCAAGCCGAGGTCCCTCTCACTTGGTTCCTTATCCTACGACGACCTCTCAAACTTGGCTTCCCACCCTCAGATATAATTACAGGGTTTTATAAACTTTCTACAACAGTCGTTTTACAACTATGTTCTTATAAATCAATCCTCTTCAATGAAAGATTTGGAAGAGTCATCAGTGTTTAATCCCTTCTAATATACGTAGGTTTGAAGGTATAATCGTAGAAGAGGATTGTTATCGAATTATGAATCTATTTTGTTGCATTCTAGCTATGCATTGGGTTTACACTGCCCACCAGCGACACTTCACGTGTCAACATATCGCTTTTATTGCATACTTATAGGGACTCATAATTCCACACACGCGCTAACACACATTTAGCATTGACCTGTTTAGTCATAAACTTCAAACACCCGAGCATACAAATAATGAACAAACTGGTTAAGTGTAGTCCCAATTAAACACACGCATATTTATATCACAAAAGAAGCCACATTTTATATGCAAATATACTCTTCACCTCTTCAAACACACTTTCAATATGTTTACATAGTAGAATCTGGCCTGAAATTCAATCCCCAAATAAACATACACACATAACCTTTTAATACACATTCACTTCACATATTAAAACTCACCAATTCTAACGAACTTGCATAAGAGAAGGAACCAGGCCAATATCAGCTTCTGAATAAATATAGACATTGCACCTTCAAGAACACATAGGTTTCACATAACAAACAAAGGAATGAAGAACTTCTCTCGGACCAAATAAAGGCAATAATAGTCCAACCCCACTTGGCCAGCCACGAAGATAAATAAATCCTGCCCGATTCTCTGCGACGGTAGAACTTTTTCTTCCTTATTTTAAAATATTTTTTTCTCCCAGAGATGAGGCCTTCTTTAAAATACAAAGGAATCTTAATGTATGCGTTAAAGACGGAAAAGAGCTATTTGTCAAAGTAAAAAAAAAGGCCATTAGGCGTCGGTGTCTTTAGGTTTGGCTCTTTTCCTTTCTCCAAATTTCTTTTACCCCGGCACATTTGTATGGCATTCCAATTCAATTAGAACCCCTCATGTTACTAATCACGGAATCGCCTGCTTAATAGGCCTAACTTAATATGAAGTCGATTTATTATGGGTTTTGTGGGGCCAGTTGGCATTGTGCCTATGGCCGTGGTGGCGGTACCCTAGAATGGAATAAATGTAAAGTTGGCCGTGCGCGGTAGAGAATAGGAAAGATGGAAGAGCAATATGTAAATAGACCGAAATGTATAACAAATTTACATTTCTGATTATGGTGTGGGCGATGGTAAAATTTACAAGGCAATTTTTAAAGATATTGGTGTGGACACGCATGCATACGTTTGATTACTGCTTTGGGGATTTTCTTCATTATCATTATTGTTGTATATTTCACGAAACCTCCAATAAGCCCGGATAGGTGTAGATTATACAAAGTACGCTAGGGAAATTTTACGATACGCTTCAAAACGTGCACACGCTTGGGCACGAGTTCGAAAATGCTGATATCTATTTATATCTGAATGGTTCTCTCTCAAAGGTTCTCTCGACTCCTAGAGGTTATTCTTCTTCAAATTATGAAATGTGGCAAAGTATTAGCGAATTTCATATTTGACCATGAATTAATTCCGGTCTATTATGCGCTATAACTTTGTACGTGGTTCAAACATTGAGGGCTATTTGCAGGAAATTACTTCTGTACTTGGAATTGAATTTTTCTTATGGTACTCTATCATAGTTAGACGTTATCAGAAGTGTCAGAGTGTCGGTTTCGTTATGAAAGATACTCCAAAGTAAGAACGTCCATCCTCACCAATCAATGATGAAATCATAGCTGCACTCATGAAAATTAGGATAGACACATAACCTATCGTCAGATAGTACAGACATTCCGTACGACTCGAAATTAAATGTGTCCCCGCTAAGTGCCCTATGTCTTAGCCTATAATAATGTGGCACGAAGCTATTTCATGGGGCCAAGAGATGCTCAGAGGTTTTGATAATAGATAATCTCTTTATATCAGTAGCACCATAACAGGTAATGAAACATTACTCTATTGTTATGGTATATTAACTAAACCCAAAAATAAAGGTTGGGTTTTTAATGATAAAATCACACGTGTGTCTGTGTTAAAATCCAGATATATATATAGGGAAGACAATATTACATATGTTCTTTACTGTCGGGGGTGTTGTGGAGCGTGTGGCGTTGGAAAACAATAAACAGCCTTTATCAAGTGTTACACGGATATTATTGCCTTCCTAAAGTTTTTCAAGATCTAAAAAATATACGCCTACCTTTAAGAGCTGACACAAGACTCTCTTCTACGATGGCAATGATCCCGTTTACCAATCTGAAGTCAGCATCGACTATTTGGCACGTGCTGGACCAAAACTGTTGGATTATCCGCGACTAGATCTGTTTTAAATAAGCAAGGCGACTTTCTTTCTATGAAAGTTTTTTAAGAGCGTGGGATAACAATTTCAACCTGTTCTCTGAAGAAAGATGGAACATTTGGTTTGATGGTTGGTTTCGAGTGAAGTGTATATCTAATGACGGTGGTGTGGTGAAACATATTTTCCCAGACATTGCGAATTTTGAGGAACCATTTTAAAAAGTTTAATTAACATGTGCTTCCTTTAATTAGTTTAGAATATTACCTGTAAATAAAAGCCTTTATTTTATCAATAAATATAAGAGAATAACGCGCGCGCCATCTATATATGAGAAATTGAACTACAAAGCACGAATGTCTCTTTTAAAAATTCTTAGGTTCATTTTTATCATTCATAATAATATAAAATTAACAAATTACATCTATATATTAATTGTGAAATATAATTATTGAAAAAACATAAGGAAGTTGCGTATTTTGATGTCGGCAATTGTCTTTTTTTTTTTTTTAAGAAGACAAAGGCATTTTTTTTCACACTTGGTTATCTCGTGTGTCTTCAATAAAGGTCACTGTAATATCTTTCAGAGTTAATGTCTGAATCTCGATATACATGAGAAAATATACAAATTGCTCAATTTTTATCCCAATTAGTGTATTTTACTCAAGAGTTCAAAATAAACAACTTAATAATAGATGTGAAAAAATAGTACAAATGTGATATTGTACTGGGAGAATAGTTGATATTTATTCCGATAGATGGGGCAAGCCATCAACCACTTTCAGTTGCACGATAAGGAGATGCCTTTTTCTTAATTAATAATAGATATTTTCAATTGTTCACCAAACAACTGCACTTAGTAAATTCTAATTTTAAAATATCGTTATATATATTATAATATAGTAGAATAAAAAGTATTTTCCGAAGACTCAGAAAAAAATGGAAAAATTCACGCTCTGTCTCAGTGTTTATTTATTTTATAGAGCCGAACACGGTGTGTAGTTTTGAAATCAAGATCTTGGTTAATGATAAAGTATCGTTGTAAGCCACTAACCATATTTCTACACACCTTAGGCCAACAAACCTATATCAAATATCTGAATCATATATCTCCGCAGTGTGGTGGCTATACCCGAAAAGTCAAAACCCAATCGAATTGTTATTTTAATAAGTAATTTTGTAGGAGGTTTGAGTTAAACAACCGCGTTTTCGACTTATTTTTATTTGTTTCTCATGAAACGTGATATCTCCTTAGAAAGTACTAGCGAGTCAAATTATTATATATACAAGTATCAGAGTCATCAACAATCAATTCTGTCATCGTTTGCTTTTGTGAATGGAATAAATACCCAAATATGGCCATTTTTTATAAGCATCGGTGGTTCAGTGGTAGAATGCTCGCCTGCCACGCGGGCGGCCCGGGTTCGATTCCCGGCCGATGCATTTTTTTTTTTCTTTTTACAATTTTTAAAACTCATTTATATTATTATAAAGTTTTCTTGCCAAGTATAGATTCAGTAGGGATTGGATGTTTTCTAGAATTGTTTAAACAAATGTTCGTTAGACAAACCTTTACTCGGGTAAAAACCGGGCGAAGCCGGGTACATCCTCTAGTAATGCTCTATAAACTAAGAAATATCAAAAACCTTTCGCAATGAGTTAGGTTAGACACATAACCTATCGTCAGATAGTTCAAACATTCCGCACGACTCGAAATTAAATGTGTTCCCGCTAAGTGCCCTATGTCTTAACCTATAATAAGGTGGCACGAAGCTATTTCTTGGGCCAAGAGATGCTCAGAAGTTTTGATAATAGATCATCTCTTCATATCAGTAGCACCATAACAGGTAATGAAACATTACCATATTGTTATGGTATATTGCGAAAGGTTTTTGATATTTCATAATAATAAATCGCAATTTTCCTATATTTGAAACAAAGAAATGTAACAGTTTCCACCTATATAGACATGTGCTGCAGTCGTAAATATTCAGTGTTGAGGTAACATGTCATTGTTCAATAACCATTAAAAAACAACTAAGTACTAAACCATATATCGAAAGAAATGCTGAGTTAGTCAAGAAGGCCTGTGGTTGCTATGGGTGAGTTACTTATGCAGCCCCTGGGCATCCAAGATCTACGGGACAAGTTGGCTATCTTCGCAGACTATCTAATACGCTCAAAGCATCTACCATGATAAATATTTGAAAGTTTAGAACACACCTTGAGGATAATATATAGTTTCAATGTTGAAATATAACCACAAGCACACATATACATGCAGAGATAAAATCTAAACGTTTACATTTATCTAGAGATTGATGCATAGTTGAAGGATAATTATCTATAAAATGGCACGCGGTGGCGTTTTCATCAGACCTTCGATAAAAACAACGCTGGTGGCCCGTGCATGCCGGGAAAATAAGGCAGCAGACAGGAATAATAGTCGCGAGGGAAGAAAAAAAGGACCGTTATAAAACCAAATCTTTGGGGGAATCTTCTTTTCTGCAAGGAGCTCATCCTCTTAAAATAAATTCACTGATTAAAGGATTTTGTAGTTGTGAAGAAATTGACTTTTTAATTGGTGTATCGATTTTTTGGAAGTTGATTAGGGAGGGAGGCTGCAGAACGGTCTTCATTACGGGAAGCCATATTAAATTCCACCTCCCCCTACACTTTACGATAGGGGGCAGCAGTGAGGGGAGAGAGAGAAAATGTCTTCCCTCCCTCCCCTCGGGGGAATGTGCCAGCAGACCCACCAGATACCGCTTGTTTCAGTAAATGGGTTTCCCGCCCTCTGAACAAACATTTATGGTTTTGGGTTAGAATGATTCTTGCTGTTTCCTCACAAAAGAGTATTAATATTTTCTCCTGACGGTGAAAGGGCCTCTTGTAGGATCCTATCAAACTGAGCCTATGACACGGGTTAGCACAGCTCTTTAGTTAGCTGAAGAAGGGCTTACCCGAAAGCATCCTTTAATCAATAAATAAAAGAATTACGGAGTCTTATTCTTTTTGTGATAACGTTTTCTGTAAAATGATGGAGTCCTACGACTTTACACTCGACTGTTGGATTTGTAAATATATCTGAAATACTTTGAAACACTGATAGGTTATAAATCTTTGTTTGAATGCAACAATGGTTCACGTTGTTAATTTAAAATCTTTCTGGGCGTGCTCTTATTCAAGGTTGAGAAAAGTGAGAACCGAAAGCTTCTAATTAAAAACGTGAGATAAGCTGTGGTCGTTTATCCAATTTATAAAATATTTAAAAAAAAAATCAATTTCAAATTGTTTTGGTCGCATAATGTCAGTCTTGTAAGCTAAAATCTGAGAATTTATGATTTCAAATATATTTTCCTCTTTTTCCATATTAGCATTTTTATTTTTTTAACATTACTTAAATTTCCTATTTTCAAAGAAAACATAATATAAAAACTTAATGTGTTTGATGGAAATTGATTTTTAACTTCTATAACTATGCTACCTGATCTAAAATAAAGACTAGAGAGAGAGAAAACACACACACTTTTGATCTAAACATTAAAAAAAAAGTAGTATATACAAAATTATTATCCTTTAATTTTTTAGTTCTATTTGAAAGACTATCACGCGCAATTTATATATAGGAATAAAACTATTGAGTACGAATATTGATCGTTTTAACATCTTTCTATTGTCCTAACTCCAATGAAAAATATTTTGGGAGGGCTTGTTTCATCAGTGGTGATCCCTCCTAGTGGTTTTGCCCATTTAATCTACCAAACCGCTTTTTTAGAGCTCTAATACCTACATATAATTCTACTGTACTGAAAAAAGAATATATCTATAATTTTTTTATGCTAAAACTAAAAGTCCTTCCATCAGTGTTCCATATATAAGAAGAATGAGATCCAATACAGTATTAGAGCTCCAAAAAAGCGGTATGGTGGATTAAAATGGCGAAAATACTGTGAGGGTTCACCGCTGATGAGCCAAGAACTCCCAATTTTTTTTTTATCGCAGTAAGGAGAATAAAAAGTTCATTTTATCAGAAAAAAATATATAAATTCTTGCTTAAGTTATATTACTTCTACTTGTGCTAAAAGATTATATGAATACCATATATCGGCTCTATTGTAATTTTATGTTGGTTTTATTTTAGTTCTAAAAGAACGTGGGATATAGAAAAATTTAAAATGAAATCCCTGTCTTCATTCGAGGATGTTCTACATCTCGGACCTGGAGGAATGTCAGGATAGGACACCGCACTCACCGATCTATCAGCTAAATGTGCGATCTCTTAGTAACGCTCAATGGGATGCTTATATGTGAACAAGCTTGATGATCGAAAGGTATATTGTCTATATAAAGGATATTCCTTAAAACACATTTAATCAATAATTATTGAAATTTGCGTATATATATTTGTATGTGAAAAAAACAATAAAAAATATAGAATAGGTCAGGTGTCGATATTAATCTATTATAATAAAAATTTCTCAAGAAGCTACTGAGACCAAATTTTGGCCGTACAGGTACAGTTTGCACCACGCTTACGAGGGCTAACAGCCCGAAAGGCGTTCGTGGTTGACTTTTTTTTTTATTTATCAAGAACTTGGGTTGACCAAATATCACGGAGAAAGTTAAACGTTTAGTTTATTTTTGCTCCACTAGATGGCGCTCTGCCAACTATAAAAGCTCATGTGAGCCTGGTCAGGATATGCCTCTTTTGTTTTTAATATATTTATATGTGAAAAATTATCTATGTATAATAGAGAGCATAGTGTGACTTGTACATTGATTGTATATGTTTTATATAAACAGAAGTTATAAAATTTCGCTCAAGTGCCTGACCTGGAACTTCATTACAGATATGACTGGGTAGGTTTCTCCTCTTTCCTTTCAAACATAAACTTCAGCCCTTAAATTCTGCTTTTTTATTCGAAGCATTGGATGTCTGAGATATTTTAAAGTCATGTCTCGACACCGCGTACTTCTCGTATATGATATAACGTATTGTTTTAACGGACCTTCTAAGAAGGACGGTACACCGACGCCGTTGTATTGAAGCCAGAACCTAAACTGACAAGTATGGACAAGTGCAGGCTGCAGTTGTATTGGAGTCAGAACCTAAACTGACAAATAATGACAACTGCAGACTGCGGTTATATTGGAGCCAGAACTTAAACTGACAAGTATGGACAAGTGCAGGCTGTAGTTGTATTGGAGCCAGAACCTAAACTGACAAATATTGACAACTGCAGACTGCGGTTATATTGGAGCCAGAACTTAAACTGACAAGTATGGACAACTGCAGACTGCGGTTATATTGGAGCCAGAACTTAAACTGACAAGTATGGACAAGTGCAGGCTGCAGTTGTATTGGAGCCAGAACCTAAACTGACAAATATTGACAACTGCAGACTCCGGTTATATTGGAGCCAGAACTTAAACTGACAAGTATGGACAAGTGCAGGCTGCAGTTGTATTGGAGCCAGAACCTAAACTGACAAATATGGACAACTGCAGGCTGCAGTTGTATTGGAGCCAGAACCTAAACTGACAAATATTGACAACTGCAGACTGCGGTTATATTGGAGCCAGAACTTAAACTGACAAGTATGGACAAGTGCAGGCTGCAGTTTTATTGGAGCCAGAACCTAAACTGACAAATATTGACAACTGCAGACTGCGGTTATATTGGAGCCAGAACTTAAACTGACAAGTATAGGCAAGTGTAGGCTGCAGTTGTATTGGAGCCAGAAACTAAACTGACAAGTATGGACAACTGCAGACTGCGGTTGTATTGGAGCCAGAACCTAAACTGGCAAGTATGGACAAGTGCAGGCTGCAGTTGTATTGGAGCCAGAACCTAAACTGACAAATAATGACAACTTCAGGCTGCGGTTGTATTGGAGCCAGAACCTAAACTGACAAGTATGGACAACTGCAGACTGCGGTTGTATTGGAGCCAGAACCTAAACTGACAAGTATGGATAACTGCAGACTGCGGTTGTATTGGAGCCAGAACCTAAACTGACAAGTATGGACAAGTGCAGGCTGCAGTTGTATTGGAGCCAGAACCTAAACTGACAAATAATGACAACTGCAGGCTGCGGTTGTATTGGAGCCAGAACCTAAACTGACAAGTATGGACAACTGCAGACTGCGGTTGTATTGGAGCCAGAACCATAACTGACAAGTATGGACAAGTGCAGGCTGCAGTTGTATTGGAGCCAGAACCTAAACTGACAAATATTGACAACTGCAGACTGCGTTTGTATTGGAGCCAGAACCAAACTGACAAGTATGGACAAGTGCAGGCTGCAGTTGTATTGGAGCCAGAACCAAAACTGACAAATATTGACAACTGCAGACTGCGGTTGTATTGGAGCTAGAACCTAAACTGACAAATATTGACAACTGCAGGCTGCGGTTGTATTAGAGCCAGAACCTTAACTTACAAGTTTGGACAAGTACGCGTACACAAAAAAGCGGTTTATTAAATAATTGCCTCGGAATCCCATCAGAGCGCGACCTAATTGAAGCACAAAGAGTTTAATTTCCCTTTGGAATCCCTCCCTTGAGGATTTTTACACCTCCTCCAGCATCTTTTTGTTCGCTCGCAGGAATTAAACCTTCGTCCCTCTCCCCTGAGAGAGAGTTCTCCTATCTGACATTACAGACCATAAATACCCGCAGTTTTTGTGGGATTCCAACTGTCACACCACCATGTTACCTGCTCTCATATTACTTCGAGCATCGCTCCTAGATCTTGTCAAATGCCCGTCCGGAGGAGTTTTAAAGTCAAAATTCAATATACCATTGTGCTCTACAAAATTTTCCAAACATGTTTAAACACTCACAACTGTAGACGGAACCTGTATCTTCTCTATCCTGTCATCCTTTGTCTGAGGAAAATACCTACCTTCACTTGTTCTGTTTTTACATATTTGTTGTGCGAGGCTTCAGTAACTAACTGTGTTGACACTACTGTTGACATCTCAAACTGACAAATGTCATGAAATAAACTCAACTATCTAAGAGCATTTATATATTTCTACACTTCATCCTCTATACATCTTTTGGAAATTTCACACGTGAATTACATTGTCTATGTTATTGTGAATTATTGAAAATATATAGACCACTATAGGAATGTAAAATCAAAAAAGGCCTATTCTTACCACTTTTACGTGAACTTTTTAGATGGCAGAACGCCATCTAGTGGTACAGAAATCAACTAAACGTTGATTTAGCCTTTTCCCTGATATTTGGCCAATCCATTTTCTTAATAAATCATTATTTTTTCACGTATAGGGATTTATATCGATAGAGTAGCTATTTGTAAATATTTATAAATAGCTGTTAATCAAATCTTAAGTACAGGTTACATTAAAACCAAGGATATTTTAATGAGATATAAACAGAGTAGTGTCTAATATAACATTAAAGCGGTATTGTTGAAAGAACTGACGATACTGCTTGGAGAGTTCACCAATGATGGGCCAGGTCCTCCATATATATCCTCATCACAGTAAGATTAGTAGAAGTATAGAATTTTATTAAAAAACCTCGCGCTGTCTCACACAGTGGGTAGTTAGCTATGAAGAGCCACGATGGAATCTCCATTGACGTACACACGTTGTGTCTGACCTCAACACCCCAGTTAAGCTTGAATAAATAAATAGATCAGACAGAGAGCAAACACACCCAACATTGCATGCCGGGAGAAATGGCGGCTATAACCGCGTCTTCCTTATCAGACTGACCGGAAGTGGACATCCAAGTGTCGCGATTGTCCTCTCCACTTCCTTCAGTGCGACATCTCCCCCAACTCTCTCTCACTCAAGTTACCCAAGTAGATCTGTGGTATGGGTGTAGTATATTCCTTGGAGAAAAACATTGTTCCGATCAATTGAAGTTTGATTTTGATTTGTTTTAAAGGCGAATTTCTAAAACAAAGGTGGGGATAAAAACAATAAAATATAAACTATGCCCTGTTGAAGGACTGACAAGTCCGAAAGCTTGAAAAAAAAAAAAGATATACAAGAAACTTAGCCCTGGGAGCTTTATTTATTTTATAAAAACTCAGTTTAGCTGTGTTAGGTCCACATCGTCGCAGTTTTTGAATCTACCTGACTAAAGATACCATAACTCGACTTGTTCTGGTTGGATTAGAAACATGCCCTTAATAAACGATATAAGCATTTAATCTGGATAGTATAGAGAGGATAATTAATTATATATTTGAAATATGAAATTTTGAAGGAAAAAGAAATGCATTTATTCTGTTAATATAAAAATACGGCATCAATTGACCCTGATACTTGACAGTCTCTTGTCAGTCTCTGAGCATCTCTTTTTAAATTCAAGAAAGCGCGTGTCCGAAATATCGAAATCTTTCAAAATTTTCCAAAATTAATAATGAGGCTTTGTCACTGAACTGGGGATTTCAGAATGTAAAGACTGACAACAGCACAATTTGTGTCTATTTCGACAGGAGAGGTGTTTTCCAAAATGTAACCAAGTATTTTTATATAATCGTGTTTTCCATTTTACACGAACTCGAGGTTTGAACAACACACACTCTTCAGTTTAGAAGATTAGACTAGAAAAAATTTGTTTCCAGCAGCATCCTTAAAATCTTTGTTTCTATCTATATTATTGGTGTTTTCTCTCTCTAATTATAAATAAAAGGTTTTGACCAATCTATTGGAATAAAATATCAACGAATCGTTGAAATGTATTCTAATAAAAGGGAATGCATTCAATTATTCAATTAGTTGTGTAAACAAAAACATTTTTTGTTATCATTTCACCACCCGATCTTCTCTTTTATTCAATTTTTTATGAATAGTAAGATATTCAGAAGTACCAATAGTTATGGGATATTCTTATGTTTACGTTGTGACTTAGAAAACATGGCGGTATACCAGAAGGCTATTAGATTCTGCAATATATACCCTGGAATACACTAAGGTAGTTTTTGCTTCCGTACATACTAATCATTCAGATAAGGAACCATGCGTATCAAAATTCCTATTTATTTTCGGCACATATTAGCTCTATTACTTAGAGAATAATCTATTCCCGTTCTCAGACACACACAACACAATGGATATTCTGGTGAAAACACAATCAGTAAAAGCCAATTTGAAATGTGTTTCTAGAAGTTCATGTTAGAGAATACAAACCTTGCAGGCGCGTTATTGCTATGAATACAAACCTTGCAGAGAGAGATAAAGAAGGAATATTTTGAACATTAAAAACTTTCAACAACCAGGATTCTGCAATATACCCAGAATACACAAAGGTATTCCCTCGGTGCATATTAATCTTCCAGATAATGAAACATCCGTACCAAATTTCATGTTTATATTCAGCATATATAGTCTACTAGCGGACGTACACGGCTTCGCCCGGGTTTTACCCGAGTAAAGGTTTGTTTAACGAATCTCTCGATAAAGTGAACATATTTTCCCCGGTCCCTTGAAAAATACGCGATAAGTTGAATAAAATCAATATTAATTGGTTCCCTCGATAATTGGAAATTAAAGGAATAGTATCTTGCCTTGGAATTGTATCATTATTCTTGTCTTAAATAAATTGCCGTGTCATCCTGAATTTTGTCTTTCCTAATTTTCTACATTACAAAATCATCGTATCATCATGATAATATTTAGAGCAGATTGTTGAATTATAACAGATAAATTAGAATATTTATCTTGATTATTTCTAGGCGAAAAGTTATTTCAAAAATTTTATTTGCTAGAAACCTTCCCAGTACTATACTAAATAACTTCCCAAAGTTTCATGGCGTTTTGGACAGACACACACACATACATTCATTTATATATATATATAGATTACTTCGAGAATTTTGGAAAGAGAAACAATCGATTCCTGTTCTCAACGGATATTCTGGTCAAAGCACAATCAGTAAAAGCCAAGTTATGGAATGTATTTCAAACCTCGCAGCGTTAAAACCTCATTAAACTTTCCACGACCACGTTTGGCCTAGATGATCGCAATGAACAGAGGTTTGTGACTGCTAATATGATAGTGTTGATATGTCCAGAAATGAAGATTTCGAGAGAAGTAGTAGACCGATTAAAGCTCGTTAGAAAATTTGGTTGAGACTTTTAAGAGGAGATGGATTTATGAAAAAATAGCTGTAGAGGGGGATATTATTTGTAAAATAGCAACAGACAAACGATAATTATACTAATGGCCTGAAAGGTAAATAGAGGCTATGAAACACTAAAGAGAAAATATGAAGAAAGAGAGAGAGTTATGGCTCTACTGGGAGCTTGATCAAGAATAGAAGATAAGAAATGATACTATAAGTACATCACATGTCTTCATGAGATAAATCAGTCTGGACACCGTTTGTTTGCTTGAAAATACCTATGAGGTTTGATTCGTTGAAGATTCGGGATCCATTGCTATATGCAATTGGTGTAACTAAACGCCTCAATGTCGGTCAGGACCCTGGGTCTCTATACTGAGAGTCACCGACCGATCTTAACATCTCAGCTAAACTGGACAATGGTCGCAGACAAAACAACAATTGTCACCATCCATCATCGGAGATACAAACACACTAAGATATAAATTTTATTTTTCCACCCGACACCTCCGGTCATTAGCTCTGTAGAAGATGATCTACATCGTGTGATGGAGTCCTCCTCATCATTAATTTCATCAGTTGTGTCGTCGTTTGTTTTTCCGTTGCACGCTGGGGCGGAAATTTCTACTCGGATTCTTCTGCAGCGTCTTTTATTGATGACATTCTAAAGTTTCAGAGCGTAGCCATCTGTAAACATTATATATAAGTTTAATTCTATATGGAATCAATAGCTCGTGATATATATTAACACACACATATACTATTTATAGACCGTATTATAGAGTAACCGTATTAAACGTATAACTCTTCATCTCTATTAACGACATGAAACTATTGAAGCATGCATCGCCTTGTTATGGTATTTTAACGTATTATTGTAATTTGGTACATTACGGTACATCAAAATAATGTAGCTTCACATTTTTGTTCTCCCTCAACAAAATCCTCAAACAACCATTTAAAATAAAGTGTAATCTCCTCCAGCAATTTTCAATTCCATTAGAATTATTATCGTTATTGTTCGCCTTATTCAAATTATCGTTAAATGGAAATATATAAAACTCTATACCCCATATTCACGTCGCACAAACGCCTTTTGATCTGATCCCTATATATATTCAGATCTGTATTAACCTACTTTAACGTGTTTCTTTAACGTAAATAGATGGAAGGGAAGTAACAGAAATAGAGAACCAATCAGCAGGTAACTACAAAGGACACCATATATATATATATATATATATATATATATTAAAGCGTATATAATTATTTTATGATGGTAAACAAACGGTGTGGCCACCACAGATGTGTAAGATTCCCCATGTAGGATATCTCTAACGAACTTCGGTTGTTTGTAAAAGACACACAGCTAATACTACGACTTAAGTATAGAACGAGTAGACCCTGGCACAACGTGCTGCCGTTGGAATGCAGGCCACCCAGGCCGGCCGGAAGTCATAAAAGAAGTTTTATTCATTTTAAGAGAGAGATCTGGATGGGTGAAGCCATTGTGTTGAATTATAAAAGTTATGGGTCCTCTATGACCTGAACCTACGTGCTCTAAATCTAGAAAACTCGGCACACTTTGCTGTGAAGATAAATTACCTTAAGAGTTACTGCTCTAGGTAATTCGTCTTCCTTTTTTACAATAGAATTACATCTAAATAATAATTCACTGTGGACAATTACGGGAGAAATTTTTTTTTCTAATAGAACTCACTATATGTCTTGGTGGCTACCAATCAAATACGTTAGGTAGATAGGATATAGAATATTCACATATACCGAAAGTATACCACGAAAAGGATTATTTAGGTAGCAGTATTCAAATTCTTTCCATCACAGCTTGACAAAATTTCAACGATTTACACCTAATTCAAGCTGAAACTTACACAGGTACCAAATAGACCAAGGATTCGAGCACAATTCAATCTAAAATCATTGCAGGTACCAGATATACCAAAGATTTGAACACAATTGAAGCTAAAATCTTCACAGCTACCAAATAAACCAAATATTTGAACTCAATTCAAACAAACATTTTTACAGCTACCAAATAAACCAAAGTTTCAAACACAAAGCTAAATTCTGCACAACTACAAATGAATAAATATTAGAACACAATTCAAGATGAATCCTTACAGAAACCGAATAAACTAACTATTCGAAAACAATTCAAGCTAAAATCTCCATAGATAACAGATAAACCAAAGATTCGAGCCAATTATATATAAAATCATTGCAGCTAGCAATAATTAAAAGAATGAGTCACCTTTCAAGCTAAAACATACATAGCTACCAATTGTACGAGTGCGAAATAATTCAAGGAAAATGACACACAATAACTAGGTGAAAAAACGACGCAAAACAATTTAAGGCCTCCACAGATACCAACAAATCCCACAACCACCAGATGCGAGTGTTGGATACAATTAATTCTGGACAAGTTTACCTTGAGGTAAAACGGGTAGAAAGCTAATATCACGTGATGGGGGTTCTGAAATTTGGTAATTAGCTTCATGCCTCGGGCGACGCTTGTAATTGCAACTTGTTTTCTGTCCCGGACTTCTTGCTGCCACCCTTTGTCGGCTGCTTGTCTGGGCTCTGTAGCTTTTTATTTGTGTGCATAGGAATTATTTGGTGAATATAGCAGTTGACATTTGTACAGATGTTAACTGAGGTGTAGTGAGAGATCCTCGTAATAATTATGAATATGAATCGATATAGTTAACACACAGTCAAGCTAGCATCATGAAGAACATTAAAGCTACACTCACTATCCACGAGGTAGATCACTTGAGCCACGCCAACTAACCACGACCTAGTTCAGTAGAGCCACATTCACTAACCACGGCGTAGTTCAATGAGCCACGCCCACTAGCCATGACGTAGTTCACTAGAGCCACGCCCACTAACCACGACGTAGTTTAGTAGAGCCACGCCCACTAACAACGGCGTAGTTCAGTAGAGCCACGCCCACAAACCATAACGTAATTCAGTAGAGCCACGCCCACTAACCACGACGTAGTTTAGTAGAGCCACTTGCACTAACAACGACATAGATCAGTAGAGTCACGCCCACTAACAACAGCGTAGTTTATAAGAGCCACGCCCACTAACCAAGACGTAGTTCACTAGAGCCACTTCCACTAACCACGACATAGATCAGTAGAGCCACGCCCACTAACAACGGCGTAGTTCACTAGAGCCACTTCCACTAACAACAACATAGATCAGTAGAGCCACGCCCACTAACAACAGCGTAGTTTATTAGAGCCACGCCCACTAACAACGGCGTAGTTTATTAGAGCCACGCCCACTAACAACGGCGTAGTTCAGTAGAGCCACGCCCACTAACCACAACGTAATTCAGTAGAGCCACACCCACTAACCACAACGTAGTTCAGTGGAGTAACGCCCATCAACCACAACATAGTTCAGTAGAACCACACTAACTAATCTCAACGTAGTTCACTAGAGCCACGCCCACTAACCACAAGGTAGTTCAGTAGAACCATACTAACTAATCTCAACGTAGTTCACTAGAGCCACGCCCACTAACCACAAGGTAGTTCAGTGGCCCCAGGAAGTTATGCAGTTATAAGGAAATCAAGGGGCAGCGAGAGGGCCAATAAACTCCCAGGCCCCAGGGGTCCCCATAAAACAATAACGGGCCCCACAATATTGGGAGGCTCGTAAAAAGAGGCCCAAATTAAATAAATAAATCCCAACTGGAGATAAACTCCTACCTACTTACTTATCCACCACCACCACCACCTTATCTACATCGGGATGGAAGCTCTTGAAAGGAGAGGATAATAAACACTGGCTCTATATACAGCCATTGACTCTGACTGAAGTAACAGTTGTCTGGTTGAGGAATCTACCCTTGGGAGGGTTCGCCACTGCTGAGCCCACTTTTACTTTCTACCTTCAGTTGTTGTAGAAATGTGGAAATTCATAAAGTTATTTTGAAATGTTGAATAACAAAGGCCAAAAAATGTTTCTCAATATAAATATCTATAATTCTACTTTTCGATTGATCAGTCAGACTTCAAGGAGTCTGTTTGAGTTACTGGGAATGGGAGGTAAGGCTAAATAGGGTCAGTCATCCCATGTATAGCTATACGGCCAATATGTAAATATTGTACCGAAGACCTATGGCTTTGGAGTGCATAATTAAAGCCCAATTATTGTGTTCTTTGTATATATTCTCCCGACCAGACACTGACGTTTAACTGGTGTGGAGCTATCTGACTGTACTGAGGTCTGTCAGGCAGTATGCCCTGATACTTCTCTGATGTCGTCGTGGTATAGGATAGATAATCTATGATTAGAGCAGAGGTTCAAACGGGATAATTGAAGGGAACTAGAACTACAGGAATATCAACCATAGGTATTTTCATTAAATGCAAATAACCCTAAGTTTACTATTGCAAGGGATTCCCCAATTGCTGTTCCGGTGGAACGTCACCGAAGAACATTTTGATCGGATAGTGTTGCCTTTCGGCGTTTTGAAAATTCTTATTTGAAAAAATAATAGCAAAATTTGTTGTGATTTTTAATGTTAATGCTTCGATATTTAGATATATAATCCAAAATTTGTGTTTTTGCTACAATTAAATGATGTAGTAGATAGTAAAGTTTTCTATTTTGTTATAATAAACAGTATGTGTGTATGTGAAACATTTTCACAAATATTACCTATCTGAGAGCCTAAAAAAGGTTTAAAATGTTTCACTATTCAATATTATCTGAAGAGAGCACAATTAAAGAGAAATAAAAGACATAAAGACAAATGTAAAAATGTCACAAACATTATTAAATATAAATAAAACTTGTTGATAAATGTAGACGTAGATATCGTCCGTTATAAAAACACGTAATAAATACAACACACTAGCTAGAGGTTTACAAGACAAATGAGAGGTCTATGAGGAGAACAAGCTATCCTACGACTAGACTATCGAGGGAGGGGAAAAGACCATTCTTGGTACAAGACAAGGAAAGAAAGAAGATGCAGTGGTAATATATTTTAACAACTTTATGTGTTTTCCCAACTGATAAATTTAACTCGGCCGCCAAACTTACAAATATGCAGCCCCCTCCTGCCTTCTCACAAATTAGATGGAGAAGTTTTTGTATTAAAAATAGGACCTTAGTTCTCTTCTGCTTTTTTTCACTCTCTCCAGCTCTTCTTCTTTTTTACCGAAGCATTAACTGATGCTTTGGCTGAATTTTAATTTGGCGCTGTCGCAAAGTCACGTGAGTCCAATCACAGAAAATGTACCTGCGTCTTGTTGAACTACGTAAAACCTACGCGCATCTATGATATTTATGTTAATATATGATATATATTTTTTATTTTTTTATTTTTTTTTGTTGTTTCACGGTATTTAAAAAAATAAGATTTAGTCAGTGACCTTTATTGAAGACACACGAGATATCCAAGTGTGAACAAAATTGACTCTTTCTTCTTAAAAAAAGATAAAAATAGACGACCAGCAACATAAAAAAGACTTTCCACTTCCTTGAGGTTTGTCTATGAGTGTATATGTTCTTGGTGCTTACTATTTGTGTAGATCTTTATAATATACTATTTAGTTATAAAATATAGAGCGTAGTATTAATTATACGATCAAGTTTAATTAGATTGTACAGTGGTACCTCGACATACGAGTTTAATTCGTTCCACAACCTTGCTCGTATCTTGAATTACTCGTATCTCGAAGCAAATTTCCCCATACAAAACAATTGAACTACCATTAATCCGTTCCAACCTCCAAAATGTCACCCCAGTTATTTTTGTTACGTGGTTTTAAATAATAAAAACGTATTTATAAATATCAAATATTTATTGCACAAAAACAAAAAAGAGAATGTAAAGAAACAAATTAGATATCCTCACTGGTCTTTGCCTTTTTCGCTACACTTTTCTCGCCCTGTAGGCCGTTTAGAAAAAAACAGGTCCAAGGAGGTTTGTTTCTTCCTCCCTCTCAGAATGTTCCGGAAATGAGTTAGGCAAGTGTCATTAAAAAGGTCAGATGAACGACCTGTTGCAACTTTTTCTGGGTGTTTTTTTTTTCCACGAACTGCGAAACTCTTTCCCACATTCCTAAGATCTCCTTTATCTCACTTGTAGAAATAACCTCCTCCTCTGACTCCTCAAAACCAATTACTTGCATAACCTCAGTATGCTGCTGTGACTGTAACTCTTGTATCTCCTCAGTCGTCAGTTCCTGGGTGTGCTCCTCGATGAGCTCGTTCACGTCTCTCTCTTCCACCTCTAAACCCATGGATTTCCCCAGAGATACAATCTAATCCTCTACTGAAACACCGGGTTCCAATTATTCATAGATCCTTTCAGCTACAGCTTCAGGTCACAGCTTTTTCCATGCAGAGGTCAAGGTCCTCGTTGTAACTCCCAACCAGGCCTGATCGATAATTTGTAGGCAAATCGCTATATTAAAGTGATCCTTCCAGAAATCTTGAAGGGTGAAGTTTGTGCTCTCCGTCACTTCAAAGCAGCGCTGAAACAGATGCTTGGTGCATAGTTTTTTAAAATTAGAAATCACTTGCTGATCCATGGGCTGCAGGATAGGAGTGGTGTTGGGTGGTAAGTAGAGAACCTTTATGAATTTTAACTCCTCGAGGATGTCATCTTCGAGGTTTGGTGGATGAGCAGGGGCATTGTCGAGGATGAGAAGGGCTTGCACGGGTAGGTTATTTTCCTGTAGATATTTCTTAACAGAAGGGCCGAAAACCAGGTTTACCCACTCCACAAAGAACTTCCTGGTGACCTATGCCTTCGGGTTCGACCTCCACATAACTTGCAGTTTTTCTTTCAAAATATTATGTGATTTAAATGCTCTGGGGTTTTCCGAATGGTACACGAGCAGAGGCTTGATCTTGCAGTCGCCACTCGCATTGGCGCACAGTGCTAGAGTCAATCTATCCTTCATAGGTTTGTGGCCTGGCATCATCTTCTCCTCTGCCATTATATATGTTCTATTCGGCATCTTTTTCCAGAACAGCCCTGTCTCATTACAATTGAAGACTTGCTGAGAGATGTATCCTTGGGCTTTTATTAGATCGGAAAATGTTTTTAGGTAATCCTCAGCTGCCTTCATATCTGAACTTGCTGCCTCACCATGTCTGACAACGGAGTGAATACCGCTCCTCTTTTTAAAATTCTCAAACCAGCCCCGGCTGGCTTTAAATAACTCTTCCGATGCCTCGTCGATGGAAGTCTGCGGGGTTTGCTTCAGCAAATCTCCGTAGATCGCTCTTGCCTTCTCACAAATGATGGTCTGCGTCAAGGTATCTCCTTGGAGCTGCTTTTCTGTCACCCACACCATCAGCAGTTTCTCCATATTTTCATGAAGGGAGGTTCGCAGCTTGGAAATTATCGTAAGGCCCTTAGCCGGCGTTACACTCTTTATCGACTCCTTCCGTTTAAGCACAGAACATATCATGGACGTACAACGGCCATACTGCTTCGACAAGTCAACAACTCGAACACCTTGCTCACGTTTTTCTAAAATTTCACGTTTTAATTCAATACTCATCATCTTTTTCTTAGCACTTGACTTTTTACAAACTATCTTCCGATCCATGGTTATAAAAATAAATGAACTAAAACTGTAAATGTAAACGCAACACAAAACACAATATAATAAACTTGAATTTGTTTATTCACACACACACACACAAGTCTCAAAAAACAAAGCTTTGCATATAGAACAAATAATAATGAAGAAGAAGAAAGAAACATTTTAGGAAAAGCAAAAACAAAACAAAAGTACTGGTCAAAAAGAAACATTTAAAATCACAGATTAATATCTTCAACACTACCGAACCGAACTCGTATCTCGAATTTCGCTCGTAACTAAAAGCAAAAAATCACTTGCTCGTCGGCTCGTATCTCGAAAAACTCGTATGTTGGGGCGCTCGTATGTCGAGGTACCACTGTATTTGCTTTTTTATATATGTATACAATGTTCTTATTGTATATCTACTTGTTACTTCATATAAATACTCATTCTGTGTGTATATATCAGTAAGACATGTCGGCCACCAGATAACGCTATGTTGCATTATATATTCATTGTTGTTGTTTCCTTTGCTGGTATACATTATTTTGTTGTAAATATGTAAATAAGTTATCAAAGTATTTCATGTTCTTACTTCTTTACGCTTCAAGTCAGGTATTTCATTCTCAATTATTTAATCAGATCATCTGAAAAAATTCGATTTATTATTATTTTTTTAATTATTCAAAAGGGGTTTCACGACTGAATGTAGTAGGCAAAGTGATTTTGTATTTAAAATGAGGCTAATAATAATTCCTATCTCACCCCAAGTGTATTATCAGAACATGTATATAATGTATAACGTGTGTGTGATACGGGAAGATTTAAATATTCCAAGATAGAGATTGAAACTTCTTTTTTTTTATTATATAGTTGTGTCATATAAGGTTAAATAATATTTTGAATGAATAAGATCATATATTGATTAATATAAATTGATAAATATATGTAAATATATAAAAATAATCGATAAATTTACATATATATATATAGAGAGAGAGAGAGAGAGAGAGTAAAAGGTACCATTCCAGTCATCAATGCAATAAAACAATCAATTTTACACACAAACATATTTAATTTGTAAACAAGTCAAACTTTCGTATTAATCTCCATGGTACAGAGCGTTATAGTAATAAGGAAGAGAACGATCCGCAACACCAGGTTTTATACATATTGTGGCATGCATGGCGTTAGAAAATAGTTCTAAAAGTGGCCAATAGATGGCGCCATGGATTTATGCGGCGTTTCTCTGCTCTGACTCTGTTGTTGGTCCTGTTCCTTCGCCATCCCCTGTAATAAATGGTTCTGTGCATGATTCCTCCTCCGGCCTCATCCTGCCACCTGTATTATGTAAAGTACTTGTTATATGATATTGCGACCAATTATAATGTAGATAAAGTGTTTTAATAAATCCTCTTGTTCTTCGGCGTTGTGCGGTCGTGACTCTCCTTCCGACAACACATCGCTGCGCCTCTGGTCAGTCCTGACTGTCCCCCCACCCGTGGTAAGGCTGACGGATACTGACAGAGGTTAGGGGAGTTTCACGTGGTGGCGTGGCTCTCAAGTGGTAGGGAAGGCCAACGGTCCAAAGGGTCAGCCACAGTAAGGAAGCGTTAAGAGGGGTAGAGCACGCAACATTTGGTGTCAGAAGTGGGATCCTTATTAGTTATTAGTTATAATCCTTATTAGTGGACTGACCGGCAGTATCTGGTGGAGAGTCGGGGTTGAGGCTCTGGAAGGAACCAGATAGTGGCCACCTTGTTTGTATGCCTGTGGAGACCAGAGGACAGAAAATGGCCTCAGAAGAACTTTTGAAGCAGTTCATGGGCCTTATGAGGCAAGAAAGGGAACAAGAAAAGGAAGAGAAGCTGAAGCGAAGAAAAGAAAAAGAGGAGAAGCTGAAGCGTGAAAAGGAGGAGGAAGAGCGGAGACGAGAACAAGAAAAGGAAGAGAAGCTGAAGCGAAGAAAGGAAAAAGAGGAGAAATGGGCCAAAATGCTGTCGGGGATAGGGGTGGAAGCACAGGGCCAGCACAAGGATGTGGACAAGAGGATCAAGAGCCTGGAGTCCGAGGTGATTGCCCTGCAGGAGGAACCGAGCACAGCAGAGCGTGCGAGACGCAGCGCAGAGGCAGAGAGAGACGACCTGGCAGAAGAGGCCAACAGCAAGGCTAGTCGTGTGACCATGCTCCAGGATGACAAGCGCAGGCTGGAGACCCGGATCCACCAGCTGGAGGAGGAGATGGAGGAGGAACAGGCCAAGGCGGAGGGGCTGGCGGAGAAGGCCCATCTCGCCCAGAGCTCCGTGGACCTGCTCACCACAGAGGTGGCAGCAGAGAGAGCCTCCTGCCAGAAGCTGGAGAACGCCGGGTCCCTGCTGGAGAGACAGGGCAAGGAGCTGCGGGCCAAGCTGCAAGAGCGGGAGACCTCTCAGAGAGCCCGTACCAAGGCCACCATTGCCAGCCTAGAGAGCCAGACCTGCCAGCTGGAGGAACAGCTGGAGGCGGAGGGCAAGGAGAGACAAGCTCTCGCCAAGGCCAACAGGAAGCTGGACAAGAAGGTCAAGGAGATGTCCATGCAGCTGGAGGATGAACACAGGCAGTCAGAACATTACAGGGGAAAAGATCATGAATCAAATGAAGCGAAAAATATAGATGAAGTACATTGTACAGAGTCAAGGGTGGAAGGAAAGCTAGATGTAGAACGGTGTACTGATTTAAAGGTGGAAGAAAAGCTAGATGCAGAACAGGGTACTGATCCAAAGGAAGAAGAAAAGCTAGATGCAGGAAAGGGATACTGGTTGCCTGATCGCCCTGTATTTGGGTGTGAGTCCGGGGCTACGTATTTGACGACGCTTCCAGTCGAAGACACAGCGGACTCTCCTTGAGACGATATTTAAAAAAGATACCCAATCTACTGAAGAGAATTTCTGAGATAGGGATAGAGCTTCGGAAAAATAAGTACGGAGTTTTGGCCGACCTGAGAAGATACTTCCGGTTGATGGCCATTAAGAGCAATGATTGGGACTACCTCAGATTTATTTGGAAAAAGAAGATGGACAACTGATGGTTTTTGGGCGGGAAATCGTTGGAGACGATTTTAGTTAAGTGCCCCATACCTCAAGGATCCGGAGGAAAAAAAGAAATAGTTGAATGATGATGCAAAGGTCGTCAAGAGAAGCAACGACTTGGTCTACCGCATCCAGCGAAGTTCGAAAGCAAAACCAAGGGTCGTCCATTTGAGCCGGTTGGCACTCTTCCAGGGAGAGCAATCAGAGTGGACCTGATCGGGACGATCAGGTTTGATTGGGGGGCAGTGTGGCATGCATGGCGTTAGAAAATAGTTCTAAAAGTGGCCAATAGGTGGCGCCATGGATTTATGCCACGTTTCTCTGCTCTGACTCTGTTGTTGGTCCTGTTCCTTCGCCATCCCCTGTAATAAATGGTTCTGTGCATGATTCCTCCTCCGGCCTCATCCTGCCACCTGTATTATGTAAAGTACTTGTTATATGATATTGCGACCAATTATAATGTAGATAAAGTGTTTTAATAAATCCCCTTGTTCTTCGGCGTTGTGCGGTCGTGACTCTCCTTCCGACAACACATCGCTGCCCCTCTGGTCAGTCCTGACTGTCCCCCCACCCGTGGTAAGGCTGACGGATACTGACAGAGGTTAGGGGAGTTTCACGTGGTGGCGTGGCTCTCAGGTGGTAGTGTAGGGAAGGCCAACGGTCCAAAGGGTCAGCCACAGTAAGGAAGCGTTAAGAGGGGTAGAGCACGTAACAATATGTATGTATGTGTATGTATGTATTAAAATTTAAAAATGACATTTCCTGACCACTATCACATGAGCTTTTATGTATATTGTGTATAAATTAACACAAATATATTTTTTCATCGCAGTAAGGACAGTAGAAGTTCGTTTTGTGTATAAAAGAAACATTCGCGCTTTTAAATCCTTTTATTTTATATGTATATTGTGTATGTATGAGCTATTGTGTATGTATGTACGCGTGCGTTTAAATTATTCCAAAAAAATAGTTTTCATAATGAGAAATAAAATAAAAATATGAACAGACACAATAGATAAAATATGAACAGACACAATAGATAAAATATGAACAGACTCAATAGATAAAAACACACACATTTACAAATTGAGACATATATTATATACAATTATGATTTTAAAATCATACCTCGGTTTTGAATTATAAATTCAAACATTTTATATATCGCTTAAAAGTAAAATAAACATATTAAAAACGTTGTAAAAATGTCTTAAATTGAATAATTTATAACTATAATGGACTAAATATTAGAAATTAAACATTTTTATTTATTTATGGTTCTTTCCTCATTGGATAGTGGCGGTAGTTTAGCCAATTAGTTAACCAGAGGAATAGTTAAGTGCTGAAGGCTTGTGTCTAGACACCCCAGTCGACCTCGCTGCTCTGTGACGTGGCAGAATCAATAAAGCCGCTGCTGCTTTAAAGGAAAAACTCCGACCACCAAACCATAAACAAAAGAAACGGAAGATAAAAAAAAAGAGTAGAAGAAAAACCGGGCAAATTGTCTAATGACCTCAGGAGAAACTATTTCAACTGGCCATCCGGGAAATTCTATGATTCCTTATATATTGAGAGAGAAAAATTATATTTTAGTCTTCACAGAGTTAATGAATAAAATCCGCGTTGCCGGATGTATTTTATTGAGTTTTTTTCTCTCTGTGACTTATAATTAAGTTTTTTATTATTATCTTTTAAATCAGAGAGAAAAAAAAGATATTCGAATCACACAGATGATACACAATTTTCAACAAATATTTTATTTAGTTTACTCTTCAATAAAATCAAATCACATTTTTTTACCCGCGCAATAATTGCAGACGGGCAATACTCCTTCAAAATTTTGTGCCAGGAGAATAAACATTAAAATATTACTATAACATATTTGCATATACCGAGATATTTCTTCTTGGGAAATAGAGAGAAATAAATTTTATTGAAGTAGCGTTCATTTCTTTAATTTTTCTTAGTTGACAGACATTCTTATATTGTCTGTTTGGCAGTGTGTCTTTAGAAAATTCTTATTCAATGTGTTTTGATTGAATTTTGTTGATATTTTCTAACTTGAGCGATAATCCAAACATATCTCACACCATAGATTCACCCAAGGATTGGACGGGCTGAAAGTAGGCCAAAATGGACCATTAGGATGATAATAAAGCCGATACGTTGCATATAAAATAAATGCCGTCGGCCAGAAGGTATCAGTTTCTTGCACCAAAGTGGGTAAGGCAACACCCTGCAGACCTAAGCACCTTCTCTTGGATTGATCATGGTGTCAAATTCCTAATAACCCTCTTTGATGCAATTCTGGCCCTTTCTTCCTTCTTTCCCATTTATCCGTTTCTGCATTCTTTCCATCGTTCACTCTAGCGATTGTAGATACAATGTAGTTGTTGTGAATAATTGCTCTTTCTACCGTTCACTATAGCCATTTTAGAAAATGTAAGTTGTTTTGGAGATTTTTATTTCCATGGTTCACTTTATCCATTGTAGATAATGAAATTGTTGTAAATTTTTTTCACTCTTATTCTATCATCCCTGTATATAGTAATTGTCGGTTCTCTCAACCGCTCACTCTATCCAATGTATATAATGCTATAGATGTTCCTTATTTCACTCTATCTATTGTATATAATGTAGTTGTTGAGGTTTTCCAACGCTCCCTCTATCCATTGTGAATAAAAGGCATATAGAATTTGTTTTTCTCTCCCAGGAAAACTTCCTTTGCTATAGAACTCTCTCACCAGATGTGCTTGTCTCTAGTCAACAACATATATTCAACCTGGGCTGATTCCCTTCCTAATTCGAATTTAACGTAGTTTATTTTAGGTTATACTCTAATTTGGTCAATTTTGAGTTTGTGACCTATGATAAATTTAGCTCGTTTATAGGTGGATTTAAGTTTATATATGTATGCAGTTAGAACTAACGTCCCAGCTAATGTGAAATAGCGTGAACGTTAGTTATAATGGTGCTATAATATTCATATAGTTTTTATTTTCTCCCATCATGCACATTTTTTGAGTCTTTTAATAACACCTACATCACATCCCTCTTACCGCCATATATAAACATCGCCTACGGCTCAGTGACCCTTAACCATACATACCCACACATGCGACCTTATAACCACACATATGATCCCATAATTCATACATACCCACACATGCGACCATATAACCACACATATGATCCCATAATCCATACATAACCACACATGCGACCATGTAACCACACATATGATCCCATAATCCATACATACCCATACATGCACACCCTATGAATAATATGATATCCCATAATCCATACATAACCTCACACTTGAATCCACAAACCACACAGAAGAATCCACAATTCCCACAAAAACACACTCCTCAAGCCACACAACCAACCCACTCGACCCCTCAAACTACACACCGACATAGCCTCACAACCAGGGAGGGTAATTAAGTCCGATGATAAAAAGTCCTCTCGTGAAGCCAGCTGATGATGGCAGACTCTCACGAACCGGAAGTCCCGGGCTCGTTTCCCAACCGGAACAGATGGCTTGTGCTGGTTAAAAAATGGTTTAGTTAAGATGGTTTAGTTTATTGCTGGCCTGGTTGGTGATTTATTTAGTTCCTGTCGGAGTGCCTGCTCTGGTAACTATAGCAGCGGCCTGGGAGCTTCAGTGTTCAAGTGGATGTTCGCTATTATTTCGTGACACTTAAAGACTTGAAATAACTTCGCTATAACATAATCTATAGATCTATTAGAGGATATCGGGAAATATAGCTCTCGAATGAGGCGGCTATGAATAATTATGAAACCCAAATATTTAGATTTAAACGTGCTTCTGACCTAAGGTTCCCCTCATAGAGCATTATAACCGAAAATATTTTGTGGAGAGCGGAAGCCGAAGCCAATTAACCGAAATCTTTATCACAAGATATCACTGAATAGAGCACAAGACATGACTGGACCACAATGTTGATTCTCTAATTGATTTCAAAGTTGTATCCCTCATTGTATACTTGAGTTTCAAAAATTGAAAAGAAAATTCTGTTAAAAATCGATGAAAATAAAGAAGACACAATCCACACAGAGTATAGGACAGAGAAGACAAAATCCGCTCAACGCGTAATAAAAAGACACAATCCAGTCTAGGATAGAGAATACTTATATTCACCCAATGTAACAAGAAGACACAATCCACAGTCTAGGATATAAAAGACTCAATATACACAACTTTACAAGAGAAAGAAGACCCAATCGACACAGAGAATATATATAGAAGACCCAATCCTCCCAACGAAAGAGAACATAACAAGAAAGAGAAGACACAATCCACTAAGAGCGTAATGAAGATTACAATTAGAGCAATGGGAGTTGATATTTTTCTCTATTAAGGCGAGCCGGGCCTCTCTCAGCTGATTAGATGATTTCTTCTAGTTACTGGGAGACCTTCTCATTTTATATTTGGCTTATATCTCTGCTGCTATCTTCCAACATACATCCAACTCCGCCTATATTAAAATGGAGGCTTATAGTGTTTACAAATTACGCACCCAAATTTACGTAAATGTAGTAATATAATAACACTGCTAACGTCCACGAAGTAACTGCCAGCTATATCAGCTGAATGTGCCAGCACTAGAGCAGCGTGGTAGATTTCACCTATTGTCCAATTGCTAGAAGGGTTCAACAATGACGATCTAGGAGCCCGTTTTAAGTAGGTATATTTTTTAATGGGTTTAGATTATAAAAACAAGGTAATAAGACCGAATTCAAATAAATAAATAGTGTGTGACGTTTCGGTAACAACGCTGTTACCGAAACGTCACACACTATTTATTTATTTGAATTCGGTCTTATTACCTTGTTTTTATAATCTATAATCCAAATTGTGCTTTATCATGGTTTTATATTTTTCAATAGATCCGCGATAAATAATTAAATTAATAGTTACTAGGTACCGAAAGAGGCACCTCTCCCATTATATATACATCAGAACGATGTTAACACCCTAGTAGAACCAGTGATGATAAATAATGACCCATAACTCCAGTTTTGATTATCATCCTCCCGAAATTTCATGTTGTATTTTAGTCTGAAAATCAGCCCTTGCTATTTCACCAGCTTGAACACCCTTTCTGGTAAATTCGACCGATTTCATAACCTCTCTCGTACGAGGTTATGAAAGCAAAGCCTCCCATGTACTGATGAGTGGTAAAGCCCGAATGATGGTATACAGGTTGGCCTTTTGTCTGAATTTATCAAAACGGGTGTTGTGGCTCATTCTTTATTATCAATAGTAAAGTTTTTACTAGGTAAATAACCTAATTCATCGTTCTGATGTACTGTCGGTACATGATTATCATCCCCCCGCAACTTGTATAGTTACCAGGCGTAAGATAGATTGCTGTCATCCTTGTGGAGGTACTTCGAGCAATGTTATTTCAATCTCAAGTGTGTGGATATATGTCTTGGAAAGTTTTATTCTGGTAGGTCAGTAGGGACTATGTCCGGGTAACCCAGATTCTGTTCGGCGATTGAAGCCCTGTGTACTGCTCATGTGTGTGCGGCAGCGCTGATACCGGAGGTATATGTACACCCCTCGGTGTTCTACCTGGTGACCCGTCAAAGGAAGGCCACATATGTCAACGTTTGAGGAAGGTTACACAAGATGAGATAGCTAAGGTTCAACATATATACACCCATGGACAAAACTTAAAAAGTTGTACCTTTCAGCATGTTTATCGGGATTGAGACAATATCTCTGAAAGATATTTGATATACAGTGACCTTTATTGAAGACACACGAGATAACCAAGTGTGAACAAAATTACTCCTGTCTCCTTAAAAGAAACAGACGACCGACTACATCGATGATTTATAAACTTCCTCAAGTTTCTCCATGAGTGTTTGAGATGTGTTCTTGTTATCAGTATGTTTAATGCGTGAATTTTGCAAATAAATCAATAATGGTGAGACATATCTCTATATATATAAAATTCTCTCTCTTTCTCTCTCTCTTTATATATATCTTACAATATGAACATTTTTATAAATAATATTATCCTTAGGTAAATAGCAAAAAGAGAACACTGAGGGAAAAGTTTCCCATATTATTATATTATTATAAAATAAACTTTCCTCCGTTGTTCGTCTTACTATAAATATAATTTTTTTCTGAAATTGAAAATGCTATTTTTGAATATATAAGCTACTTTGACATATTTTTTACCAGAACCCCACAACATCTATATATAGGTAATACTAATTTCTTCAAATAATATATTTATATATATACACTTGGTATACTTTACAAGCTCGCAAATTATCATAAATATTTCACCGAAGAGTGCGGTTATGTCAAAATTGATTTCATGATATCAACGATTCATTGTCGTGTAAACAAGTGATCAGGGTTTGTCCACCCCGAGTAGGATAGCCCCCCTTCTATACTATATAATAACTTATCTCCATATTATATAAGAACGAACATCCAAAGTCATGTAATATCTTTACAACAAGATAGAGGTTGCCTAGCCGGTATTTCATAGTTATTTAAAATAAAAGACAATTCAGACAGATATTGTTTTTATTTTATCAAAATAATAAAATAATAATATTTTTTTACCGAAGCGTCTTTTATTTTGAGGGAATCTATACTATACTACAGTTGTCTCGGGATCTGTAAAGCAACTGTGAATTCCTAAATGGCCAATTTGTACAAGAGGAAATATTGGCGCTTGTTATAACTGTGTTGACAACAATAAGACACGATATGTGTGTCCAGGCCGTGGGGATATATTCATGGGGAGAGCCGGAGGAACTATTATAACAATATATGAAGGTTGCAGATGGTGCAGATTCATTAATATCGAGCTAATTACCAATGTCAGGGAACCTGATTTATCATGGGATTCATGGAGTGGCGCACGGAAATTTGCATCTCGCGGGTAATTGCAAGTACAGTGTACTTCATACTTGTCATTGGACTGTATAGACTTTATTGTGTGTTACATTCGGTAGGATTTCGTCATTTTACTTAAGTCACGTAGACTTGTGTTGCACGGTGTGTTACATTCGGTAGGATTCCGTCATTTTACTTAAGTCACGTAGACTTGTGTTGCACGGTTTGTTACATTTTGTAGGATTCCGTCATTTTACTTAAGTCACGTAGACCTGTGTTGCACAGCGTGTAACATGCGGTAGGATTTCGACATTTTACTTAAGTCACGTAGACCTGTGTTGCACGGTTTGTTACATTTTGTATGAATCCGTCATTTTACTTAAGTCACGTAGACTTTTGTTGCACGGCGTGTAACATGCGGTAGGATTTCGACATTTTACTTAAGTCACGTTGATTGTGTTGCACGGCGTGTAACATTCGGTAGAATTCCGTCATTTTACTTAAGTCACGTAGACTTGTGTGTTACATTTGGTAGGATTCCGTCATTTTACTTAAGTCACGTATACTTGTGTTGCACGGCGTGTAACATGCGGTAGGATTTCGACATTTTACTTAAGTCACGTATACTTGTGTTGCACGGCGTGTAACATTCGGTAGAATTCCGTCATTTTACTTAAGTCACGTAGACTTGTGTGTTACATTTGGTAGGATTCCGTCATTTTACTTAAGTCACGTATACTTGTGTTGCACGGCGTGTAACATTCGGTAGGATTCCGTCATTTTACTTAAGTTACGTATACTTGTGTTGCACGGCGTGTAACATTTGGTAGGATTCCGTCATTTTACTTAAGTCACGTATACTTGTGTTGCACGGCGTGTAACATTCGGTAGGATTCCGTCATTTTACTTAAGTCACGTGGACCTGTGTTACACGGCATGTAACATTCTGTAGGAATCTGTCATTTTACTTAAGTCAGGTAGACTTGTGTTGCACGGCGTGTAACATTAGGTAGGATTCCGTCATTTCACTTAGATCACGTAGACTTGTGTTGAACGGCGTGTTACATTCGGTAGGATTCCGTTACTTTACAGCCGTAATATTTACTTTATAGCCGTAATGAATGGTGTTGCACGACGTGTTACATTCGTATAGGATTCTATAATTTTGCTGTATCCCAGTGAATTCTAGTGTTGCACGACGTGTTACAAACAGTTTCCATCGTTGCTTACCCGCCCATATTATCTTTGCAGAGAACGTTACATCTCTCGACGTGAGAGCGTTCCTGACCCTCTCAGAAAATTTGAAAAGTTGTGAATGGTGTCTATCAACGTGATCCGTCTAAATCCATATGAATTCTAGTGAAGCCTTCTGCCTTAATTAAAATGAGATTTATTTAGAATTTTATCAGGGTAGAAGGTTGGCTCGAGGTATTTCAAAGGAAATATCGGGAACTGACAAGGGATCTACCTACTTATCCGAACTAAGGAACCTATAGGTTTGTCCGTTTACAAATCACAGGCTTTGTCTAAAGGCGCCGACGTAAATCAAATTATGGCCAGTATTGTGTTCCACAGCTCTGCTAATCAACCAATCAGAGCGCAGATAGGATTTGCTGGACTGTGCACTGCAGGAATCTCTCAGATCTTGTCAGTTGTCTGGGCAGAATAGCCTATGTTCTTTGGATAACACACACTTTGTGGAGCTCCCGCCTAGAACATCTCGAAATGATCCTAATGACTTGATTTTCTCGATTTATAATTCAAATGATTGATTTAATATTATATGTAAAATATAACCTTTTATTTTTAAAGAACAGTGGGTGTCCAATTATGTTTCAGGTTATAGTATTCAAATTCACTCACCGATATAATGAAACCTTCGCACCAATAAATAAAAATGTAGATATTTACTCATTCAAATGAAACCAAAAGGCGATCAAACACTAAATCTCCACGACAAGTGCAGGGGTTGGTTCGTTTGATACCCATCTGACATAATTAATAAGATTATGTCGGACATCCTTCTGCAGCAATGCATATAGCAACTCAGAATGCAGATAATCAAAGAGACATCTGATATTTTGGACAGAAGCTTCCAAATCATGGATACTGTGGAATTATTGAAATGGGCGTTCAAGATGGTCCCACGCATGCTTAATGAGGGGAAGGTCTGAGAAAGAGGCGGGCCATGGAAGTGGCCGAACATCACAAAAGACCTCCAGGGAACCCTTGATGAATGCGAAAGGTAATTACCTGCTGTGAACCGTCTCAAATTTTCCAGAGAGAACGAGGATAACACGAGGCCGTATGATGACATCTACATAGCACCCTTAATGTGGCGCATAGAACATCAAGAGAGGTTCCGATATCTTAGATGATGTCACCTTATACCAAAATGCCTGCAGTTCGTGGAGTATGACGTTCGACATACATAGGCATTCCGTGATTATCAGGTTTGTCACCACTGTAGACGAAGACTCATGTGTTAGAGTTAATGATGTCAAAGCACGGCAAATATTATTAGATCGCTTGATTCTCCTCAGCAAGGATTTTAGATATATTTCGTGGACTCGCTGGAAACCCAACATCAGTCTAAATGGTGGCCCAGATCACAATTGAATCTGTATTCGCATGGTGCACTATCCTGAGATCTACTCAATTCATTGTTCCCCTCTCAAGTGAGTCCTGAGTCGGTTAGTAGTAAGTATCATTTTATCTCCACTGCTTACAGCAAAAGCGGATAGGGAAGTCAGGAAGATCAACGTCTAATGCCACACGGCGATTTGATTACGATGCTGTTTTCAGACCGTTGATGATGACGCCCCTCTGAAACTCTGTCAACCGGGAATAATGTCTTCTGCTAGGTTTACCTGCCATTTTTGTTATCCACAGCTTCCTATACCGTGATTAGATTCTGGTGGTTTTATTGAATCATCCAGTATGATTGATCCATTGGTATAGCTAACACCTAAAACTCAATGCGCCGCTCATATGGCTCTAGTGTTATGCGCATTGGTATCATTTAAATATTCGACTTTATTGAGATATTTTGAATATCGAAATATAGAATTCTCTGAAGTATAAATTGTAACAAAACCCTCAGGACCAGGTGCCACCACCAAGTTTCTTGTTTTATTTACACCATATCTCAAGCTTTCGGGTATTATAAAACCTTCTAAAAGAGTATACAAGCATATGATCTTTAACTACTCTAGCTTCAACTTCAACTACCAGTAGTTAAATATTCATTTCGTTATATACTCCTGTAGAAGGGTTTAGAATATCCGAAAGCTGAAGAAATGTGCTTTAAATAAAACAAGAAACGTATCTTCGGTGGCAGTGTTTGTTACAATATTTTGAATAGTTTGGCGCTTGTAACATAATTACATTTTGGTTCACAATTTTCATTGTGTGTAATCATTTTTCTCTCCGTCCTGTCATATTAATAAAAGTAATGTTCCATTTGAAACATATTCTTTACATCAAAACCCAATCAGAACTCGTTTATTCTCAGAAATGTCCCAACCTTTCCTGGCAGGCTTGACTGCATCCCCGCTCACAGGAAAAATCTTATTCACGCATATTTTACTACGGATCAGTTTTAAGTATATTCTGTTTTGAAGGGACATATTAAAAATTTATTCTTGGCAATTTTGTTTTATAGTGATGCAAAATTCATAAAACCACAATGGTGTACCAATCTACCACCAAGTATCCATCGCTCCCACCTAATTCTCGCCTCGAATGTAAACATCTTGTTGCAAAGAGCCAGATGTGAGAGGTCTTGTATTCATAATTAGGAAACCAATTACAGAAATGAAACATAGAATGGCCTAATTCGATTTTGCCCGGCAATCAATTCTGAAAAACGGTGGCACTTTTTACTAGGCTCAGGTGCGGCGGATAAATAATAAAAAACTGGAGCGGTTTAGCATTTTAATGAATGGCTTAAAAAATAACCATCATCCCGCGCTAATCTCCCCGAGTAATTTAAAATTGGGCATCGATTCCGTATGGCGGTGGTGGTGGTGGCTTAATTCAATTAAAGCCATGTGCTCTTTCCACACTGTTGCCCCAGTTTTTTAATTACACGGGCTCCCTTGTTGCTTATCTTTCTCGCACTTGTTACCTTACCTGCACTTGTCCCACACTTGTTACCTCACCTGCACTTGTCTACCACTTAACCTGCACTCATATTGCACTTTTGCCTCACGTGCACTTTCCCTATCCCACTTTACCTTCCTTAATATTGCACTTGTTACCTTACTTGCACTAGTTTCGCATTTCACTTGCACTTACTTCGTATTTACCTCCACTTGTCTCACACTTATTAAACACACTACTCTCGCACTTGCTACCTGGTTACTTTACCAGCAGTTGCCACGGGTAATATGAAGCAGTAAGGTTGATGTATCAGCCCAACTGGAAGAGTGAAGTTTGCGGAGTGTACAGTCAGCTGAGTGGACAGAGGCCAACGGAAAAATATTTGTGCTTCTAAGAAAGAAGAATTTCAACGTATTTGGCCATATCCCAATACCTCTAAACACGTAATTTTTCAAGTTGAAACGCACTGTTTAACAAAATAGCATTTTGAATGGCTTTTGAATATCGTTTGATTCAAATTCTATTGCGATAAAAAGCAAAGTTTTCTGAGTCGAAATAAATCATCTAGTGACTTAATATTCCTTGAGTCCTTAATGTTATATAAGAATGCAATCCACATAATACACATTTAAAAAACAATTAATATTAATGGGCCATCTATTAAATGCATTTTTTTCTATTTATCGACGCTGATTTAAAAAAGAAATTATTCAAATTGATCTACTACAATAATAGAAACAAAATTTAGAACCTTGTTTTATAATTAGCAGGAAAGTTTCTCAGCGAGTTCGACAATGTATTTAGGGAACCTATGCTCTTCTAGGTGACAATAAATAAATACATGACGTACCACAGGCAACAGCAGTCATAGGGCCTCGTGGTGTCAGGAGTCTGGGTTGATATATAAAGAACAGGTAGGATGGCACCTAAGAGAGGCCAGCTGAGCTACACGGGCAAGGTCCAGGAGGGTCTGATATGAGATGTCGGTCGTCCAGAGGCTGGTCGTAAAACCCACTAATGACTTGTGGAATATCTCCGGCAAGGATCCACGTGATAATTTAAGAAATTCCCATGTCTGATGTAATCCTAACAATGGTTATTTAAACTGGACTTCACATTGCCTGGGTTTCTAGCTGAATTCTTTTTTAGAAACTTTATAATGGTCTTATTAAGGATTACATGCGATCGCCAATCTGACGCGTTGAATTTTATATACATTTGGGACTGCAATACTTATTATAATTTAGATACATGGCAATCTCTAGTGTAATATTGACCTTTATATTACTACATACATATAATTACAGGTAAATACATTTATACACTCCCTTTCTAAATATTTTAATAAGTATTGCCTTTGAACTTGATTAATCTATAAGATTCCAATACAAAAGATTTATCTGGCTGAACCGCTAAAAGAGCTGATGATCCACGCCCTCTAACGACGGGATTTGTGTAGGAAAAAATGTTGTTTTATTTTTTACAAAACTTGTTTGTTCGCAGCAAGAAAGGCTTTGTTACACAACAGAGATGATCGTCACGGCACAATAAAGATTTGGTTACAACACCAATTTTGGGGCAATTGTTATAACTCCTCGGTCATATAACTACTTTGTTGCAGTAAAAAGACTAGATTCTAACAAGGATAACTTGGAATGAAATTACTTCTTAAAAAAGAAACACTTCGGCCAGAAATATTTTTATTTTTTCGACGTTTCGACATAAATGTTGTGTCCTCGTAAGGAAAAAGAAAAATAAATAATTTCGCAAGGCGTTATAAATATACATGAAATTGTTAAAATATCTCGAAATGCCAAAACATCCTTGGGCAAAAAAAAGTTATTCTTTTTTTTTTTAGCAAAATCGTCCTTGTTTTTTGCAAAATTATAGTTTATTTCAATGCCATCATTATTTTGAAAGGTCATTTAAAAAAAAAAACATTATTGATTTTAGAAAAGGTTTTTTTTTTTCTTTTTTTTTTTAGCAGTCATCATTGTTTTTAGCAAGGCTATCATTGTTTCTATAAAAGTTACATGTATACAAAATCTTTATTAAGTTACACTGGTCGAATATTTTTCTGCTTGGAAATTCCAAGACAAGGAAAACTGTGGACAATAAGAAATATATATGGAACAAGAAAAGAAAAGTAGAAAAAAACAGGCATACTGCAATCTGGACTTGCCCATCCTCAATATACGCGGAGCCAAAATATCAGGGTCAATTTATTGTCAGTAACTTGCAGGGACGACCGTCCATATTCCACCCTCAGTAAAAAACAGGAGTAAATTTGAACGCTTCCAAGAAACGGCGGAGAAAGGTATCTTGAACTTGGTTGACTGTCTTCATCTGGTTGATTGCCCATATTGAGGCCGCATATAGGCAGCAGTGTGGAATCTAGAAGTTTGAAAGCCGAGTTGATCGAATTCATCTTTTATCTAATCAACATTTTTGACACCGCGTTTATTACGACCAGCGATTTGTTTTTAAAGTGAAGCGCAGCATGACTGTTTGTCGTAGTTTGTACATAGTTGATACAATCAAAGGACCTTGCCCCCAGGACCACCTGTCAGACTGAGATAATCAGCCACCGTTACGGAACACCACTATTTTAGATTTTTCTTTGTTCAGAGTTAGGTGATTATCCTCAAAATATTTCTTAAGTAGCTTAATTTTCTTTTGTTGCTGGGTTCTCCCAGCAGTACTATATCATATAAAAGGAGATGTATGGTTCCGTATTTTGGTAGATAGATTCTAAGCAGGTCACTAAAGACCGCGATAAGATCGTTCAGAAACAGAATAAATAAGTTTGGGAACAGAGGTTCACCTTGGAGGACTCCTGAACGTATTTCAATAAAATCTGTGAACAATCCATTCCATCTTACCATTGCTGTGTCATTTGGTTATAATAGTTTTGCAACAAAATGAAAAAACAATTACTAAAACCAAGAACAGCGCGTATGCGGAACAGTGTCGAAGGCCTTTCTAACAACAACAAAAATAAATATAGTTATCTCTTTGTTCCACTTAATGTCATATGTATAAGATAATTGAGAGTAAAAATATGATCCAGACGCTAATAACTCTTTCTAAATCTCGCTAGAAATTTTAGCAAAATCTTCATTCTTTTTTTTTTAAAGACATAATTGTTTTTAGCAAAGACTACTTGTTTTTTATAAAATTCTTTGTTGTTTTTCAGCTCAAATTAATAATTCGTTTATAAAAGCCATAGTTGTTATTAGCAAAGTCATTATTGTCTTTTAGAAAATCTATGATTCTTTTTAGCAAAGAAAACATTATTTTTTAGCAAAGTGTCATCTTTGTTTTAATCGAATAATTATCTTTGTTACGTAGGGATATTTGTACTGTAACAAGGTTAATTTAGCCGAGTTATTCTTTCTGTAACGATATATAGCTTCCATATTGTTACCTAAAACAGCATCTTGTAGGACCCTGATGTCCTCGATGATATCTACTCTAAGGCTGGGTGGGGAGGGGCAATTCAAGAAAAGAATAAAATTTGAACGATAAGGAAAAAACTCGTCCCCAATTTATCATTTATAGAGAAAAACGGCACACAAGCATGAATATTTAAATTAAATTAGAAGCTACACGGCGAGTCCCGTTTTGAAATAAATTAAATTTAAAGCGGCGCTGAACAAAGCAAACAAGGCAGGAAGGAACAACTCGCAGGTACGAGAGAGGGTCTGGGAACTGGCCACGTGGCTTAGCTTCGAATTACACCAGCTCTGATAAATCACGGGCGCAATCAATAAATAAACTTTTCATTTTTTAACAAAAATTAATAGCCCGGTTTGTAAAAATATCGCCTTGCTACCCATGACTTGATGTTGCTTCCGTTAGCGTCTGACAAGAAATTTGCATAGGGGCCATCTTGATTCTTTCCACATTTACATATGCCGTCATTTCCCGTGTATTCAGTGTTTTATGGTTCTTGCTTATGGACCATGGGTATAGGTGCATATGGTCACTTTTTTTTCTGCTGCCTCTATCAAATCGCTATAATTTTTCAGAGAATATTCTTTGATATATACACAATACATAACGCACATCTCATATTGTAAAAAAAAATATTTATTAATTTATGAATATATTATTTTAATTCAGATATTTATATATTTTGCTAATCTGTAAACTTCCTTCATTGCCTTTTTGGTATTTTTAATTTGTTTTGCATCAAATAAATTGTCATGTCATTCTAAGGTATGTATTTTCTAATTTCTAAGTGTGACAACATTATAATAGAATTTTAGGTAGTCACTGCGGTGTGAAATAATGAGTGAATATCGAAATCAAAAAGAAAATTTGCATATCTGCCCTTTCAAATTGTCCAGGCAAAGCCCGTAGGTATCTTGTCTTTTATAATTATTGCATTTGTACTTTATTCTCACTCTGTGTAAGTTGCATCTCTGTTTTCTGGATACTTGATATGCTCTCTCTAACTTTAATAGATTTGTTTTAAAGATGACGATGTCCCTATAGACCATACGCTCTTCACGCCGCAATAAAAAGGACGCAAAGGTACTAGGGACAAACTTCCGAGACAACTTTCACGACAAATCCACTTCAGTAGCAACAAGATTGAAGTGCCTTAGCCTGAAATCTCGTCTTTCAATGTGCATAATACAAAATATGCACAAATTGGATCTGAATTATAAACTCTAGTAGATTCGCTTTGTAACGATAAATGTTACTTGATAGTAACTGTATTTGTGTACCTTAAATATATACTTTCTATGTATTGTATATGTTTATTGTACATCTTTCTCATTCTTTCTTACGGTATATGGATTTTACACTCATATTAAGTCCTTAGCAAAAACGATCTTTATTCATTCAAAAACGTCGTCATAAAACACGTATTTTTAGGTTGAAATAAAAATGATATTTGATATTTACTCTACAACCTTTAATTCTTTATCTCCAACGTTTCATTGACCCGCTGTTTCCCTTTTCAAATCTCACAATTTGTAGATTTTGTTAAATTGTGAAGGCAGGAATGAATATGCTTATTATAAATCTCACAATGTTCACCTTTGCCAACTCATGAAGATATTTAAACACGTGTAGAGTTCGTCGAAATTTCAAATACACTTTGAAATATACAAAACAAATAGAAGATTAATAAATATTTCTACCAAATATTTGCAAAAAGAATTTTAAAAAGAAAAGGAATGCTTTCAAATAACTTTTAAAAGATTTGTAATAAATTTTCTTTCTTTAAACTTTTCAACTTTCATCTATATTTTCATTAAGTATTTATTATATCTTTAGGCATATCATTTTTCTTTATTGAGAAAATTTTCGTCTATTTTCTCAGATTCCCAGCCTTCCCAAAAATAGTCCTTGCAATTTGTTTTTTGACTTCCCTATATCATATATGTGCTCCATCCCCTGAAAACACTGAAGGTTGGATTAGACCAAGATAAGACGTCTTAATGTTCTAAAAGGGGTCGCTCATGGGAGGTATTATCAAAATGAATAATTATGGCATTGATACATTAGTAAAATTAGGCAGGTACCAAGTTCATATAATCTACGTAATATACATGTGTATAAAGTTGATAGGTAGTAGGGTTTTGGTCATTTATTATATCTTCAGTTTATTTTTTTATTCAATTTTTAAAGTGTCAAAGAGAGGGAGAAAGAAAGTGAATGAAAATGATTATCTTTTTTCAAATTAGGTTTTTTATGTTTATTACCAATATTTTTGATTTCAGTTCATAAATATATTTTTACATTATTGGATAAATTAGAGCCTGTTGAAGGACGTTATTGTCTGAAGACTTGCTAAGTTTATATCTTTTTAATAAAAAATCTTGTCGCCGTTAGATTTCATCTCTTTTTGAAAATGGTATCCTTTGATTCCTTCTATTGTGATATTCAACTTAATTTGTTCATATGGAAGACTGAAAGTATCAAGCCTAGGGTGATATAACTGTAACAGATATGTATTTTATATGTGTTTTCTCAACGGGAGAAGTGTAATACGCACCAAGGAGAAGAGAGTATAACTTAGTGACTTGGATAGGCACCTTATACGACGTATTTTATCAAGGTATACTATAGGTGTGTTTGTTGCCCACGTCAGTACATGGATTGTTAACTCTCCCATTTAGATTCTCTCGGTAAATAGAGTAAATAACTAAATACACGGTTGTATAGGTTGACAATTGGAATGTGTCTTAACTAACGAAGCCTAGGATGACTGAGTAAGTTGTTCCACAGAACAAAGCGGGTACTAATTCCTTTGATGAGTATTTCCATTAAGAGATTTTCTTACTGATCTTCCGTTAATTACTGGAAAATAATCTTTCAAAGATACTCGAGCTGTAAGGAGATTTGAGGCCTCTTCCTTTTTCAAAGTGTTCTAAAATCTGATAATTCTAGAGCTGCATGGCTGTTAAGTTATATGCATTTAGGATGTGGAGCGGGTCATTTTAATCTCTATTTATCTCTTTGAACCCCTTATTCTACCCATACGGTGTTTTACTTCCCCTCCTCCATTCTATTATGTCAGTCAGTACAAGCCGGCAAAGAGCTGCACCAGCTGGCGGTTTACGGCGTCCATAACCTGGCGCCAATTGTCACGGCGTGCTGGACCTTCTTTAATATGGAACTTTTATCTCTCTTAGCATAACGACCTTTGTGTCGATCCCACCTTTTGGGCTACGGTGAGTCTATCTCACCTTGTTGGGCTACGGTGAGTCTATCTCACCTTGTTGGGCTACGGTGAGTCTATCTCACCTTGTTGGGCTACGGTGAGTCTATCTCACCTTGTTGGGCTGCGGAGGGAGTCTATCCCACCTTGTTGGGCTACGGGGGGAGTATATTCCCCTCATTGTTGGGATGTTTCGGGAGTCTATTCCATCTTGTTGGGATGTTTTGGGAGCCTATCCCACCTTGTTGGGCTGTTTTGGGAGTCTAATCCACCATGTTGGGCTGTTTAGGAGGTCTATCCCACCTTGTTGGGCTGTTTTGGGAGGCTATCCCACCTTGTTGGGCTGTTTTGGGAGTCTATCCCACCTTGTTGGGCTGTTTTGGGAGTCTATTCCACATTGTTGGGCTGTTTTGGGAATTTACCCCACCTTGTTGGGATGTTTTGGGGGTCTATCCCACTTTGTTGGGATGTTTTGGGAGTCTATTCCACATTGTTGGGGTTTTTGGGAGCCTATCCCACCTTATTGGAGTGCGGGGAAAGTCTATCCCAACTTGCTGGGAGGTTTTGGGAGTCTATCCCACCCTATTGGGCTTAGTGGGAATCTATTCCACCTTGTTGTGCTGCTGTGGGAGTCTATTCTGCCTTGTAGCATGATTTGGAAGGCCTATTTTATTTTATTAGTCAGTGAGGTGAGTCTATCCCACCTTGTTGGGCTACGTTTTGGGTATATTTCAACTTGTAGGGAGGCCAATTATCCACATGTTATATCCGCAATACTAAAAAATAACACGATTTTTTTATCCCATAGTTTACGGCATATCTTAAAGTTCTGACACGGCGTATTTTATGAAACTCAAAGATAAACTTTTACCATCCATCAAAGCAATATCTAACACACAGCCCGGTAGGTTTAGTTTACCTATTCTAAATATCTGCTATACATGTCGTCACCACATATATTCTAGTCAACTAGAGGAACTCCACAGCATGTTGTTGTTGTATTTACTGTAATGAGACACGTCCTATCGATTTTCCCCGTAATTTTAGGCAAAAAAAAAACGATTTGACCGAAAAAAGTGCGAGATTTGATTACTGTGGGGGATTTGGCGCTAATCGACGGAAATTGTTTTATTGACTTTCTTCCTCTCAATTATTCCTTTTTATCCAAGTATTGAACTTTGGGTTTTCAGCAAGAAACACTTAGTGTGCTGAATATAGGAGCTGTTTTTATAGCGGCGCCATATAATTAGGGAGGGGAGACCTATATTTCAGCATTAAGCACAGGATATATATTCAACATAAAAAGTTGCTAGAAGATGATATTCATGTACCTAACGAGGCACTTCTCCTTATTATACCTAAGAACGATGCATTATGTTTATTATGCTATACTGACACTTCACCAGCGTAACACCTCTTTGGTAAATTCGACCTATTTCATAACTCCTCCCGTAGGATGTTATCGAAACCGCCCCTGTACCGACCATAGAATGAAACCATTGTATACAGATACATATTTGTCTGAATTTTCCAAAACTGGTGTCCTGGCTCATTCTTAATAATCACTAGTAAAGTATATTTTACGAGGGTGATGAGCATAATTCATCGTTATGATGCATAATAAAGGGAGATGTGCTATCTATATATATATATGTGTGTGTGTGTGTGTGCATGTGTCATGGCTATCATAGAAGTTGATAAGAAATCTCCTCTCAAGCTATCAATAAGATTGAGAAAGGCTTGAGCAGATATAGACTATTGTTTTTATTCAACCCAGTAAGTTTGTTCCTGGTGCCGCTAACCTCCCGTGTGACCTTCAACATCGTCTTTGTTGTAGTCACAATTGCAGTGGAGGTCCAAGCTATGAGATACGGAAGGGGTCAAGAATATTTATTTCATGGAAGAATAAATACAAATAGAGAATTTAGGTTAAATATTCCAAGGAGAGTGGCCGAAAAGTATCTTCGGTATTGAGAAGTTGGGCAGAAAAGAGGATGGAGATCCACGATGGAAAGATATACTCAAACACATTTGCATTTTACAAAACACACATCCGGGGATGACATTTTGAACATTTAGAAGACTTCTGAAAAAGGTCATGTAGGATGTTTGTCATGCTGTTAAATATTAGTAATAAACACAATTCCAAATAAAAATCTCGGTAGTTAGGAAGCTAGGACTGTTTGAACTGTGGCACTTATATTTTCCTCCATTCATGCTCTGGTAGTTTATCCCACAGGGCATATTATCATGATATTCATAGTAGGTAATATTTACGGCTGGAATTTCTTATATTATAGTAGTTTTAAATGCGGGTAAACAATTCTAATTTAGATGGAAATATCGCCTTGAGGATATTGGTCTATAAAAAGAAAGGACACCTCTCCTGCCAAAATGAACGCTTCAACTAGGCACCATCTATCAGTCCAGTCGTTGTCTCCGCGTCTCCTCTCATAGGATATTATCGAATACGTCTCCATATACTGATGAGAGCCATAGCCCCACATCATGTTGTACAAGTTGATTTCTGTCTGAATTTGCCTGAACTGGGGCTGTAGCATATTTTTTTTTTTCGCCACCGTTACGTTTTGATTCGAGAAATATGCATTGTTAATTAAATCCTGCCCAAAAAGCCTTCTACATTGTTTAAACTGGAAAAACCAGCTTAAAACAGTCTTCACAAGTGACAGTCTCCTATCAGCTTTAGTCGAATAGGCAACCAGTTGAGGCCATATACCGTTTTCAATAACTCAACGGTCATCTAGAACTATGTAGAAGACAAGCAGAATGGACCTTTTTCTATTTAAAAGGGCTTAATTCTAGTACAAGTCAGTAAATAGAAAGCGTCTAGAGACCTGTGGCTTCTAGAAAAATAAAAGTGGTCGGCCTCGTCGATATATCGAAAGGTTTTAATAAGAGTGATCAATCCAAATGAATTTCATATATGGATTGTTCTATATTTCGCAAATTTTATTGTTTTAAAGGATTTTAAAGGAAAAGGTTCATATTATGTGGTATATCTGTTTATCAAAATTCCAAATGAATACAAAATATGACTTATAGTTTCGATACTAAACACCGAGGCAAGTTCAAAAATGACTTCTTACAGAACGTCGTTCAAAATCCCACCATGAAGTTGTCAGTCCTCGAGGGCAGGTAGTTTTACGTTGTTTGTTTTGGCTTTGAAATCCCATTGGTCTTTGAGACATCTTCCCCGTCCTGTTCTAAACGATTTATATTATGACATTTATCGTATGTTTTTGAATGAAAAGGTTATAATATCCAAAATTGGATTTAATTTCAAAGTGGTAAGTCAAATATAGACCTATGAATTCCAGCCTGAAGATGCCTAGCATATGTTGCTCCCCTGGCTATGTAAAACCAATTCCGGCCTGTGACGGCGGCAAACATACAAACAAAGGTCGTGGAAGCAAACAATTAGATCCGCGTGACATCAGATGACAATCTACTTCTCCGAAATGGATTATTTTTTGATGGCAAACCGATCAATTTCCCATTACATCGGCGCTCGTTACGGCCAGCACACGGCTGCTCGTGCCGTCGCTTCTTCTTTTATTTTTCACCTTTTTTCACTCTTCATATTGACAATGGTTAGCTGTGTGAACCTATGGGGCACGAAACAATTGTGCTATCTTATATTTATCCCACATATATACTGATATTGTTCATAATCGATATATCTCCAAGCCATTCTCTCATAATGGAGTTCATATATGATTAAGGTACAGGAGACACGTTTACTTGAAATCGAAAATAAAGATAGTTTTACGAGGTATGAATTGCTAAATGAATTCAAAGAAAATTTTAAAATGCCTGTAAGTGGCTAGCAATGTTCGCACGGGCGAACTCACGACCTAATAGTTTTACAAGAGCCTAACTACAATGTGCCATAATTTTGTTACAATTGTGTCATATTTGTGCTACAATTTTGTCATAATTGTGTTATAATTGTGTCATAATTGTTTCATAATTTTGTTACAATTGGGTCATAATCAGATCACAATTGTGACATTATTGTGCTAAAATTGTTTTACACCTCATCCGTTTTATATTAAAATAAAAATATCAAATTTGCATTCATTTGAAAAAGATATGAGTTGTCTTGAAGGAAATTAGTCGGTCATGCATTTACTCTGAAAAAGATTAAACACTCAGAAAATGTATTTATAAAGAATTTGTGATATGTGTTACGGCCATGTATGGCGTGCCTACATGTGTGGCTCACTAGATATTGAAACGGCCAGAGAAAACCTGATTAAGGCCCGGCCGCCTTATTGCAAACAACATAGCCTCATCCCCCTTCATCAAGCCACTAATCAGAATCGCTGAGAACGAGACTTTCTAATATATTCTGTGGGTTATTGATTTAGCATCGAATCAATTCCCCAGTGGCATTGATTGTGTGTGTGTACAGCAGTGAGTTGCTTAGATTCCCACACGTAACTTCAAGTTTTCAACATATATTGCTTATCTCTTTGTTTACATATTTCCATAGTCTTATAATTGCAGTATGTACTTAGGTCAAGCATGTTACTTTATCATATATACCCGTTTCCCTTTCTAAAATTTCTGAACATAATGTGTCTTGTAATTTTAAGCATCACATGGAAGAAAGAGTCAAATTATATTTGAAAAAAGAGTTAACCTACTAAGTGTAATCCACGCTTGCTATTTACTACATTTGGTTTCTCCACGAGCGGCCACATTAGGTGAGCGGAGCACCTAACAGACGCTGGGGCAGACGGACAATGGAATCAGTAGATAGGAGTGACGAATTATGGGGCAGACGCCACGATTAGTTTTGATTACAGACGACGACGACAATCAGAGGCCCTCGCGTATTTTTTAAACTTTTGTTCCGAGACAAAAAAAAATGTCGTTAGGGGGCGCCTTTATTAAAATAATTGTTGTCATTCAGCGGCCTGAGGACTATCATTAATATTGGGTTCTCCTATAGGAGCTATGTATTTTCCTATAACATATGTGTGGCTGTCCTGTAATATATTTGCTCTCTTACTATAACAGCTTTATGGTTCTCTTATAGTATTTGTGTATTTTTCTATATCATGTGTGCCTGTCCTTTATCATATTTTCTGTCCTTATATGACAGCTTTGTGGTTCTCCTATAGTATTTGTGCTGTTATTATATTATCTGTTGTCCTATAACATCTGTGTGGTTGGCTTGTACACACATACACACGGGAGTGAGATAAACTTAGGTTATCAGACCATGGTTACACCTATGGAATATTCTATGGTCTGGAGTATGTATCATAAACTCTCCTCCCAGCGAGCCCCGGAATTAAGGCAAGGTAGAGAGAGTTATATTAAATATGGCCGCCATTTGAATATTTCACGTCCAATTGGACGCGTGTTTGCCCGATAAATCCCCGACTTGTTTATCTCCAACTGGGAATTAGACAATTTATGGCTCTCTTCTTTCTCCGCATAAACTTTCTTCCGCCGACACTTTGATAACAACTTGGTATTGAAATGTATAATCTTGCCACATTGCGCGCCGTCTACTCCCTCCCTACTCCACGCTATACATTCACAACACTATGTACCATCTCACCTGCTGAAATGTCGCCCCATTCATTCTACAGCGGGGGTTTTTCCATCACTTGTCTTCTTGTTGCACTTATAATGGGTGTACATTTTATGAAAACTTATTAATAAACCAGACGCGATATTGATATATTTGCGTCTATTACAGAAAAAACAAACAAATTAAAACTTAGAAAAAAATATTTACAAATTTACATGTATTTATCGACAGAGTTCATAAAATTTATATAGACAAAGTGGCTGATGTAATTCCCCTGAGGACAGTAGGTCAATGAAACGTCGGGAGTTTAATCAATCATTGGTTGGTGTGGCTGTATTCAAATATATTTCTGATAAGTGTAGATAACTTCTATCAATCACATTTAACCTACTTATCGATAATTGTGATATTTTCCCATTTTCTCTTTTATCAATTATACCAGCTCTAACACCATGCATAATTCCGATGTAACATTCCATCTGCATTAGGCCCTGGTGTCTCTGGTTGTTTTAAGTAAGTGTTGACTCGAAACAATCAAAGTTTAGTCATTCCCTCGACTTCGTTAAATTTATTGAAGTGATTACGAAAGGTAAAACTCCAATCTACTAATACACTGCAGTGAAGAGGTTAAAGAACAAACAATAAAATGGTGGTTATTTAAAAAAAAAACACTGAAAAACATAAAAATTTCATAATTATATTGAACTATCCGTTTTTTAATATTTTCTTTGATACAATCATTTTGTTTTATAGATTTTGTATTTTAGTGTATTTATTAGGCTCCAAATAAAATGTATTTTGTTTAGAAACTAGCCGAATGACCCGGGCAACGCCCGGGGTTTACCTGATTAAATGCTTTTATTCAAATACTATTCGTTACAATTATAAATTGGCGCCGTGGATGTCATTCTTGTATAATATATAAATGAGTTTTAAAAATTGTAAAAAAAAAATGCATCGGCCGGGAATCGAACCCGGGCCGCCCGCGTGGCAGGAGAGCATTCTACCAATGAACCACCGATGGTTATGAGAAATGGCCATATTTGGGTAATTATTCCATTCACAAAAGCAAACGGTGACAGAATTGATTAAGAAAGGGCAATGCCCGGGTTTTACCCGATTAAATGCTTTTATTCAAATACTATTTGTTACAATTATAAATTGGCGCCGTGGATGTCATTCTTGTGAAACGTCCCGCTCCAAACTTTGTGTCTGAGAAGCGATATTTTTATAAAGAGATGATCTGGCTTTGTGTCTTCTGCTCGAATGAATGTCTTTCTGTTAGAATTTTGTTCCTGCTTACTAAAAATGAACTGGCCTCACCCGTGGTCTCTGCTTTTTGGAATTTTTCCGGATATAATTTTGTATCTGATAATCAAATATGATACAGCAATATTGTCATCACCATTTTCTGAATAAAAAACAACTACTTTTTTCCCAGAACCTGTCAATTTATTTTTCTTGACTAAAAATCCGAAAAATATATTTTCCAGATTTTTCTCTATGTCCTGTTAAAACACGTTTTACATGTCCATTAGGTCAGCTGATATTACCTCCCATCATCACCGCTAGAGGCGCTGCTTGCGAGCGAAAGGGCAAATTTGCCACGCAATTTGCAAATAACTTGTATACATACTTGTATACTTGTGTACATAGACCATAAATCTGTACATAGACAGGAAAAGCACATATATTTTAATAATATAAATGAGTTTTAAAAATTGTAAAAAAAAAAAATGCATCGGCCGGGAATCGAACCCGGGGCGCCCGCGTGGTAGGCGAGCATTCTACCACTGAACCAAAAGCAAACGGTGACAGAATTAAGAAAGAATGCATGACGTTGATAACTGTATATATTAATGTAACCGTCGTGGTTACAGAGTTCATGTGTTAAATTGGCAGAATGTTGCATTAGAGAGTCCAAACATGATTAGGTTTAGTTGGGTACCTCTTTATTCTTCTTTTTTTTTTCCACACTGTTTTATCTGATTACCATTCAAATTTACATCGCATATATAATCTCAGTATCAACATATATAGTCACGACCGTCATGGGTTCTGTCACGGATGCGCGCGCATCATCATTATGATCATTATCATTATCTAATGATAATTATCATTATTATCTATATATATATAGTCATGACCGTCTTTCCTCATCGGCCGCCTCTGTCACGGATGCGCGCGCACAGGGAGGTCACGTGCTCGCCGGCAGCCAACGGGCGCGCGCCGCCGGCATTACGTCATAGATTATAAACACAAGGTAATAAGGCCAAATAAAAAAATAGTGTGTGATAAGGCACAATTTGGATTATAGATTATAAACACAAGGTAATAAGACCTTATCCAAATAAATAAATAGTGTGTGATAAGGCACAATTTGGATTATATTTAATACAGTTATCAGCGTCATGCAACAATTCTGTCACGTTGAGTCACGTGTCAAGTTACGGTAAGTAGAAATTTAAAAATTAAAAAAAGATGCCGAAACCCGGGATCGAACCAGGGACCTTTAGATATTCAGTCTAACGCTCTCCTAACCGAGCTATTTCGGCTTATTTTATTTATTTCTATAGAAGCTTCTATCTTTATAATTATGTATATTTTCAAAAAGTCAATTCGCTCGCGCCTCTAGCGGTGAAAATGAGGGGTAATACCAGCAGTTTGGAGCGGGACGTTTCACAAGAGTGACATCCACGGCTCCAATTTATAATTGTAACAAATAGTATTTGAATAAAAACATTCAATCGGGTAAAACACGGGCGTTGCCCGGGTCATTCGGCTAGTATATATATATATATATATATATATATAATCTAAAATGCAAATATTTTATTTTTTTAAAAACATATTTCATTTTCATTCATTGACTGTTATATATTTTTTGACCATAGATTCAGAACATACCACTTTAATTATTATTGTTGTAAATATGTATAGTTAACCCTACCTATTTTTTTTTAAATCACGATTATAGAATTCATTCTATAAATTCTATATTGCTGTGATAAATAATTTTATGTGTAATTTTACTTCAAGTAATTCAAAATAAAATATACTTGAAAGGTAAATAATTATCTATACTTTTTCACCACTGCACCTCTCTTTTCAACAACAAAACAAAAAATAATCATAACATTTATATGTGTGAAAAATTATTAAAATATAACGCGTTCGTGATTGACTTTTTTTGATTTATCAAGAAAATGGGTTGGCCAAATATCAGGGTACAGGCTAAATCAACGTTTAGTTGATTTCTGTTACAATAGATGGC
>CP092866.1:66912841-66932334 GCA_030710605.1 Cordylochernes scorpioides
GACATAATTAATAAGATTATGTCGGACATCCTTCTGCAGCAATGCATATAGCAACTCAGAATGCAGCTAATCAAAGAGACATCTGATAATTTGGACAGAGGCTTCTAAATCATGGATACTGTGGAATTATTGAAATGGGCGTTTAAGATGGTCCCACGCATGCTTAATGAGGGGAAGGTCTGGGAAAGAGGCGGGCCATGGAAGTGGCGGAACATCACAAAAGACCTCCAGGGAACCCTTGATGAATGCGAAAGGGCATTACCTGCTGTGAACAGTCTCAAATTTTCCAGAAAGAAGGAGGATAACACGAGGCCGTATGATGACATCTACCTAGCACCGTTAATGTGGCGCATAGAACATCAAGAGAGGTTCCGATATCTTAGATGATGCCACCTTATACCAAAATGCCTGCAGTTCGTGGAGTATGACGTTCGACAGTGATGGCGGAGTTGGGTCGACTATCTAGGGGGGGGGGGGGGGGGGGGGGGGGTGGGGCCCTCAAATCCGGAACATAACACGGCAGAATTCATTATTAAACACCTTACTGTTCGCCATACAGAGGCATTCCGTGATTATCAGGTTTGTCACCACTGTAGACGAAGACTCATGTGTTAGGGTTAATGATGTCAAAGCACGGCAAATATTATTAGATCGCTTGATTCTCCTCAGCAAGGATTTTAGATATATTTCGTGGACTCGCTGGAAACCCAACATCAGTCTAAATGGTGGCCCAAATCACAATTGAATCTGTATGCGCATGGTGCACTATCCTGAGATCTACTCAATTCATTGTTCCCCTCTCAAGTGAGTCCTGAGTCGGTTAGTGGTAAGTATCATTTTATCTCCACTGCTTACAGCAAAAGCGGATAGTGAAGTCAGGAAGATCAACATCTCATGCCACACGGCGATTTGATTACGCTGCTGTTTTCAGACCGTTGAGGATGACGCCTCTCTGAAACTCTGTCAACCGGGAATAAGGTCTTCTGCTGGGTTTACCTGCCATTATTGTTATCCACAGCTTCCTATACCGTGATTAGATTCTGGTGGTTTTATTGAATCATCCAGTATGAGTGAGCCATTGATATAACTAACACCTAAAACTCAATGCGCCGCTCATATGGCTCTAGTGTTATGCGCATTGGTATCATTTACATATTCGACTTTATTGAGATATTTTGAATATCTAAATATAGAATTCTCTAAGATATAAATTGTAACAAAACACCCAGGACCAGGTGCCACCACTAAGGATAGGTGTTTTGTTTTATTTACACCATACCTCCAGCTTTCGGGTATTATAAACCCTTCTACAAAAGTATACAAGCATATGATCTTTAACTAATTTAGCTTCAACTTCAACTACCAGTAGTTAAATATTCATTTCGTTATATACTCCTGTAGAAGGGTTTAGAATACCCGAAAGCTGGAGAAATGCTTTAAATAAAACAAGAAACGTATCCTCAGTGGCAGTGTTACAATATTTTGAATAGTTTGGCGCTTGTAACATAATTACATTTTGGTTCACAATTTTCATTGTGTGTAATCAATTTTCTCTCCGTCCTGTCATTTTAATAAAAGTAATGTTCCATTTGAAACATATTCTTTACATCAAAACCCAATCAGAACTCGTTTATTCTCAGAAATGTCCCAGCCTTTCCTGGCAGGCTTGACTGCATCCCCGCTCACAGGAAAAATCTTATTCACGCATATTTTACTACGGATCAGTTTTAAGTATATTCTGTTTTGAAGGGACATATTAAAAATTTATTCTTGGCAATTTTGTTTTATAGTGATGCAAAATTCATAAAACCACAATGGTGTACCAATCTACCACCAAGTATCCATCGCTCCCACCTAACTCTCGCCTCGAATGTAAACATCTTGTTGCAAAGAGCCAGATGTGAGAGGTCTTGTATTCATAATTAGGAAACCAATTACAGAAATGAAACATAGAATGGCCTAATTCGATTTTGCCCGGCAATCAATTCTGAAAAACGGTGGCACTTTTTACTAGGCTCAGGTGCGGCGGATAAATAATAAAAAACTGGAGCGGTTTAGCATTTTAATGAATGGCTTAAAAAATAACCATCATCCTGCGCTAATCTCCCCGAGTAATTTAAAATTGGGCATCGATTCCGTATGGCGGCGGTGGTGGTGGCTTAATTCAATTAAAGCCATGTGCTCTTTCCACACTGTTGCCCCAGTTTTTTAATTACACGGGCTCCCTTGTTGCTTATCTTTCTCGCACTTGTTACCTTACCTGCACTTGCCCCACACTTGTTACCTCACCTGCACTTGTCTACCACTTAACCTGCACTCATATTGCACTTTTGCCTCAAGTGCACTTTCCCTATCCCACTTTACCTTCCTTAATATTGCACTTGTTACCTTACTTGCACTAGTTTCGCACTTCACTTGCACTTACTTCGTCTTTACCTCCCCTTGTCTCACACTTATTAAACACACTACTCTCGCACTTGCTACCTGGTTACTTTACCAGCAGTTGCCACGGGTAATATGAAGCAGTAGGGTTGATGTATCAGCCCAACTGGAAGAGTGAAGTTTGCGGAGTGGACAGACGCCAACGGAAAAATATTTGTGCTTCTAAGAAAGAAGAATTTCAACGTATTTGGCCATATCCCAATACCTCTAAACACATAATTTTTCAAGTTGAAACGCACTGTTTAACAAAATAGCATTTTAAATGGCTTTTGAATATCGTTTGATTCAAATTCTATTGCGATAAAAAGCAAAGTTTTCTGAGTCGAAATAAATCATCTAGTGACTTAATATTCCTTGAGTCCTTAATGTTATATAAGAATGCCATCCACATAACACACATTTACAAAACAATTAATATTAATGGGCCATCTATTGAATGCATTTTTTTTTCTATTTATCGACGCTGATTTAAAAAAAATATTCAAATTGATCTACTACAATAATAGAAACAAAAAAAAATTTAGGACTTTGTTTTATAATTAGTAGGAAAGTTTCTCAGCGAGTTCGACAATGTATTTAGGGAACCTATGCTCTTCTAGGTCACAATAAATAAATACATGACGTACCACAGGCAACAGCAGTCATAGAGCCTCGTGGTGTCAGAAGTCTGGGTTGATATATAAAGAACAGGTAGGATGGCACCTAAGAGAGGCCAGCTGAGCGACACGGGCAAGGTCCAGGAGGGTCTGATATGAGATGTCGGTCGTCCAGTGGCCGGTCGTAAAACTCACTAATGACTTGTGGAATATCTCCGGCAAGGATCCACGTGATAATTTAAGAAATTCCCATGTCTGATGTAATCCTAACAATGGTTATTCAAACTGGACTTCACATTGCCTGGGTTTCTAGCTGAATTCTCTTTTAGAAACTTTATAATTGTCTCTTATTAAGGATTATATGCGATCGCCAATCTGACGCGTTGAATTTTATATACATTAGGGACTGCAATACTTATTATAATTATGATTCATGACAATCTCTAGTGTAATATTGACCTTTATATTACTACATACATATAATTACAGGTGAATACATTTATAAACTCCCTTTCTAAATATTTTAATAAGTATTGCCATTGAACTTGATTAATCTATAAGATTCCAATACAAAAGATTTCTCTGGCTGAACCGCTAAAAGAGCTGATGATCCACGCCCTCTAACGACGGGATTTGTGTAGGAAAAAATGTTGTTTTATCTTTTCCAAAACTTGTTTGTTCGCAGCAAGAAAGGCTGTGTTACACAACAGAGATGATCGTCACGGCACAATAAAGATTTGGTTACAACACCAATTTTGGGGCAATTGTTATAACTCCGCGGTCATATAACTACTTTGTTGCAGTAAAAAGACTAGATTCTAACAAGGATAACTTGGAATGAAAATATTTCTTAAAAAAGAAACACTTCGGCCAGAAATAATTTTATTTTTTCGACGTTTCGACATAAATGTTGTGTCCTCGTAAGGAAAAAGAAAAATAAATAATTTCGCAAGGCGTTATAAATATATATTAAGTAAATTAAATTTAATTGCTATCTATCGTCAAAATTTTACACAAATAAATTTACTGGCAATGCGTTTCTTTTAAATATCATCAAATATTATCTCTACAGACCTTACTGCAATGATATGAGTTATTGCATCATAATATCATTGCAGTAAGGTCTGTAGAGATAATATTTGATGATATTTAAAAGAAACGCATTGCCAATAAATTTATTTGTGTAAAATAAATATACAGGGTGATCCAAAAGTCCCGCACAACTTTAAAAATTAATAACTCCGCGAATATTTGCGTTAGAGCAATGCGGTAAACACCATTGTGTTCAGGATGCAATGGGATTTTTTATGGCAAATAATGAAAAATTCAAAATTGATTTTAGTTACAATTTTATTCGCCAGATGGCGCACTACCAGAATCAGAGATTCAGCGGCCAAATTGTTTGATAAATTGAAAAATATAACTGATCGACACGTATTTTTCCTTTTTGAATACCAGGAAAGAACCCTAATAACATCAAATAACAAATTAATAAAACACCACTTCGCAAAAAGTATGAAGAATTGGTTAACAATTTTTAAATACAATCAGAGATATGTAAAATAGGTAAATGCAAATTAAACATGTAGCAAAAAAAAAATTGATATTTTAGATATGGTTTGTTTCCGAAGATAATAAATATATAATATTTTTAATTCAACTCTATCTCAGTATCGATTATATTTATTTTATTCATTTGAAAAATATGTATCTATCTCTGATAATTTATTTTACTCTGGAATGCCGTTGTTGTTGTCGTGTCCAATAAAAGCCTCAGATGTCTCCATGCATCTCCATCACAGCAGCAGCAATGTCCACTATCTTGGGTGTGTAAAGCTGCTGCTCTGGGTCCATGTCAATTTTCTGCAAGGCTGCGGCCATTGCTGGCTATGAGAATATGTGGGTAGGTGTAAGTTCCACACCAGGACAATTGTTGCATGCCCTATAGGTTATTGTGCCATCTGGATGTATTGTTAATCCTTTATAGTATTTTGTTCTAAGTCTTGTTATAGTTTTTGTCATTTTCTCTCATGTTTATTTCGCATTTTGATCCTTTCCTATTTATTGTTTAATTATCTTGTATTTTGACAAAGAATCAGCGTCAAATAATGACATTTGTTCTTTATTTGGCTCAACTTTCTGGCTTCCTTTGCCAATTCAAATGCTATTTCATTACCCCCGATCCCAGCATGGGCAGGGATCCATTGTAGAATGCAGTTATTCTCCAATGGTTCCAGTTGGGCAAGTAACGAGTGTATTTTCTGTGTGATTTTAGTATTGCCCTTCTGAATTGCTTCTAGAGCGGATATGGAGTCACTGTATATTAAATTTCCTTCTGCTTGATGCAGGGGTGGTTGGTTAAGGCATACATCAAGGGCTTTCCAGATAGCTGTCAGTTCACAAGTGAAGTTTGACGAAATCTGTCCTGCTCCTTCTTTGATTTTGATGTGCGTTCCATCTTGCAGTATTATGTTAATTCCGGCCCCTCCATAACTCAGGGTAAGGTCTGAAGATCCATCTGTATATGCTGTTGAAGGGGGTGGCCTAGCATTTTTAATCAAGAATTTGTACTATGAGGACATAGCCGTTAATATTTCAAACACATTAGACCTCGAAGCCCAAGATATCAAATTCTACCTCAATCAAAACAAAGCCATAAACATATACAATATGTATCACCCTCCAAACAATACACTTATTGACGATGGAACAATGGCTCAATTTCTTACAGACAACTCTTATTGTAGGTGACCTTAATGCCAAACATCAACTATGGGGATGTTCCACTCCAAACCTAAGAGGCAAAATACTTTCAAACATATTTGACGACAATGCCATCATGTGCTTAAATGATGGGTATCCTACCCATCATTCCTACAGCTATAATACTGCACAAGCCCTTGATATAAGTTTTTACTATCCTGACATTTTCCACAAATGCAAATAGCAAATATTAAAAAGTATTGGAAGTGATCATTTGCCTAATTTGATAGGAATTAGCACCAAGACCAAAACCAGCTCAATTAAAAAAAATTCTGGAACTTCAAAAAGGCTAATTGGATATCTTTCGTAAACACCATTATTAAAGCAGCTACAGTTTCAATACCAAGAGGTAATATTAAGAAATGGATTCCAAATTATACACACCAGGCAAAAAATATTCAAACACTTATAACTAAAAGAAATGAACTACAAAAAAGAGCACCCAAAACCAAACAAATTGTAGAACTGAACTGAACATTGTGAATGCAAAAATAAAAAGATTATACGTAAATGTGAAAAGGGAAAATGGAAACAAATTTGTGAAAACCTGAACCCAAGAAACCCAAATACAAAACTTTGGAATTTGGCAAAACAAATTGACAGATCCCAGTCACAAACTGAAAAAATTAATATGATTAAGAATACAGATGGTACACCAGCAACTAATGACAAAATTGCTGCCAATCTTTTAGGTAATTCATATCAAATAAGTAGTAAAATCAAGGTTGAAACAAAGTCCCAAAGGATTATTCATGACTGTAAAAATGTCACCAGCACTCATAATATTTTCAATGAAAAAAATAAATATGAAAGAGCTAGCTTATGCATTAGAAAACACTGACCTAAACAAGACTCCTGGGCCAGATGGAATCCATGGCCGAATGATATCACTTTGGGCAAAATTGGCAAAGAAAGACTTCTTAATATTTTCAATAACTCCTGGAAAACTGGAAAATTGCTTCAAGACTGTAAAAATGCAACAATAATTCCCATTTAAAAACTTTACAAATCTACTGATGACCCAAAAAACTACCGACCTATCTCTCTCATAAGTATTTGCTGAAAATTAATGGAAAAATTATACTCAGACGACTCACCTACCACCCCGACACAAGAAATCTCTGACCAGAAGAACAATATGGATTTAGGAAAGGACATGGGACAATAGACCAACCCTTTTTTTTCACACTAAAGGTAAAAGATGCACAAAACAGAAAACCAACTAACCACACAATAGCTGCTTTTTAGACCTTACACAAGCTTTTGATAAGGTATGGGAAAAACAAGTTAATTACAAAATTATACAAACATTTCAAAATTGATGGAAAAGCTATCACTTGGATAAATGATTCCCTTAAAAATAGATGCATCAGGGTCAAATATAATGGCACTTTATCTAAAACCTTCAAATTGTATCAAGGATTACCACAAGGATCAGTCCTTAGCCCAAATCTCTTCACCCAATTTATTGCAGGCATAGAAGAATTTTTTCTCATAAAACCCATATTGGACTTTTCGCTGATGACATTATTCTATGGAGCAGCAACACTAACTGGAAAAAGCTGAAAGAGATTTGAACAAGACTCTTCTCCACCTAGAAAAATTTGCTAATAAACATAAATTAGAATTTAACCCCCAAAAATCTGAAACCTGTCTTTTTACTACCGATAAGAAACTATACAAAATAAGACCAAATATTATTCAGGAAGAACAGCAATTGCAATATAATAAACATCCAAAATATCTCGGCTACACCCTGGATCCAGAAACCAACTCCAGTAAACATATTGAAGGAGTTGTTAGAAAAGGAAGAGACCGACTAAAAATCTTGAAATATATTTCAGGAAGAGTGGGGAGCTGAAGCAACAACACTAAAATTAACTTACACATCTCTAATGAGACCTATCTTGGAATATGGATATCAAATCTATGGTACAGCATCTGAAACAAATCTAAAAGCACTGGAAAGGATACAACTAAATGCAGCTAGAATTATTACAGGTCTTCGAAATACCTGCCATAATAATATTGTACTTTACGAGGCAGACATTATGCCCTTGAAGGGTAGAAGAAGCTTCAATCTGCCAAAATATATAAACAAAATCAAGAGTTATGAAAACAAACACAAAACTTCCAATTGCATACTTAATTGGGAATCCAATTTTAGACTCAAAAAAGAAGGCCCTCTCCACCTGGCCAAAAGAAATGGATTTTTAAAATATAAAGTGAAAAATATTATTTAGCAGAAAAAAATATCCCCATGCGAATCATTAACAAAATGTTATTTTTAATGCCACTTTAAATGAGCCCACCAACAAACAATACCAAAATCCAGAATACTTAAAACAATTATCATTAGAAATAATTATTATAAAATTCCTAAAAATGTAATAACTATCTATACCGATGGTAGCAGAGACGAGTTGGGACACACTGACAGTGGCTGTCTCATTAAAACCACAAATGGCAATGAGAAAATAAACAGAAGAAACCCAGATTTTTGCTCAGTCTTCAGATCAGAACTTATAGCCATTTATGAAGCCTTAAAATCCATCAGAAACACTAAACATCACGATAGTAGAAGTGCAATACAACACTTGAGTCACACAAGGGAACTTAGAGACAAAGTAAGCAGGAACATAATTGGTTATCTCCAAAAACTCTCAATACCTCAAAAATTCACCTTTAATGGATACCCTTACATGTTAGCATTGAAGGCAATGAAGCTGCTGATGCGCTGCGAAAAAAGGCACAAAGAAACCTTGCTACAGAAAAATAAACTTACTTTTAAAGAAATAGAAACAGTAGCCAAAACAAAAATAAACAAGAACTGGAGGATTCCACCTAAGCACAGTTGGTACACCCTAGAAGCAGATGGCCACCCAGACCTTTCGGTCCACAAGCCGGCATGCGAAGCATGCACTTCGCTGCTATTCTGTTCAACTCATAAGCCAAGTAACGATATCCAAGCTAGTGCTTGGACATTGTACCTGGAAACACCACCTCCCAGACAACGTGTCTGGAAGGATTTCTATACCGGTGGCCTTTAATCACAGCAAAAGAGGACACTACCTACTGTGTCCAGCAGGGACCGCGGGGAGGCGGCCCCCGGTCGACTCTGTTCACTAACAGCTGAGGAAAAGCTCAGCTGCCACGTGTGGGCTTTCTCAAGAAGCTTGCTGTGGTTTCTCAGCAGCTTACTCTCGATCGCGCCCCTCGCCCTCCTTCTCTCTTCCTGCACACCCACTACCCTTGGACAATCCAAGACGTAGTGGCGTGCATCCACATCCCTTTCTTCATAGACGCAATCAGGGTTTCTCTTAATTTTAAATCTGTGGAGACTCCTGGGAAAGGGCCCATGTCCCGAACTACCCTAATGAATTTGTGGGACATTACCTTACAGAGGTACTTGGGTGTTGTTACCCAATTGAATATACCTCTCTCCCCTTCACACTGTTCCTCCATCTGTCCAACCATAAGTCCTGGACGTGCCCCCTGATCCTCCTATAAACTTCTTTCTTGGTCACTGGGGTCCTCAATGATCTATCTCTAAAGCATCTCTTGCCTTAGTGAGCCTGTCTGCGAACCCATTACCTTCGACGAGGCTGTGTCTCCTAACCCAATAGAGCTCCGGAGCCCGCATTATCATCTCCAGCTCCTGGATTATTTGATGCGCGAGTTGCCCTTTCACCAGATTGATGGCGACGAGGGCCGACATACAATCTGAATAGAGGCGGTCCGGGCTGAAGTTCTTCTCGGCACACACTCTGAGGGCTACCCTGATCGCAACCAGCTCGGCTGAAAAGACCAATTCGTCCACTCTGAGTGTTAAGCTTTCTTGGAAGATCAGCTCTCCATTAGTGAAACTCACTACTTCAGCTCCAGTATTGGTGCCAGACTTACTACCATCAGTGAAAACCTCCGTGCCAATCCCTGTCGGCCCTCCAGGACTCCAATTCCACTTTGGCAACCACTGCGGAGGCTTCCTTGGGTCCCTCTTCCATTCCAGGGCACCCGCTTCAAGTCCCAGGGCATCTTCCCTGTTCTCCAGATCTTCTGTCTGATGGCACAGGTCTACAAAAAAAACTTTTTTTTTTGCACAAGAGAACCTGATGGTGTTTCTAGTGTAACTTTTCATGCTGAACTCAAAAATCTAATCAGAAATTTCCCATCACCCATGGTTTTTGCCTGATGGTCTTTTTTTAGTATTGGGATAAATACAGTAATAAATGCAACCAATGTTACGTAAGCATTTTTTAAGTTACATCATTAACTAAGCTAGCGCTTTATTTTTGACAAGAAGAGTTGGTGTGTGGAGTCAAAAGATTTATTTTATTTGTTATTAATTAAATTTTGCTCTTTAAGAATCATAAATATTAATTTAAATAACAAATTATTGAAATTTTAATTGAATATATATATAATTTATTATTATATAATATTATAATCTGTTTTGCTTTCAATTCAAAAATAACGACAAGCTCTGTAATGCTATTTGCTCATTAACAGTTTTAATATATATATTTAAATTCAACCTAACACGATTTGTTTAATAGATTTGCAGCAGAAGTGACAGGTAAATTTGAAGTGATTAGTTTATTCTTCTCTATCGATTTGCTTTTATAAATCGTGTGCACTAGACTGTGTCGATATGCCGAGGCGTTGCATTAATATTCCTGATATTTTCTGTTATATTTGTGGGGAATTAACTTTCAAAGTTCAAAGGCGAAACTTTACACCGCTCATCAAAAAGTGCTATGAACTTTATTTTTGCTTTAAAGTCGGTGACCAAGATAAGACTTGGGCTCCTCACCATTGTTGTGTAATTTGTGTTCGACATCTTACAGGGTGGATTAAAGGTGAACGTCATATGCCTTTTGCGGTTCCAATGATATGGAGGGAACCTAAAGACCATTCTTCAGACTGTTATTTTTGTTTGACAAAGACTACAGGTATTAAATCCAAATCAAGACATACAGTTGAATATCCAGATTTGCCTTCTGCTATGAGACCGGTTCCTCATAGTGATATTTTACCTGTTCCACAGCCTCCTGAAAATGTAATATTCAGATAGACGAGAGCAACAGTGGGATGACACAAATTTTGAAGCAGGTGCTTTATCTGAACCTCATTTATTAACCCAAGGAGATTTGAACGACCTCGTACGTGATTTAGATTTATCCAAAAAACAGAGTGAACTTTTAGGCTCTAGGTTAAAAGGCTGGAATCTGCTGCATAAAGGCACAAAAGTATGCTTTTTTCGCAAGCGTCAAGATGAATTTCAAGACTTCTATTCACAAGAGAATGATTTAGTATATTGCAATGATGTTGTTAGTCTAATGGAAGCGCTTGGTCATGACCATGATACAGAAGAGTGGCGTTTATTCACTGATTCTTCAAAAATTAGTATGAAAGCTGTTCTCCTTCACAATATAAATAAGTTCCCATCAGTGCCAATAGCACATGCATCCAACATGAAAGAGACTTACGAAAACATGAAACTGCTTTTGAAAAAGATAGAATATGAAAGATACGGTTGGAAAATATGCAGCGATTTGAAAGTCGTTGCTCTCTTGCGTGGATTACAGCTTAGATATACAAAAATTTGTTGTTTTCTGTGTGAGTGGGATAGCAGAGATAGGGAAAGGCATTACATTAAAAAAATCTGGCCAAACCGTAAAATATTTACTCCAGGATATAAAAATATTGCAAATCTACCCCTGATCGATTCAGAAAATATTTACTTACCACCATTACATATTAAACTGGGATTAATGAAGAACTTTGTCAAGGCAATGGATCGAAATGCCAGTGGATTTGCTTACCTAAAACAAATATTTTCTAGTATAGGTGAAGCGAAGATTAAAGAAGGCATTTTCGTTGGACCTCAGATTCGAGAATTGCAGCAGGATGGAAAATTTCAAAATAGTTTGAATGAAGTTGAAGCAGCAGCATGGAATTCCTTTAGAAACGTTTGCAAAAACTTCTTAGGAAGTGTCAAGGTTGAAAATTACCGAGACATAGTTAATGATCTGTTGCTTTCCTACAAGGCACTGGGAGGTAACATGTCCCTCAAGATCCATTTCCTGCATTCACATCTAGATTTCTTTCCAGACAATCTTGGCGCAGTTAGCGATGAGCATGGTGAGAGGTTTCATCAAGATATATCAAGCATGGAGAAGCGGTACCAAGGTAAATGGAGTCCCGCTATGCTTGCCGACTACTGCTGGACACTCAAGAGGGATCTACCACAAGCAAAGTATAGAAGAAAATCCACTGTCACTGCTTTTCAATAAATAAATATGTTTCGTTCATATATGCCTATATATTAACAATATTTCCAAATTTCAAGTAGGTGTATCTCAGAAATATTGCGTAATAGAAAAAAACTAATGGTATATTTGGATTCAGGACATGTAGATAAGATGCTATTTCTTCGTGAACAAAGAAAAATATTTTTTGATAAACCAGTGTAATGTAATAAGTGTTATGCAAAACTGCTTACGTAACATTGTTTGCATTTTTTACTGTATTTATCCCAATACTAAAAAAAGACCGTCACGCAAAAACCATAGGTGATGGGAAATTTCTGATTAGAATTTTGAGTTCAGCATGAAAAGTTACACTAGAAACATAATCAGGTTCTCTTGTGCAAAAATCTTGTTGACCAGTGTGGTCTCCTCCTCTAGTTTCAATCCCAGGGGAATAAGCCCAGCGAGGACCAAAAAGGCCTCACTGCTGGTAGTGCGATATCCCCCTGTGATTCTGAGTGCCGCTGTCCTCTGCACGCTCTCTAGAGTTTTTGCCACCTTCTGATCCCTGTTATAGCAGGATTGGCTCGACACAGGAGAGGCAGAGGTTGCTAAAAATAGTACCCTCCTTCTCCCCCCCTCCTGTTGAGAGCCAACCAGGACAGGCCTGCACAACGCCTCCCTGCCTCTCGCCACCATCTCCTCCGCCTGGTATTGCCAACCCATCTTGTCATCAATGACCACCCCCATGACTACCCTCCGTCCTTTCATCCGGATAGCCGGCTTGTGCTCCCATTTGATCCCTTTCCTTTTAGTTCTTATGTCCCTAGGTTTAAAGCTGAGGGCTTTAGTTTTGGAGACATTGAACTTAAGGCCAGAGTCATGGGCCCAATTCGAGAGGATTTGGAGAGAAGCTTCAACACACTTCTCAGCTTTCGCTCTTGAAGCAGCCTCAATGATGAGGAACTGGTCGTCAGCATAGAGAACCAGCCTGGCTCCCTCAGGTAGCTCCTCCTGGAAAACGGTGTTTACCAGGATATTCCACAGAATAGGTCCGCAGCAAGAGCCCTGGGGGCAACCCCTAGCACAGTTTCTTTCCAACTTCCGCCCACCAAAACTGAGGCTAATCCGTCTATCCCTTAGGAAGCCACGAACCAAGCTGCACAAATTATCAGGACAACCCATGTCCATCAAATTTCTCATCAGCTTGTTCCAGCTCGTGGAGTTGAACACACCATCAATGTCCAGGGCCACGAAAAGAACCCAAGCACCCTTATTTAAGCCCATCTCAACCCCCTCTAACACCTCGTTCAGAGCTGTGGTTGTGGACTTCCCTTCCCTAAAACCATGTTGGAAAGAGGAAAGGAGTTCATTACTCTCTAGCCAATGCTTCAGTCGCTGAGCTAGTAGGCTATCCAGGACCATACCTAGACACACTAGTAAAGAAAGCGGACGATAATCATTAGGAGAATTACCCTTTCTACCAGACTTTTCGAGAAGCACTACTCGAGCAACCTTCCATGCCTCAGGAAAAGTACCAGTGTCCAGACACCTATTGAAAAACCTGGCAAGAAGTGATGGGTGCATCCTTAACAGGGCTTTCACGACCGTGTTATCGATCCCTTCGGGACCAGGAGATTTCCTTTTCCCGAACTTGAAAGCCGTCAGTTTCACCTCATTCTCAGAAAAGGGCGGATCCACCAAACCACAAGTGTTCAGAGAGATCTCGTCCTCTGGTTCCTCGTTTCCGAAGTGCCGATCCAAGTTGTTTTTATTTTATCTTCTGCTTTCGAGCGAGAAGGTCTAGAACACATTCTCTCTGAATTTTCTTATTGTTGGTGGATGAAACAGCACCAGTGATTATTTTGGCCGCTTTTGCTTGAACACTGTCTATTCTTACTTTTAGTGATGAGCTTGAGGGAGCCCAGACCGGTGTTGCATATTCCATTATCGGCCTTATTAAGGTGATTTTTGTTGTTCTGAGAATTCTGGGTTTTTCTTCCCAATTTGTTCCACATAGCCATCTCAGAATGTTTAGTTTTCTGGTAGCTATATTTGAGGTGCTAATTATGTGTTTTGAAAATTCCAATTCCTCATCAATGACAGTTAAAATAATTTTATTGCCATCTTGTCAATACATCCAAAGTGCACAGTCTGCACTATTTAAAAAAGATAATATGCATTATATACACTATGTACAATGAATATGGCGCCTCTGCCAGCGCTGCAGAGTTTGGTGGAGAATCGCCAGTGGGTCTCCAGCAACACCACGCATTTTGCGATCTACGATGAAAACGTAGATCGCGGACTTCGCCGCTTAGGAGATGGTGATGGCGTGGTCCTCGAGACCAACTGGAAAGATCCAGGACTGCAGTATCACACCTAGGTATTTTGGATTTCTAATTTTATCAATTATTTGTTTGTTTATGCTTATTTTGTGGTTATATTTATGCCTTTTTCCCTGTCAGTGGAGAAGACGCATAGGTTTGGTTTTAATGGGTTTATGGTCATTTGGAGTTCCATTGCCCACTTCTCCAGTCCTCTCATTGATGTGTTCAGTATTTTTTACGATTTTTCTATGCTGCTACTTGTGTGCCATATGGCTATATCGTCTGCATAACAGGCAACCTTTGAGTCTTCAGTGAGGTAAGGATGGATGTCGTTAATATATAGCAGATAGAGTAGAGGACTGAGCACAGATCCCTGAGTTACACCAGCCCATGTTCTTCCTTCCTTGAAAAATTCTCCATTGACCCAAACCTTTAACCTTCTTCCCCTTAAGAAGTATGCAATCCAGGTTAAGGTCTTTCCTCTTACTCCGATGTTGTGCTGCTTTTCACGTAATTTCTCCCTCCATACTCGATCAAAAGCTGAGGTCATATCAAGGAATATAGCCGTGGTCTTCTTTGGCGGTTTTTCCTGGAAAGAATCTATTATTGATTGACAGAAGTAGAACAGTTGATCAGTCGTACAATGCTGGGATCTATAGGCAGTTTGGTAGAAGTTTATTTTATTATTGTTAGTGAGCCAGACTATGAGCCTAGAGTGGATAATTCGTTCTGTTATTTTACAAAGTATGCTGGTGAGAGCAATTGGCCGATAGTTCTTGTATTCCTTGGCATCTTTGTTTGGTTTCAGTATTGGCACAGTAATTGATATCTTCCAATTCTTTGGTAGTTTACCAGTTTACCATGAAATGTTTAGTATTCGTAGGAGTTGTTTATTAGCTTTGTCTTCAAAGTGTTTAATCATTTGACCAAACATTAGATTATCTCTTGGTGACCTCTTGGATTTTTTTATTGATGAGTTTAGCTCATTCAGTGTGAAGTCTTTCGAGAAAATATCTTGTTGATGGAAGTTTCTTGCTTGTTTAACTAACTGGTTTATATTATTTTTAGAGTCCTGTCTTCATTCGTATATTTGAGTATGGAAATGCTTGAAAGATATTCAGCAATTATGTTAGCCATATGTTTGTTCTCGTTTTCTCGCTGTTCTATTCATATCGGTTAGAGTATTGGAGGATTGGTGTTGATATTGATTGTTTTCTAACACTCTAATTATATTCCAGTGTTGGCTGTCCTTTCTTGGATCCATTTTTTCGCAGAAATCTGCCATTTTTCTTGTTTGCATATCCAAATTTCTTGTTCTATTTTGTGACTAATTTCAATGTGTTCCTTTCTCTTTTCTTCTGTTTTATTTTTTAAAGAAGTTCATTGATATTGTCTCTCTCTGAAATAATTGCCTCGATGTTGTGGTTGTTCCAGTGAGGTATCCGCAGGTCTTTACGTCTACCTCTAGGTATCGATGCTTTTGCAGCTTTTGATATATTCGAAGAGAAGTTTTCCAAGTTTTTGTCAAGCGTTCTGTAATTCAAATTTTCGTTGCACAGTTCTTCAAACTTTTCTGTGAATTTTTTCAAGTCAGCTTTCCTAAAGTTCCATGTTCTTTTATTCTATTGGACATTCTCAATTTTGAAGTTTAGGGTTGTTAAAATTCGTCTGTGGTCACTGATTGCACCTCTCAGGATTTTCCTTTGTGTTGTGGGTGCGATGTTGAAATTTATCGCTGTGATGTCTATTGCGGATTCTGTGCCTGTGGACTTGAATAGATAGGTGTTCTCTCCCTTATTTAATGGTGTAAGGTCGAGGTCGGTGACCTTTGTTATCCTGGACAGATGATCCCCAAGTTGAACTTTTGGCGTTAAAATCGCCGTGTATGATTGTGATATCCGAAGAGGCTTCACTTAATGTCTCTATTGTGTGTACCCATACAAAATTCAAAGATATAACGAGCTGAAAGTTGGCGATTTTGAGATGCGTCAAGAATTCGCTGCATGGGTTTTCCGGCAAATTGATAGTGATGAAAACTGGCTGTCGAATGTTCTGTGGACAGATGATGCTCACTTTTCTCTAAACGGAGAATTTAACATTCAAAACAGCCGCTTTTGGGCAACAGAAAACCCTAGGATTTTTACAGAAATGCCACTTTATCAGCCTAGAGTTACAGTTTTGTGTGGGTTCACTTCTTCTTTTATTATTGGTCCATTTTTCTTTGAAAAATCAACGGAAGAACTTTTAAAACCGTTTTTGTAACTGGTGAACGTTATGTTCAACTTTTGAGAGAAAAGGGTATTCCCATATTGCAGGGAAAAAGCACTAAGCGAAATAACATTCATGAAAGTTGGAGGACCTCCTCATATCTCCCGCGGTGCCAAACAATTGCTGAAGGATACGTTCGGTGAAATTCGTGGGATAAGTCGCCATATACCAGTGGCCTCCAAGATCACCAGACTTGACGCCTTGCGATTTTTGTTTATGGGGGTACATTAAATCGTGTGTTTATCGATGCTGGCCTACCATATTGGCCATGTTGAAGGTTTCTATCAGATGGCACCTTTTATCAATTTCAACAGATATGTTATTTAATGCTGTCCATTCTGTCATTTATCGTCTGCAGGCGGTGATTGAGAATGAAGGGTGCTACATTGAGCAAGGATTGTGACCTAATACAAGAGAGAAGGCAGTTACCTCATGTGTTATATAAGCTGCCATGTATTATATTATCTACCTATATTTTGCAGCTCTTTGTGTTGGGATATGAGGATAATAAATGCTGTCCTCACATCTTGACTTTTCTTTTTGTGAACAGTAATTTTTTGTTTGTCATTTGCTCACATATTATGTCGTGCAAACCAGAGTGTTATAACTTCTCGAATAACACTGGTACACACAATTTTCCCCTTATGTTTAGTTTTTCGCTTTTCGCTCATTAGAAGAAATAGCATAGGGAATATTTTCTGTACACCAATAACTTTAGAAATTTTGTGCAAAAAAATAATACAAAATGATTTTACTAACACGTTTTTCAACGCAAAAGGTCGATTTAAAAAATATTTTTATTTGAGGGGACACATTCTTTAAAATTGTGTACAGTATGAGAGAGAGTTGAATAAAAAATATTAGAAATTTATTATCTTCGGAAACAAACCGTATCTAAAATATCATTTTTTTTGCTACATGTTTTAATTTGCATTTACCTATTTTACATATCTCTGATTGTATTTAAAAATCGTTAACCAATTCTTCATACTTTTGGCGAAGTGGTGTTTTATTAATTTGTTATTTGATATTATTAGGGTTCTTTCCTGGTATTCAAAAAGGAAAAATACGTGTCGATCAGTTATATTTTTCAATTTATCAAACAATTTGGCCGCTGAATCTCTTATTCTGGTAGTGCGCCATCTGGCGAATAAAATTGTAACTAAAATCAATTCGAAATTTTCATTATTTGCCATAAAAAATCCCATTGCATCCTGAACACAATGGTGTTTACCGCATTGCTCTAGCGCAAATATTCGCGGAGTTATTAATTTTTAAAATAGTGCGGGACTTTTGGATCACCCTGTATATGAAATTGTTCAAATATCCCGAAATGTCAAAACATCCTTGGGCAAAAAAAAGTTATTCTTGTTTTTTTAGCAAAATCGTCCTTGTTTTTTGAAAATTATAGTTATTTCAATGCCATCATTATTTTGAAAGGTCATTTTTAAAAAAGCCATTATTGATTTCAGAAAAGTTTTTATTTTTCATTTTTTTAGCAGTCATCATTGTTTTTTAGCAAAGCTAGCATTGTTTCTATAAAAGTTACATGTATACAAAATCTTTATTAAGTTACACTGGTCGTATATTTTTCTGCTTGGAAATTCCAAGACAAGGAAAACTGTGGACAATAAGGAATATATATGGAACAAGAAAAGAAAAGTAGAAAAAAACAGGCATACTGCAATCTGGACTTGCCCATCCTCAATATACGCGGAGCCAAAATTTCAGGATCAATTTAATGTCAGTAACTTGCAGGGACGACCGTCCACATTCCACCCTCAGTAAAAACCAGGAGTAAATTTGAACGCTTCCAAGAAACGGCGGAGAAAGGTATCTTGAACTTGGTTGACTGTCTTCATCTGGTTGGTTGCCCATATTGGTGCCGCATATGGAGTGTAGGCAGTAGTGTGGAATCTAAAGTTTGAAAGCCGAGTTGATCGAATTCATCTTTTATCTAATCAACATTTTTGACACCGCGTTTATTACGACCAGCGATTTGTTTTTAAAGTGAAGCGCAGCATGGCTGTTTGTCGTAGTTTGTACATAGTTGATACAATCAAAGGACCTTGCCCCCAGGACCACCTGTCAGACTGAGATAATCAGCCACCGTTACGGAACACCACTATTTTAGATTTTTCTTTGTTTAGAGTTAGGTGATTATCCTCAAAATATTTCTTAAGTAGCTTAATTTTCTTTTGTTGCTGGGTTCTCCCAGCAGTACTATATCATATAAAAGGAGATGTATGGTTCCGTATTTTGGTAGATAGATTCTAAGCAGGTCACTAAAGACCGAGATAAGATCGTTCAGAAACAGAATAAATAAGTATGGGAACAGAGGTTCACCTTGGAGGACTCCTGAACTTATTTCAATGAAATCTGTGAACAATCCATTCCATCTTACCATTGCTGTGTCATTTGGTTATAATAGTTTTGCAACAAAATGTAAAAACAATTACTAAAACCAAGAACAGCGTGTATGCGGAACAGTGTCGAAGGCCTTTCTAACAACAACAAAAATAAATATAGTTATCTCTTTGTTCCACTTAATGCCATATGTATAAGATAATTGAGAGTAAAAATATGATCCAGACGCTAATAACCCTTTCTAAATCCCGCTAGAATTTTTAGCAAAATCTTATTATTATTTTTTTTTTAAAGACATAATTGTTTTTAGCAAAGACATCCTTGTTTTTTTATAAAATTCTTTATTGTTTTTCAGCTCAAATTAATAATTCGTTTATAAAAGCCATCGTTATTAGCAAAGTCATTATTGTCTTTTAGAAAATCTATGATTCTTTTTAGCAAAGAAAACATTATTTTTTAGCAAAGTGTCATCTTTG
>CP092866.1:66932434-66968368 GCA_030710605.1 Cordylochernes scorpioides
TTTTAATCGAATAATTATCTTTGTGACGTAGGGATCTTTGTACTGTAACAAAGTTAATTTAGCCGAGTTATTCTTTCTGTAACGATATATAGCTTCCATATTGTTACCTAAAACAGCATCTTGTAGGACCCTGATGTCCTCGATGATATCTACTCTAAGGCTGGGTGGGGAGGGGCATTTCAAGAAAAGAATAAAATTTGAACGATAAAGAAAAAGCTCGTCCCCAATTTATCATTTATAGAGAAAAACGGCACACAAGCATGAATATTTAAATTAAATTAGAAGCTACACGGCGAGTCCCGTTTTGAAATAAATTAAATTTAAAGCGGCGCTGAACAAAGCAAACAAGGCAGGAAGGAACAACTCGCAGGTACGAGAGAGGGTCTGGGAACTGGCCACGTGGCTTAGCTTCGAATTACACCAGCTCTGATAAATCACGGGCGCAATCAATAAATAAACTTTTCATTTTTTAACAAAAATTAATAGCCCGGTTTGTAAAAATATCGCCTTGCTACCCATGACTTGATGTTGCTTCCGTTAGCGTCTGACAAGAAATTTGCATAGGGGCCATCTTGATTCTTTCCACATTTACATATGCCGTCATTTCCCATGTATTCAGTGTTTTATGATTCTCGCTTATGGACCATGGGTATAGATGCATATGGTCACTTTTTTTTTCTGCTGCCTCTATCAAATCGCTATAATTTTTCAAAGAATATTCTTTGATATATACACAAAACATAACGCACATCTCATATTGTAAAAATATTTATTAATTTATGAATATATTATTTTAATTCATATCTACTTATATATTTGCCTTATTCTGTCTGTTTGTCTGAAGCTCACGGATGGGATTTTTCATAACCATCGGTGGTTCAGTGGTAGAATGCTCGCCTGCCACGCAGGCGGCCCGGGTTCAATTCCCGGCCGATGCATTTTTTTTTTTTTTACAATTTTTAAAACTCATTTATATATTATAAAAGAATGACATCCACGGCGCCAATTTATAATTGTAACGAATAGTATTTGGATAAAAGCATTTAATCGGGTAAAACCCGGGCGTTGCCCGGGTCATTCGCATATGATATAAAAAGCCAACAATGAAGAGTGAATGTAATATAAAAAGCCAACAATGAAGAATAAATGTAAGATAAAAAGCCAACAATGAAGAGTAAATATAATATAAAAAGCCAACAATGAAGAATGAATGTAAGATAAAAAGCCAACAATGAAGAGTAAATATAATATAAAAAGCCAACAATGAAGAGTGAATGTAAGATAAAAAGCCAACAATGAAGAGTAAATGTAATATAAAAAGCCAACAGAGTGAATGTAAGATAAAAAGCCAAAAATGAAGAGTGAATGTAATATAAAAAGCCAACAATGAAGAATGAATGTAAGATAAAAAGCCAACAATGAAGGGTGAATGTAATATAAAAAGCCAACAATGAAGAATGACTGTAAGATAAAAAGCCAACAATGAAGAGTAAATGTAATATAAAAAGGCAACAATGAAGAATGAATGTAAGATAAAAAGCCAACAAAGAAGAGTAAATATAATATAAAAAGCCAACAATGAAGAGTAAATGTAATATAAAAAGCCAACAGAGTGAATGTAAGATAAAAAGCCAACAATGAAGAGTGAATGTAATATAAAAAGCCAACAATGAAGAATGAATGTAAGATAAAAAGCCAACAATGAAGAGTGAATGTAATATAAAAAGCCAACAATGAAGAATGAATGTAAGATAAAAAGCCAACAATGAAGAGTGAATGTAAGATAAAAAGCCAACAATGAAGAGTTAATGTAATATAAAAAGCCAACAATGAAGAATGAATGTAAGATAAAAAGCCAACAATGAATAGTAAATATAATATAAAAAGCCAACAGAGTGAATGTAAGATAAAAAGCCAAAAATGAAGAGTGAATGTAATATAAAAAGCCAACAATGAAGAATGAATGTAAGATAAAAAGCCAACAATAAAGAGTAAATCTCTATATCTCTATATCTCTATATATTTATAAAAGTCAATTTCTGTCTGTCTGTCTGTTTCGCGATAAACTCAAAAACTACTGAACCAATTGGTACCAAATTTTGCATGTCGCTTTTTATAAACCTGAGGAAAATTTTCGGCTGCATTTTGATTAGTATTTTTGGCTATTTCTTTTTTTCATTTGAAGAACTTTTTTTTACCCGGACTAATCCGGAATGGAATGAATACCTAAATATGGCCATTTTTTAAAGCATCGGTGGTTCAGTGGTAGAATGCTCGCTTGCCACGCGGGCGGCCCGGGTTCGATTCCCGGCCGATGCATTTTTTTTTACAATTTTTAAAACTCATTTATATTATCAACATATATAGTCACAACCGTCACGGGTTCTGTCACGGGTGCGCGCGCATCATCATTATGATCATGATCATTATCTAATGATAATAATAATAATAATAATTATTATTATTATTATTATTATTATTATATTATTATTATTATTATCAACATATATAGTCACGACCGTCATGGGCCGGCCGGCCGGTTCTGTCACGGGTGCGCGCGCATCATCATTATGATCATTATCATTATTATTATATTATTATTATTATCCATCCATCAACATATATAGTCACGACCGTCATGTGCCGGCCGGCTCTGTCACGGATGCGCGCGCACAGGGAGGTCACGTGCTCGCCGGCAGCCAACGGGCGCGCGCCGCCGGCATTACGTCATTGATTATAAACACAAGGTAATAAGGCCAAATAAAAAAATAGTGTGTGATAAGGCACAATTTGGATTATCTACTTATATAATTGCCTTATTCTCTCTGTGTGAAGTTCACTGTGTGAAGTTCACGGATAGATTTTGGTCAGAATGGATAAAATAAAAAAAGTGTCAAGGGATGGGAATCGAACCCACGACCTTCCGCTTACCGGGCAGATGCCATGACCACTAGGCTACCCTGGACATATTTTTCCGTTCACATTTTTATTTTTATATTTTCAAGACACACACAGTTTGGGGCGGGACGTTTCACAAGAGAGACATCCACGGCGCCAATTTATAATTGTAACAAATAGTATTTTAATAAAAACATTTTTAAAATATATAGGCACTCGGGTAAAACCCGGGCGTTGCCCGGGCCATTCGTCTAGTATTTATATATTTTGCTAGTCTGTAAACTTCCTTCATTGCTTCTTTGGTATTTTTAATTTGTTTTGCATCAAATAAATTGCCATGTCATTCTAAGGTATGTATTTTCTAGTTTCTAAGTGTGACAATATTATAATAGAGAACTTTAGGTAGTCACTGCGGTGTGAAATAATGAGTAAATATCGAAATCAAAAAGAAAATTTGCATATCTGCCCTTCCAAATTGTCCAGGCAAAGCCCGTAGGTATCTTGTCTTTTATAATTATTGCATTTGTGCTTTATTCTCACTCTGTGTAAGTTGCATCTCTGTTTTCTGGATACTTGATATGCTCTCTCTAACTATAATAAATTTGTTTTAAAGATGACGATGTCCCTATAGACCATACGCTCTTCACGCCGCAATAAAAAGGACGCAAAGGTACTAGGGACAAACTTTCGAGACAACTTTCACGACAAATCCACTTCAGTAGCAACAAGATTGAAGTGCCTTAGCCTGAAATCTCGTCTTTCAATGTGCATAATAAAATATGCACAAATTGGATATGAATTATAATCTCTAGTAGATTCGCTTTGTAATTATAAATGTTACTTGATAGTAACTGTATTTGTGTACCTTAAATATATACTTTCTATGTATTGTATATGTTTATTGTACATTTTTCTCATTCTTACGATATATGGATTTTACACTCATATTAAGTCCTTAGCAAAAACGATCTTTATTCATTCAAAAACGTCGTCATAAAACACGTATTTTTAGGTTGAAATAAAAATGATATTTGATATTTACTTTACAACCTTTAATTCTTTATCTCCAACGTTTCATTGACCCGCTGTTTCCCTTTTCAAATCTCACAATTTGTAGATTTTGTTGAATTGTGAAGGCAGGGATGAATATGTGTATTATAAATCTCACAATGTTTACCTTTGCCAATTCATGAAGATATTTAAACACGTGTAGAGTTTGTCGACATTTCAAATACACTTTGAAATACAAAACAAATATAAGATTAATAAATATTTCTACCAAATATTTGCAAAAAGAATTTTAAAAAGAAAAGGAATGCTTTCAAATAACTTTTAAAAGATTTACAATAAATTTTCTTTCTTTAAACATTTCAACTTTCATCTATATTTTCATTAAGTATTTATAATCTTTAGGCATATCATTTTTCTTTATTGAGAAAAATTTCGTCTATTTTCTCAGATTTCCAGCCTTCCCAAAAATAGTTCTTGCAATTTGTTTTTTGACTTCCCTATATCATATATGTGCTCCGTCCCATTAAAACACTGAAGGTTGGATTAGACCAAGATAAGACGTCTTAATGTTCTAAAAGGGGTCGCTCATGGGAGGTATTATCAAAATGAATAATTATGGCATTGATACATTAGTAAAATTAGGGAGGTACCAAGTTCATATAATCTACGTAATGTACATGTGTATAAAGTTGATAGGTAGTAGGGTTTTGGTCATTTATTATATCTTCAGTTTATTTTTTTATTCAATTTTTAAAGTGTCAGAGAGAGGGAGAGAGAATGAAAATGATTACCTTTTCTCAAATTAGGTTTTTGATGTTTACCAATATTTTTGTTTTCAGTTCATAAATATATTTATACATTATTGGATAAATTAGAGCCTGTTGAAGGACATTATTGTCCGAAATCTTGCTAAGTTTATATATTTTTAATAAAAAAACTTGTCGCCGTTAGATTTCATCTCTTTTTGAAAATGGTATCCTTCGATTCCTTCTATTGTGATATTCAACTTAATTTGTTCATATGGAAGACTGAAAGTATCAAGCCTAGGGTGATATAACTGTAACAGATATGTATTCTATATGTGTTTTCTCAACGGGAGAAGTGTAATACGCACCAAGGAGAAGAGAGTATAACTTAGTAACTTGGATAGGCACCTTATACGACGTATTTTATCAAGGTATACTATAGGTGTGTTTGTTGCCCACGTCAGTACATGGATTGTTAAATCTCCCATTTATATCCTCTCGGTAAATAGAGTAAATAACTAAATACATGGTTGTATAGGTTGGCAATTGGAATGTGTCTTAACTAACGAAGCCTATGATGACTGAGTAAGTTGTTCCACAGAACAAAGCGGATACTAATTCCTTTGATGAGTATTTCCATTAAGAGATTTTCTTACTGATCTTCCGTTAATTACTGGAAAATAATCTTTCAAAGATACTCGAGCTGTAAGAAGATTTGAGGCCTCTTCGTTTTTCAAAGTGTTCTAAAATCTGATAATTCTAGAGTTGCATGGCTGTTAAGTTATATGCATTTAGGATGTGAAGCGGGTCATTTTAATCTCTATTTATCTCTTTGAACCCCTTATTCTACCCATACGGTGTTTTACTTCCCCTCCTCCATTCTATTATGTAAGTCAGTACAAGCCGGCAAAGAGCTGCACCAGCTGGCGGTTTACGGCGTCCATAACCTGGCGCCAATTGTCACGGCGTGCTGGACCTTCTTTAATATGGAACTTTTATCTCTCTTAGCATAACGACCTTTGTGTCGATCCCACCTTTTGGGCTACGGTGAGTCTATCTCACCATGTTGGGCTACGGTGAGTCTATCCCACCTTGTTGGGCTACGGTGAGTCTATCCCACCTTGTTGGGCTGCGGAGTGAGTCTATTCCACCTTGTTGGGCTGTTTTGGGAGTCTATCCCACCTTGTTGGGTTGTTTTGGGAGTCTATTCCACCTTGTTGGGATGTTTTGGGAGGCTATTCCACCTTGTTGGGCTGTTCAGGGAGTCTATCCCACCTTGTTGGGATGTTTTAGGAGGCTATCCCACCTTGTTGGGATGTTTTGGGAGTCTATTCCACCTTGTTGGGCTGCAGAATGAGTCTATTCCACCTTGTTGGGCTACGAGGGAGTATATTCCTCTCATTGTTGGGCTGTTTTGGGAGTCTATCCCACCTTGTTGGGATGTTTTGGGAGGCTATCCCACCTTGTTGGGCTGTTTTGGGAGTCTATTCCACCTTGTTGGGATGTTTTGGGAGTCTATCCCACCTTGTTGGGCTGTTTTGGGAGTCTATCCCACCTTGTTGGGATGTTTTGGGAGGCTATCCCACCTTGTTGTGCTGTTTTGGGAGTCTATCCCACCTTGTTGGGCTGTTTAGGGAGTCTATCCCACCTTGTTGGGATGTTTTGCGAGGCTATCCCACCTTGTTGGGCTGTTTTGGGAGTCTACCCCACCTTGTTGGGATGTTTTGGGAGTCTATCCCACTTTGTTGGGATGTTTTGGGAGTCTATTCCACATTGTTGGGGTTTTTGGGAGCCTATCCCACCTTATTGAAGTGCGGGGAAAGTCTATCCCAACTTGCTGGGAGGTTTTGGGAGTCTATCCCACCCTATTGGGCTTAGTGGGAATCTATTCCACCTTGTTGTGCTGCTGTGGGAGTCTATCCTACCTTGTAGCATGATTTAGAAGGCCTATTTTATTTTATTAGTCAGTGAGGTGAGTCTATCCCACCTTGTTGGGCTACGTTTTGGGTATATTTCAACTTGTAGGGAGGCCAATTATCCACATTTTATATCCGCAATACTAAAAAATAACACGATTTTTTTACCCCATAGTTTACGGCATATCTTAAAGTTCTGACACTGCGTATTTTATGAAACTCGAAGATAAACTTTTACCATCCATCAAAGCAATATCTAACACACAGCCCGGTAGGTTTAGTTTACCTATTCTAAATATCTGCTATACATGTCGTCACCACATATATTCTAGTCAACTAGAGGGACTCCACAGCATGTTGTTGTTGTATTTACTGTAATGAGACACGTCCTATCGATTTTCCCCGTAATTTTAGGCAAAAAAAAAAAAACGATTTGACCGAAAAAAAGTGCGAGATTTGATTACTGTGGGGGATTTGGCGCTAATCGACGGAAATTGTTTTATTGACTTTCTTCCTCTCAATTATTCCTTTTTATCCAAGTATTGAACTTTGGGTTTTCAGCGAGAAACACTTAGTGCGCTGAATATAGGAGCTGTTTTTATAGCGGCACCATATAATTAGGGAGGGGAGACCTATATTTCAGCATTAAGCGCAGGATATATATTCAACATAAAAAGTTGCTAGAAGATGATATTCATGTACCTAACGAGGCACTTCTCCTTATTATACCTAAGAACGATGCATTATGTTTATTATGCTATACTGACACTTCACCAGCGTGTTTGGTAAATTCGACCTATTTCATAACTCCCCCCGTAGGATGTTATCGAAACCGCCCCTGTACCGACCATAGCATGAAACCATTGTATGCAGATACATATTTGTCTGAATTTTCCAAAACTGGTGTTGTGGCTCATTCTTAATCACCACTAGTAAAGTATATTTTACCAGGGTGATGAGCATAATTAATCGTTCTGGTGTATAATAAAGGAAGATGGGCTATCTATATATATACACTGCGTGACATTGAAAATGGAACACCAAGAAATAGTGGGCAGAAAATCATGCAAATTTCAGGGTAGACGCGCCTAACCGAGTTACTTAAATGATGTAAAATGCGCAGCTCTCGTGCGCACATGGAGTAAGATATAAGGGAAGGAACTTGCAGAAAGGACAGTATTCGTGTCGTTATTTCTTCAAGGAAAATCATTGTAGAAATTTTGTTCTTGTGTCAAAAGACACGTGTAATAACAGAGAATGCCAGGTCATCGTAAACGGAGGCAGTTCAAGCAGACAGACGCTTTTACGAGGGGCATGGTGATCGGACTGAAAAGGGCAGGTTGGTCCATACGTCAAATCGCAGCTGATACACACCTTGGTGCGTCCACGGTGCACCGACTGTGGAGAAGATGGTTGGAACAAGAAAATGTGGCAATTTATAGGAATGTCGGTGCAACCAGAGTGACGTCAGCACGTGTGGATCGGCGTATCCTTCGACAAGCAGTGGCGGCCCCACAAGCCACTTGTACCGCCATCCTGCAACATGTGCAAGACACCCTAGATCATTCCATCTCGACCAGAACCATTTCCCGTCGATTGGTTGCTAATGGCTTGCACTCATGCCGTCCGCTAAGAAGACTGACATTGACCCCACCGAATAGGCGCCAACGTTTGGAATGGTGCCGGGCTAGATCGACGTGGATGACGGAATGGCACAGGGTCGTGTTCTCAGATGAGTCGCGTTTCTGCTTGTCCAGTGATAGTCGTCGTGTACGCGTGTGGCGTCGACCTGGAGAAAGGTCCAATCCGGCAGCAATTGTGGAACGCCCCACGTGCGACAACGTGGAATCATGGTTTGGGGCGCAATCGCGTATGATTCCAGGTCACCTTTACTTCGTATTCAGGGCACTATGACGGCCCAACAATACGTTGATGATGTGCTGCGACCGGTGACACTCCCCTACCTTCAGGGGGTACCCAATGCCCTTTATCAGCAGGATAACGCCCGACCGCACACTGCTCGCATTAGCCAACAAGCTCTGCAAGATGTACAGATGCTTCCCTGGCCACCGTACTCTCCTGATCTCTCACCAATCGAGCACGTCTGGGACATCATTGGACGCCGTTTGCATGCCTTGCCACAGCCGCGTTCAGAAGACGAACTGTGGCAAATGGTTGAGAGGGAATGGAGAGCCATCCCTCAGGACGCCATCCGTACTCTGATTGACTCTCTACCTAGACGTGTTGCTGCGTGCATCGCCGTCCGCGGTGGTCCTACTTGCTACTAAGCCGACGCCGTTCTCGCTCTGTATTATGACTATCATTTTGAAATAAAGATCACTTATTGTTCGTCCCTGTCTCTCTCTGTCTGCCGAGTTTCATCACTTTCTGGCCACTATTTCTTGGTGTTCCATTTTCAATGTCACGCAGTGTATATATATGTGTGTGCATGTGCCATGGCTATCATAGAAGTTGATAAGAAATCTCCTCTCAAGCTATCAATAAGATTGAGAAAGGCTAGACAGATATAGACTCTTGTTTTTATTCAACCCAGTAAGTTTGTTCCTGGTGCCATTAACCTCCCGTGTGACCTTCAACATCGTCTTTGTTGTAGTCACAATTGCAGTGAAGGTCCAAGCTATGAGATACGAAAGGAATCAAGAAGATTTATTTCATGGAAGAATGAATACAAATAGAGAGTTTAGGTTAAATATTCCAAGAAGAGTGGCCGAAAAGTATATTCGGTACTGAGAAGTTGGGCAGAAAAGAGGATGGAGATCCACGATGGAAAGATATACTCATAAACATTTGCATCTTAAAAAACACATATCCGGGGATGACATTTTGAACATTTAGAAGACTTCTGAAAAAGGTTATGTAGGATGTTTGTCAGGCTGTTAAATATTAGTAAGAAACACAATTCCAAATCTCGGTAGTTAGGAAGCTAGGACTGTTTGAACTGTGGCACTTATATTTTCCTTCATTCATGCTCTGGTAGTTTATCCCATAGGGCATATTATCATGATATTCATAGTAGGTAATATTTACGGCTGGAATTTCTTATATTATAGTGGGTTTTAAATGCGGGTAAACAATTCTAATTTAGATGGAAATATCGCCTTGAAGATATTAATATATACAGTTATCAGTGTCATAATCAAGCATAATTTCTTAATTCTGTCACCGTTTGCTTTGTGAATGGAATAAATACCCAAATATGGCCATTTCTCATAACCATCGGTGGTTCAGTGGTAGAATGCTCGCCTGCCACGCGGGCGGCCCGGGTACGATTCCCAGCCGATGCATTTTTTTTTTACAATTTTAAAAACCTATTTATATATCATACAAGAATGACATCCACGGCGCCAATTTATAATTGTAACGAATAGTATTTGAATAAAAGCATTTAATCGGGTAAAACCCGGGCGTTGCCCGGGCCATTCGGCTAGTTGGTCTATAAAAAGAAAGGACACCTCTCCTGTCAAAATGAACACTTCAACTAGTCACCATCTATCAGTCCAGTCATTGTCTCCGCGTCTCCTCTCATAGGATATTATTGAAATGGAAGGCGTCTCCATATACTGATGGGAGCCATAGCCCCACATCATGTTGTACCAGTTGATTTCTGTCTGAATTTGCCTGAACTGGGGCTGTAGCATGTTTTTTATCGCCACCGTTACGTTTTGATTAGAGAAATATGCATTGTTAATTAAATCCTGCCCAAAAAGCCTTCTACATTGTTTAAACTGGAAAAACCAGCTTAAAACAGTCTTCATAAGTGACAGTCCCCTATCAGCTTTAGTCGAATAGGCAACCAGTTGAGGCCATATACCGTTTTCAATAACTCAACGGTCATCTAGAACTATGTAGAAGACAAGCAGAATGGACCTTTTTCTATTTGAAAGGGCTTAATTCTAGTACAAGTCAGTAAATAGAAAGCGTCTAGAGACCTGGCTTCTAGAAAAATAAAAGTGGTCGGCCTCGTCGATATATCGAAAGGTTTTAATAAAAGTGATCAATCCAAATGAATTTCATATATGGATTGTTCTATATTTCGCAAATTTTATTGTTTTAAAGGATTTTAAAGGAAAAGGTTCCTATTATGTGGTATATATGTTTATCAAAATTTCAAATGAATACAAAATATGACTTATAGTTTCGATACTAAACACAGAGGCAAGCTCAAAAAAGACTTTTTACAGAACGTCGTTCAAAATCCCACCATGAAGTTGTCAGTCCTCGAGGGCAGGTAGTTTTACGTTGTTTGTTCTGGCTTTGAAATCCCATTGGTCTTTGAGACATCTTCCCCGTCCTGTTCTAAACGATTTATATTATGACATTTATCGTATGTTCAAATCAATAAGCTTGAGGGATAAGTCTCTTTCAAATAAATTTATTTCAAGCTTTCGGGCACAACCGCCCTTCGACAGGAAACAATATATTAGCTACTAAAGTTTTCGGATCTAATCTATATATATACATATATATGCGCAGGAAATGACAGTTATGCAAAAACGGATTTACATAGTGACGAACACAATAAACCAGAATTTGCTATTTATAAATATAGAGAGAATTTGCATGTGTAAAATATGTACTGATATGAATAGGGCAAATAATATGGCATATCTTGGAAACTCAGGAATACATATTGAAATCGTGATCGCAGAGTTCATGATACAGAGGGGAGTTGGGTGGCTGCAGGGAATATTACATTGTAAATTTCAGGTAAATCAATTTTTCTATTGAGGCTGTGGAATTTGCTTGACAGGAGGGATTCTATGATTAGTCTTTGGTGTTTGTTAGCAATATTGGAATAATGAACTTTCGGTGATGTAATGTTGAAGGAATGGCCAGTTTCGTTTATGTGCTGTACTATTAAGGATCTATGGTCTAAGTTATCGATATTTCTTTTATGTTCATGAATTCTAATATTGACATGTCTTCCGGTTTCGCCTACGTAGATTTTTGGGCAGTTCAAACGTAGGCGAAACCGGAAGACATGTCAATATTAGAATTCATGAACATAAAAGAAATATCGATAACTTAGACCATAGATCCTTAATAGTACAGCACATAAACGAAACTGGCCATTCCTTCAACATTACATCACCGAAAGTTCATTATTCCAATATTGCTAACAAACACCAAAGACTAATCATAGAATCCCTCCTGTCAAGCAAATTCCACAGCCTCAATAGAAAAATTGATTTACCTGAAATTTACAATGTAATATTCCCTGCAGCCACCCAACTCCCCTCTGTATCATGAACTCTGCGATCACGATTTCAATATGTATTCCTGAGTTTCCAAGATATGCCATATTATTTGCCCTATTCATATCAGTACATATTTTACACATGCAAATTCTCTCTATATTTATAAATAGCAAATTCTGGTTTATTGTGTTCGTCACTATGTAAATCCGTTTTTGCATAACTGTCATTTCCTGCGCATATATATGTATATATATAGATTAGATCCGAAAACTTTAGTAGCTAATATATTGTTTCCTGTCGAAGGGCGGTTGTGCCCGAAAGCTTGAAATAAATTTATTTGAAAGAGACTTATCCCTCAAGCTTATTGATTTGAACATACGATAAATGCCATAATATAAATCGTTTAGAACAGGACGGGGAAGATGTCTCAAAGACCAATGGGATTTCAAAGCCAGAACAAACAACGTAAAACTACCTGCCCTCGAGGACTGACAACTTCATGGTGGGATTTTGAACGACGTTCTGTAAAAAGTCTTTTTTGAGCTTGCCTCTGTGTTTAGTATCGAAACTATAAGTCATATTTTGTATTCATTTGAAATTTTGATAAACATATATACCACATAATAGGAACCTTTTCCTTTAAAATCCTTTAAAACAATAAAATTTGCGAAATATAGAACAATCCATATATGAAATTCATTTGGATTGATCACTTTTATTAAAACCTTTCGATATATCGACGAGGCCGACCACTTTTATTTTTCTAGAAGCCAGGTCTCTAGACGCTTTCTATTTACTGACTTGTACTAGAATTAAGCCCTTTCAAATAGAAAAAGGTCCATTCTGCTTGTCTTCTACATAGTTCTAGATGACCGTTGAGTTATTGAAAACGGTATATGGCCTCAACTGGTTGCCTATTCGACTAAAGCTGATAGGGGACTGTCACTTATGAAGACTGTTTTAAGCTGGTTTTTCCAGTTTAAACAATGTAGAAGGCTTTTTGGGCAGGATTTAATTAACAATGCATATTTCTCTAATCAAAACGTAACGGTGGCGATAAAAAACATGCTACAGCCCCAGTTCAGGCAAATTCAGACAGAAATCAACTGGTACAACATGATGTGGGGCTATGGCTCCCATCAGTATATGGAGACGCCTTCCATTTCAATAATATCCTATGAGAGGAGACGCGGAGACAATGACTGGACTGATAGATGGTGACTAGTTGAAGTGTTCATTTTGACAGGAGAGGTGTCCTTTCTTTTTATAGACCAACTAGCCGAATGGCCCGGGCAACGCCCGGGTTTTACCCGATTAAATGCTTTTATTCAAATACTATTCGTTACAATTATAAATTGGCGCCGTGGATGTCATTCTTGTATGATATATAAATAGGTTTTTAAAATTGTAAAAAAAAAATGCATCGGCTGGGAATCGTACCCGGGCCGCCCGCGTGGCAGGCGAGCATTCTACCACTGAACCACCGATGGTTATGAGAAATGGCCATATTTGGGTATTTATTCCATTCACAAAGCAAACGGTGACAGAATTAAGAAATTATGCTTGATTATGACACTGATAACTGTATATATTAATATCTTCAAGGCGATATTTCCATCTAAATTAGAATTGTTTACCCGCATTTAAAACCCACTATAATATAAGAAATTCCAGCCGTAAATATTACCTACTATGAATATCATGATAATATGCCCTATGGGATAAACTACCAGAGCATGAATGAAGGAAAATATTGTAACTATAGGTAAATATAGGAAAATAACAAGAGCCTAACTACAATGTGCCATAATTTTGTTACAATTGTGTCATATTTGTGCTACAATTTTGTCATAATTGTGTTATAATTGTGTCATAATTGTTCCATAATTTTGTTACAATTGGGTCATAATCAGATCACAATTGTGTCATTATTGTGCTAAAAGGTTTATTGTGTTCGTCACTATGTAAATCCGTTTTTGCATAACTGTCATTTCCTGCGCATATATATGTATATATATAGATTAGATCCGAAAACTTTAGTAGCTAATATATTGTTTCCTGTCGAAGGGCGGTTGTGCCCGAAAGCTTGAAATAAATTTATTTGAAAGAGACTTATCCCTCAAGCTTATTGATTTGAACATACTATTAGGGGATTATCCTATTAAACATTTATCGTATGTTTTTGAATGAAAAGGTTATAATATCCAAAATTGGGTTTCATTTCAAAGTGGTAAGTCAAATATAGACCTATGAATTCCAGCCTGAAGATGCCTAGCATATGTTGCTCCCCTGGCTATGTAAAACCAATTCCGGCCGGTGACGGCGGCAAACATACAAACAAAGGTCGTGGAAGCAAACAATTAGATCCGCGTGACATCAGATGACAATCTACTTCTCCGAAATGGATTATTTTTTGATGGCAAACCGATCAATTTCCCATTACATCGGCGCTCGTTACGGCCAGCACACGGCTGCTCGTGCCGTCGCTTCTTCTTTTATTTTTCACCTTTTTTTCACTCTTCATATTGACAATGGTTAGCTATGTGAACCTTTGGGGCACGAAACAATTGCGCTATCTTATATTTATCCAACATATATACTGATATTGTTCATAATCGATATATCTCCAAGCCATTCTCTCATAATGGAGTTCATATATGATTAAGGTGCAGGGGACACGTTTACTTGAAATCGAAAATAAAGATAGTTCTACGAGGTATGAATTGCTAAATGAATTCAAAGAAAATTTTAAAATGCCTGTAAGTGGCTAGCAATGTTCGCACGGGCGAACTCACGACCAAATAGTTTTACAAGAGCCTAACTACAATGTGCCATAATTTTGTTACAATTGTGTCATATTTGTGCTACAATTTTGTCATAATTGTGTTATAATTGTGTCATAATTGTTTCATAATTTTGTTACAATTGGGTCATAATCAGATCACAATTGTGTCATTATTGTGCTAAAATTGTTTTACACCTCATCCGTTTTATATTAAAATAAAAAATATCAAATTTGCATTCATTTGAAAAAGATATGAGTTGTCTTGAAGGAAATTAGTCGGTCATGCATTTACTCTGAAAAAGATTAAACACTCGCAGGCTCAGAAAATGTATTTATAAAGAATTTATGTATTTGTGATATGTGTTACGGCCATGTATGGCATGCCTACATCTGTGGCTCACCAGATATTGAAACGGCCAGAGAAAACCTGATTAAGGCCCGGCCGCCATATTGCAAACAACATAGCCTCATCCCCCTTCATCAAGCCACTAATCAGAATCGCTGAGAACGAGACTTTCTAATATATTCTGTGGGTTATTGATTTAGCATCGAATCAATTCCCCAGTGGCATTGATTGTGTGTGTGTACAGCAGTGAGTTGCATATATTCCCACACGTAACTTCAAGTTTTCAACATATATTGCTTATCTCTTTGTTTACTTATTTCCATAGTCTTATAATTGCGGTATTTACCTAGGTCAAGCATGTTACTTTATCATATATACCCGTTTCCTTTATAAAACTGCTGAACATAATGTGTCTTGTATTTTTAAGCATCACATGGAAGAAAGAGTCAAATTATATTTGAAAAAGAGTTAACCTACTAAGTGTAATCAACGCTTGTTATTTACTACATTTGGTTTCTCCACGAGCGGCCACATTAGGTGAGCGGAGCACCTAACAGACGCTGGGGCAGACGGACAATGGAATCAGTAGATAGGAGTGACGAATTATGGGGCAGACGCCACGATTAGTTTTGATTACAGACGACGACGACAATCAGAGGCCCTCGCGTATTTTTTAAACTTTTGTTCCGAGACAAAAAAAAAATGTCGTTAGGGGGCGCCTTTATTAAAATAATTGTTGTCATTCAGCGGCCTGAGGACTATCATTAATATTGGGTTCTCCTATAGGAGCTATGTATTTTCCTATAACATATGTGTGGCTGTCCTGTAATATATTTGCTCTCTTACTATAACAGCTTTATGGTTCTCTTATAGTATTTGTGTATTTTCCTATAACATATGTGTGCCTGTCCTTTATCATATTTTCTGTCCTTATATGACAGCTTTGTAGTTCTCCTATAGAATTTGTGTATTTTTCTATAAAATATGTGTTGCTATCCTGTAAAATCTTTGTGGTTCTCCTATAGTATTTGTGCTGTTATTATATTATCTGTTGTCCTATAACATCTGTGTGGTTGGCTTGTACACACATACACACGGGAGTGAGATAAACTTAGGTTATCAGACCATGGTTACACCTATGGAATATTCTATGGTCTGGGGTATGTATCATAAACTCTCCTCCCAGCGAGCCCCGGAATTAAGGCAAGGTAGAGAGAGTTATATTAAATATGGCCGCCATTTGAATATTTCACGTCCAATTGGACGCGTGTTTGCCCGATAAATCCCCGACTTGTTTATCTCCAACTGGGAATTAGACAATTTATGGCTCTCTTCTTTCTCCGCATAAACTTTCTCCCGCCGACACTTTGATAACAACTTGGTATTGAAATGTATAATCTTGCCACATTGCGCGCCGTCTACTCCCTCCCTACTAAGTATGCCACGCTATACATTCACAACACTATGTACCATCTCACCTGGTGAAATGTCGCTCCATTCATTCTACAGCTGGGGTTTGTCCATCACTTGTCTTCTTGTTGCACTTATAATGGGTGTACATTTTATAAAAACTTATTAATAAACCAGCCGCGATATTGAAATATTTGCGTCTATTACAGAAGAAACAAACAAATTAAAACTTAGAAATAAATATTTACAAATTTACATGCATTTATCGACAGAGTTCATAAAAGTACATAGACAAAGTGGCTGATGTAAGTCCCCTGAGGACATCAGGTCAATGAAACGTCGAGAGTTCAATAAACCATTGGTTGATGTGGCTGTGTTCAAATATCTTTCTGATATTTGTGTAGATAACTTCTATCAATCACATTCAACCTACTTATCGATAATTGTGATATTTCCCATTTTCTCTATTATTAATTATACCAGCTCACATTTCTAACACAATGCATAATTCCGATGTAACATTCCATCTACATTAGGCCCTGGTGTCTCTGGTTGTTTTAGGTAAGTGTTGACTCAAAACAATCAAAGTTTAGTTATTCCCTCGACTTCGTTAAATTTATTGAAGTGATTACGAAAGGTAAAACTCCAATCTACTAATACACATGGAGTGAAGAGGTTAATGAACAAACAATAAAATGGTGGTTATTTAAAAAAAAAAAAACACTGAAAAACATAAAAATTTCATAATTATATTGAACTATCCGTTTTTTTATATTTTCTTTAATACAATCATTTTGTTTTATAGATTTTGTATTTTAGTATATTTATTAGGCTCCAAATAAAATGTATTTTGTTTAGAAACTAGCCGAATGACCCGGGCAACGCCCGGGGTTTACCCGATTAAATACTTTTATTCAAATACTATTCGTTACAATTATAAATTGGCGCCGTGGATGTCATTCTTGTATAATATATAAATGAGTTTTAAAAATTGTGAAAAAAAAAAATGCATCGGCCGGGAATCGAACCCGGGCCGCCCGCGTGGCAGGCGAGCATTCTACCAATGAACCACCGATGGTTATGAGAAATGACCATATTTAGGTAATTATTCCATTCACAAAAGCAAACGGTGACAGAATTGATTAAGAAAGGGCAATGCCCGGGTTTTACCCGATTAAATGCTTTTATTCAAATACTATTTGTTACAATTATAAATTGGCGCCGTGGATGTCATTCTTGTGAAACGTCCCGCTCCAAACTTTGTGTCTGAGAAGCGATATTTTTATAAAGAGATGATCTGGCTTTGTGTCTTCTGCTCGAATGAATGTCTTTCTGTTAGAATTTTGTTCCTGCTTACTAAAAATGAACTGGCTTCACCCGTGGTCTCTGCTTTTTGGAATTTTTCCGGATATAATTTTGTATCTGATAATCAAATATGATACAGCAATATTGTCATCACCATTTTCTGAATAAAAAACAACTACTTTTTTCCCAGAACCTGTCAATTTATTTTTCTTGACTAAAAATCCGAAAAATATATTTTCCAGATTTTTCTCTATGTCCTGTTAAAACACGTTTTACATGTCCATTAGGTCAGCTGATATTACCTCCCATCTTCACCGCTAGAGGCGCTGCTTGCGAGCGAAAGGGCAAATTTGCCACGCAATTTGCAAATAACTTGTATACATACTTGTATACTTGTGTACATAGACCGTAAATCTGTACATAGACAGGAAAAGCACATATATTTTAATAATATAAATGAGTTTTAAAAATTGTAAAAAAAAAAAATGCATCGGCCGGGAATCGAACCCGGGTCGCCCGCGTGGCAGGCGAGCATTCTACCCCTGAACCAAAAGCAAACGGTGGCAGAATTAAGAAAGAATGCATGACGTTGATAACTGTATATATTAATGTAACCGTCGTGGTTACAGACTTCATGTGTTAAATTGGCAGAATGTTGCATTAGAGAGTCCAAACATGATTAGGTTTAGTTGGGTACCTCTTTATTCTTCTCTTTTTTTCCACGCTGTTTTATCTGATTACCATTCAAATTTACATCGCATATATAATCTCAGTATATCTATATTAATAAAATGGAAATTTCATAAGTGGTGTTCGCTAAAAACTTTCGTTACAATGCATCAATATCGACCAAATTTTCAACATTTATGTAAAACGAGATGGAGCAGGTTTTGCTTAACATCAAAATATTTTTCCTAACATTAACATGCGTAACTTCGCTGTTATCGATTAAATACAAAAAAAAAATCAACAGAGTTAATTTTATTTATATAAAATACAAAATTAAATTTCAACAGAGTTAATTTTTTTACATACTAGCTAATAATCTCAATCTAAAAAAATATTCAAAACAAGCAATTTTAAGATAACACCATATGTAAAACAGTCGGCCAAGAAAACAACTTCCCTCGAGTAAAACCCGGGCGGAGCCGGGTACACCCGCTAGTATATATATATATAATCTAAAATGCAAATATTTTATTTTTTAAAAACATATATTTCATTTTCATTCATTGACTGTTATATATTTTTTGACCATAGATTCAGAACATACCACTTTTTGATTATTATTGTTGTAAATATGTATAGTTAACCCTACCTATTTTTTTAAAATCACGATTATAGAATTCATTCTAAAAATTCTATATTGCTGTGATAAATAATTTTATGTGTAATTTTACTTCAAGTAATTCAAAATAAAATCTACTTGAAAGGTAAATAATTATCTATACTTTTTCACGACTGCACCTCTCTCTCTCTCTTTTCAACAACAAAACAAAAAATAATCATAACATATGTGTGAAAAATTAATAAAATATAACGCGTTCGTGATTGACTTTTTTTTTATCAAGAAAATGGGTTGGCCAAATATCAGGGTACAGGCTAAATCAACGTTTAGTTGATTTCTGTTACAATAGATGGCGATCTGCCATCTAAAGGTTCATGTGAACGTGGTACGGATATGAATTTTTTTATATATGTACATATGACATAATATATACTCTTCCAGGAATAATAAAGCAAACCTAGAGCCAGCCCAGAGAGAGACGGGATGTAAAGTCCGGTCACTTGAGACAGGAGCGACATTCCAAGGGGCGGCAAATGGGGCCCGTCCGTTAACACCTTGGGACTTTTAAGACAGTTGGGGATTGTGTGCGACACGAACGGCCGCCCGGTTCTCTCTCTCTCTCTCTCTCTGGTTGCCTGGGTTCCTTCTACAAATTGTAGCGTGATTATTTCTCTTTCCCCACTTATTATACCACATATATATATATATTAAAAACAAAAATCGCATATTCTGACCGCTCACATGAAAATAAACGTTGATTTAACTTGTTCCATAATATTTGTCCAACCCATTTTCTTGATAAATCAAGAAAAGCCAACCACGTCTTTGGCTGATGGCCTTGTCAGCGTGGTGCACACTTTCTACTTAATAGTCTAGCAACTTCTAGTTAGAGTGCAATTATAAAAGGGGTTATAGTGTATTTTATTGACATAACTTTATACCATATGAAATAATTTTAGAAAAGCTACCGAATAGGGAGTATTATTTAACGTTGGTTAATAAATATAGAATACTAAATTCTACGCGTTCCATAATAAATATCGTTATGCATAAGTTTGAGCATTTATTTCAGAAGGAGCTTTATTGAGGACCGGAATATTTAATTAAACACTTATATTTATAAAACCCTATACTTAGTAAAGCTAAAAAGACTAAAATTGAAAAATATTCAATTTTATCTGATATATACATTTGTTACAATATAATTTGATTTATTGAACTTCAAATATTATAATTATATTCATTATTGATAAAGGTTTGCTCTGTTAGCACAAACTGTTATTCTTTCAAACCCTTGCGCAATTTAGACGAAATCTTATATAGAAATTTTACATAATGCTTTATCCGATGTCTTATTATTGCGAGCTATTGGGAGGATTGAAGCATGCCAGTTATAGACTGAAGTCACAAAATGTCATAATGTAACAGAATTGACAACTCTGGACACAAATCGGTTATCCCGAAAGCTTCAACAGAAGACAAGGACAGACGGACAAAGATCCTCCACTGCTAAAGAATACCATCATATGGTTGACCGTAATAGGATATGACAGGTACTCATCTCTACAATGAGGTCTCATGTGATACGGAAGTTTTAAGACAAACTGCTTATTGAAGGTTTCAAGAATGGAGATCTTTATACAATATGGCTATTGGTGTTTATCCCTCTCACTGTAGATCCCGTTTGAATTAGCGTTGTGAACATGGGTCCCGGACCAGTAGGCCCATGTTTACTTCAACGTCGAGTCAATATACAGTATATAAACTGATTCTTGATGAATATTTATCTGTAGAGACCTGGGATCCGTTTCTCTTCTCAACAATATCAGACCGTTTGGGGGAGGAGGTCTTTAGGTCTGGATTGGTTTCATTTAGAACAGACGTACGCCTTTTCGTATGTTGAAGGAGGCATATTGAGTGCTGGAGATGCAAAAAAAGATATATTTGAGCCAAATTCGAGATATTTCGTCCCAGTCCATTTTTTGTCGGTGACAATGCTCGCCCACATAGAAGAGTGGTAGTCATTGAGTGTCTCTAGATTGAGAAGAGGTAGACCAGACCTGAATACAGTATAACAGGTCTAGGATGCCTTAAAGAGATGAAGTGGAGAATTTCAGAACTCAGAAGAACCCTAAAATCTACTCTTTTGGAGATCGATTGCCCAAACCTCCTCCAAATCCTATTATATATACTTAACTTTAAATCTAGTTGTAAGAGTGGTAAAACCTTTATAGGTGGCCATACTTTTTCTATTGACTCTTATTTCTTGTAGATATGCTGTCTTTGTGTATTTTTGAAATATATATATATTTCATTGTATTTTAAATACATAGGGATAGATCAGAATTATTATTTAAAAACCTCCATTTTCTGTGTGTTCACTTAGTTTTTGACAACTACTTGCAACTAGTCGAGCATACTTCTTCCGTCACTAATTTGCTTCTCTTATACTTTGTGTGAGATTTTCCAGTTACCACGTCTCTGGTGATGGTGGTAGAGTTGAATGCCCAAAGATTGAGTCAACTCCCGCGCACGCCGGAATTTAAACAAAGTGCGGGACATCAAATTTGACGGAGTATTTTGTTAGCCACCGCCATTAGCAATTCAAAACGTGGGCAGCCGAGCGCGTCGGCAATGACCCGCCATGCAGATCCTCCGCCCAGAAATTTACATGTGTGGGCCTCGTCCATCACACCATTGATTTCTGGCTTCTCACCACTGGTACGCAGGTGGAAGTATGTGCTGTATTCCATGCAGGTTCTGTCATGGACGTTCCATCGATGACATGCAGGTTCTGTCATGGACGTTCCATCGATGACATGCAGGTTCTGTCCTGGACGTTCCATCGATGACATGCAGGTTCTGTTCTGAACGTTCCATCGATGACATGCAGGTTCTGTCCTAGACGTTCCATCGATGACATGCAGGTTCTGTTCTGGACGTTCCATCGATAACATGCAGGTTCTGTTCTGGACGTTCCATCGATGACATGCAGGTTCTGTTCTGAACGTTCCATCGATGACATGCAGGTTCTGTTCTGGACGTTCCATCGATGACATGCAGGTTCTGTTCTGAACGTTCCATCGATGACATGCAGGTTCTGTTATGAACGTTCCATCGATGACATGCAGGTTCTGTTATGAACGTTCCATCGATGACATGCAGGTTCTGTCACGGACGTTCCATCGATGACATGCAGGTTCTGTCCTGGACCTTCCATCGATGACATGCAGGTTCTGTCATGGACGTTCCATCGATGACATGCAGGTTTTGTTCTGGACGTTCCATCGATGACATGCAGGTTCTGTTCTGGACGTTCCATCGATGACATGCAGGTTCTGTTCTGAACGTTCCATCGATGACATGCAGGTTCTGTTCTGAACGTTCCATCGATGTCATGCAGGTTCTGTTCTGAACGTTCCATCGATGTCATGCAGGTTCTGTTCTGGACGTTCGATCGATGACATGCAGGTTCAGTTCTGAACGTTCCATCGATGACATGCAGGTTCTGTTCTGAACGTTCCATCGATGACATGCAGGTTCTGTCATGGACGTTCCATCGATGACATGCAGGTTCTGTCATGGACGTTCCATCGATGACATGCAGGTTCTGTTCTGAACGTTCCATCGATGTCATGCAGGTTCTTTCTGGACGTTCCATCGATGACATGCAGGTTCTGTTCTGAACGTTCCATCGATGACATGCAGGTTCTGTCCTCGACGTTCCATCGATGTCATGCAGGTTCTGTTCTGGACGTTCCATCGATGACATGCAGGTTCTGTCCTCGACGTTCCATCGATGTCATGCAGGTTCTGTTCTGGACGTTCCATCGATGACATGCAGGTTCTGTCATGGACGTTCCATCGATGACATGCAGGTTCTGTTCTGAACGTTCCATCGATGACATGCAGGTTCTGTTCTGGACTTCCATCGATGACATGCAGGTTCTGTTCTGGACGTTCCATCGATGACATGCAGGTTCTGTCCTGGACGTTCCATCGATGACATGCAGGTTCTGTCCTGGACGTTCCATCGATGACATTCAGATTCTGTTCAGGATGTCTTACATTCCATCGATGACATGCAGGTTCTGTCCTGGATGTCTTACTTTTATCGTGTTCTCTTCAGGATGTCTTACGTTGCGTTGATGACATTCAGGTTCTGTCCTGGATGTCTTACATTTTATCGATGGCATGCAGGTTCGGTCCTGGGTTTTCCGTGTTCCACCACATATGTTTCTTCCTGAACATGATGTGTTCCATCACTGGCACATAAGTGCTGTCCTGAATATATTATATTCCTCAGTGAAGCATATTCGTGACATATGTGTGCTTTGTTCCTTAACAGAGGTCAGCATGTGGTTCATTGTGCCCTCCGCCTACTGTATCCTCACATCGCCAGTTCCTGCAGGTCCGCCCTACTGTCTGTGAAGTGGCGCCAGGTGGCCGAGTTGGTGGTAAACATCGCCGGGGGTCCTCCGACAATTAGCCGACAAACAGGGTGTGCAATAAATTGGTGCCGCCTAGGTCAACAATGCCGCTGCTTCTATTTTCTTCTTCCTTGGACGACTACTTTGTTTCTTTTCTTTGCCTTTTCTTTTCGCATTCGTCAGTGTAGACAGACTGGGCTTCATGTCTAGACATAATTTCTCTTAGTAAGATATTTCTACTTACGTATTTATTTGGTTACTAACATTGTCAGGATGCCTGAACGGCAGTTGGTACTCGTCTAATAAATGTCTGCGTCATAAGGAGAAGGTAGTTGAAGTTAGTTCCAGCGGAGTACAGGGTTATCTCTAAGGCCGTTGTTAAATATAAAAGACGTTCCCCCAGGTACTTATATAATATTAAAACAAAGCGAAAAGGCCATCAAACATTATAATAAGCAATAATTTATCACCGGAGAGGACCTTTCTACAATATAATGACCAATAATTTACCACAGGTGAGAGAGAGAGCGTTGTACAATATAAAGAGCTACAATCGACCATTGGAGGTCGTCATGCAATATAATAAGCAAAAATAAACAACTGGAAAGCAGTTATACATTAAAAAACATTGGTAATATATAAATTAAGAAACAATGGTCTCCTCTAAGACCATTAACCATATAATAAGCAACAATGTTCGCATCTAATGCCATTAACCATGTAACAGGCAACAATATTCGCATCTAAGGCCATTAACCATATAATAAGCAACAATGTTCACATCTAATGCCATTAACCATATAACAGGCAACAATATTCGCATCTAAGGCCATTAACCATATAACAGGCAGCAATGGTCGCAGCTAAAGCCATTAACCCTATAGCAGGCAACAATATTCGCATCTAAGGTCATTAACCATATAATAAGCAAAAATGCTCGCATTTAAGGCCATTAACCATATAACAGGCAACAATGGTCGCATCTAAAGCCATTAACCATATAGCAGGCAACAATATTCGCATATAAGGCCATTAACCATATAATAAGCAACAATGCTCGCATCTAAGGCCATTAACCATATAACAGGCAACAATGGTCGCATTTAAGGCCATTGACCATATAATAAGCAACAATGCTCGCATCTAAGGCCATTAACCATATAATAAGCAACAATGGTCGCATCTAAGGCCATTAACCATATAACAGGCAACAATGGTCGCATCTAAGGCCATTAACCATATAATAAGCAACAATATTCGCATCTAAGGACATTAACCATATAATAAGCAACAATATTCGCATCTAAGGCCATTAACCATATAACAGGCAACAATGGTCGCATCAAAGGCCATTAACCATATAATAAGCAACAATGGTTGCTTCTAAGGCCATTAACCATATAATAAGCAACAATGGTCGCATCTAAAGCCATTAACCATATAATAAGCAACAATGGTCTCATCCAAGGCCATTAACCATATAACAGGCAACAATGGTCGCATCTAAGGCCATTAACCATATAACAGGCAACAATGGTCGCATCTAAGGCCATTAACCATATAACAGGCAACAATGGTCTCATCTAAAGCCATTAACCATATAACAGGCAACAATGGTCGCATCTAAGGCCATTAACCATATAACAGGCAACAATGGTCGCATCTAAGGCCATTAACCATATAACAGGCAACAATGGTCGCATCTAAAGCCATTAACCATATAACAGGCAACAATGGTCGCATCTAAGGCCATTAACTATATAACATGCAACAAATATTCGCATCTAAGGCCATTAACTATACAATAACCAACAATGGGCGTTTCTAAGTCCGTATACAATAAAATAAGCAACATTGGTCGCCTCTAAGGTAATTTAAAATATAATAAGCAACAATAGACGCCTCTAAGGCCATTTCACAATATAACAAGCAACAAAGGCCTCCTCTAAGCTCATTACACAATATAATAAGCAACAATGACCTCCTCTAGAATCGTTATTCATTATAAGAGGCAACAATTGTCGTCCCCAACGCCGTTATACTAAATATAACAAGCATCAATGGTCTACACAATAATCTGCCCCAATCTAAGGAAGTATATCGCAGTCGTTCTTATTAAAATAAAATGGCACTTGAGCTTTCGGCATTTAATTTTAAACTTCAATTGACGGAAGGAAAAATAATATTTAGAACTACAGAAATTTAATAAGCGTTAAGAATGGAAAGTGCCTATAAATTATGTATCGATTGAAGCCCCTTCCTTCTATTATTTCTCTCTCTCTCTGCCACCCAAATCTTTAATTTATTTAAAATAATCAATGGCCGGCCACACCAAGAATTACATCCCCAATTTAAGAGCGTTTAAGGGGAGAAAATTTAAAGTGGTTTCTTTTGAAATTAAATCGATTAGAGCGTCGTCTGTTTTTTATTTATTATTTCCCGCCCATTCTTAGGCCTCGTTTGAAATATTACTACAACGATGTACTAGAATCGTTCGGCTGTTTAGTAAAACGGAGGTAGTCGAGTTGGCCTATCACAGGGCTAGTATGGACACATGACAAGCTTGTTTATCACGCTCTTTTTACTTTCTAGCTCTTTTACTCTTTGATTACCTTCTAAAAGTTGTCAATAGTTTTATGTAAAAATAAAAATACTTTGTTTCAATATACCAAATCCATATAAAAATACAATAGACTGATACCATGTGATTTTACCGAGTTTTAAATATATTATTGCAGATTAAATAAATTGCTTTTTAGTGAGGTATTAATATCAGATAATATGGTTTAGAAGAAGAGGTATGGAAACTGTCATATTTATGAAGGAAACATACACTCATGGACAAGGAAGTTATACCTATTAGCATGTATATCGGTATTCAGACAATAACTCTGATACACAGTGAGTGACCTTTATTGAAGACACACGAGATAACCAAGTCTGATCAAAATTGCCTGTCTCCTTCATAAAAAAAAAATAGACGACAAGCGATATCAAAGACTTTGTACTAAAGTTTTGTCCAATTACCATGAATATAGGATGATCAAATATCAGTTGATGTTCGTAATCATAAAGACTATTTATATATATATATATATATTATCTTTGAATGAATAGGATACTTTCTCTCCTGTTATGCATACTTCGTTTAATATTATTATCAAATAAACTACAAATATGTGTCCAACCTCCCTTGAAAAACCCCTGTAGTCTCTCACCGGAGGTGTGGTCTCTAGCCAGCAATGTAGAAGAGCCATAAAACGGTGTGGAAGGCTGCCGTCTCAACAGGGATTAGTGGCGGTGAGAAATTGGATCGCCCAGATTAAGACTTAATCTAACTCCCAGAATCCCCGTATAAAAAGAATTATTTAAATTTGAAATTCAAATCGGATAATATAATAATCATTATTCAATCTATAAATGGAAAAATAGAGTTTAAATTATGGGGATATAAACCTTTTTTTTTTTTTTAACAATTTAGAAGATTTGTTCGTTTGGCATTTTATAATATTGTGTAACATTAAGCCTTAATTGTAATCTAATATTATTTTTTGTAAAATATTATAAATGATGTTTTCACATTGTATCTTGGGATAGAATTAGAGGGATGCATGGGGTTGGTGACATAAGCTTGATTGAACCTTCTATGTATCTTCATTTTGTAAGCAAAATAAATGTGCGCTAACATTATATAATTAACAAATACCAATTATCATATAAACACGATATCAAATAACGCACATACCATGTGTGAGGTGAAATCTTTAAAGCCTTCGGTGTTTATAATTGTATTTATTCATTTAAGAAGCAATGTTTCTTTCACATTTAAATCAAACTTCTACTGTTCTGAGATTCCACCCTTCAGTGTAGCATATATAAGCAGAATAATCCAATACAGTATCAAAGCTCTGAAAAAGCGGTCTGATGGATTAAATTGGTGAAACCGCTGGGAAGGTTCACCACTGATGAGTCAAGCCATCCCAATATTTTTCCATCGAAGTAAGGACAGTAGAAGTTTGATTTATATTTGAAAGAAATACGCGTCTTAATGTTTTCATTTCCTATATATAGATGGGGCATCATTGCTATATTCTAAATTGTATTTCTTAATAATATTTTGCTTCAATTATTTTCAGAGAAAGTCCAGGTTTGTGATCGAAGTAAGTTGTTCTGAAGCGCCATCAAAATGGCGCGAACCCATTTCCACTTAAAGATTAGAATAAAGCTATTCAACCCAATATTAAATGTGTAATAATAAAACGACTGAAAATAAGTTTCTTTTTGATAATTTCATCAAATAGTATCTCTATACAGGCCTTACTACAATTATAAAGGTTTATGAATGAGAGGGCTTGGCTCATCAATGGTGAACCCTCTCAGCGGTTTGCCAAAATCAATCTCCAGACCAATCTACTATTGTATTGGATTGGTTTTATTATACACCCTGTATTTTCTATGGATATAGATATTATTTTATGATATTATTAAAAAGAAACATATTACCTGTAAATATTATTGTTATCAATTTTATCGATAGATGGCAATTGAATTTATAAAACGTTTCAAATGGTTCAGGTGATAAACAATTTCATATGATACCACTGGCTATGTTAATATGATTCAATAAGTCTTGTGACATCTGAATGCTATTAGATATTTCACGTAATTCAGCTGCAGCAGGAGATTTTGTTGAGATTAGTCAATTCTAAACTATAAATATATATAACACTACAATGTGGTAGCTGGGTCTAACGATATCAGCTAACTATTATAGACTAGTGTTATATATATCACTGCTATGTTGTATAGAACCTACAGATTGCAACGTTGAATACATCGCCTCTCGTCTAGTCACCGAAGTTAAGAAACGTTTAGCCTGGTCAGTACTTGGGAGGGTGACCACCAGAAAACACCACCGCATGTTTTCAAAGGAAATCAAGGACATCTCCAAGGAATGGACTAACCAAGGCGTTTTAACACAAATTATAGATCGACCAGCTTGGAGAAGCTAGATTGAAGGGAGAGACACACCAGTTTAGGGACCTATTCACTTGATAAGTTGCTTTTACAATCATCCTAGTTTTAAAATGTATAACTCATGCTTTTATATTTAAATATGGCTATAACAATTGAAAGATCTAAATATATTATGTAGAGAGAGTGATTATAAGTTTGGTTGTCTCCTCTAGATCTTTATTAACAAATGCTAATAGTTATGGTATTATTGATATTTAATAGAACTTTGGAGTAAGATATTATAATACATATTTAGGTTTGTTTGTAAGGATCTAGGCCAGATAACCAGCCTATATTCACAAATGATTTAGATCTTCAAATTATTATATATTCCTCTTTCAATAATATTGATTATTAGGCAATATATTATGTTATTTTATGTGGGGTGCATTATCTTTATGTTGTTGAAGCATTATAATTAAAAGTGCCAAATGCTGGGATTTGATAAAAAATATTTTTTGTAGTGTACACACAGAAAATATTGGTGAAATAGACTTCTACACAATCTATCCAGTAACGCGATACACCAAACTGTAGGACAAAGTTGATATATTGTTCTACACAACGTGCTGTGGAGGATTCCAGAAATGTGTAGAGAATATAGCAACGGAATCCTGACTTATTCAAATAATGATTCAATTTAGCTCCAAGTTTTAAAGAACAGTTTCTCTCTACCCCTATAAAAGTTAAAAATTTAAGCTATCCCTGCGTATATCATTGATACACTACAAACGTGATTGAAAATATCGAAGAATTCTGAAATATTTTAATTATAATAATATTCACTCGTGCAGTTGTATCTTTTTACCTTTTACACCTGAAGAAAACCTTTCTTGTATGTGTGTGTGTGTGTGTGGAATACCAATTCAACTGTACTATCAACAAACAAGTCATATGATTAACTAAATAACCAACCTAGTAACCCATTAACCAATCAAACAACCAATAAAGCAACTATCCACCTAACAAACCGATCAACTATATATTCGAGCAAGCAGCGATCCGACGAACCAAAGGAACTAACCTAGTAACCAATGAAGCAAATAACAAATAAGCATCCACCTAACATACCGAACAACTATATATTCTGACAAGTTACGATCCATCGAACCATGTCAGAGAGTAAATAAGAACCAACCTAGTGGACAATTAGGCGACCAAACAAATAACAAAACCACTATCCACTTAACAAACCGACAAACCATATATTCGAGTATGCAACGATCGAATGAACCAAACAAGCAGGTAAATAAGGAACCAACCTAGTGACCACTAAGGCGATCAAACAAATAACAAACCACTATCCACTCAACAAACCGACAAACCATATATTAGAGTATGCAACGATCGAATGAACCAAACAAGCAGGTAAATAAGGAACCAACCTAGTGACCACTAAGGCGATCAAACAAATAACAAACCACTATCCACTCAACAAACCATATATTAGAGTATGCAACGATCGAATGAACCAAACAAGCAGGTAAATAAGGAACCAACCTAGTGAACAATAAGACGACCAAACAACTACCGAAGTCACCATCCACTTAACAAACCGACCAACCATATATTCGGGCAAGCTACGATTCAACGAGCCAAGAAAGCGAGACTAAAGGAACCAACCTAGTGACCAATTACCCAACTAACAAACCAAATATTCGGCCAAGCTACGGTCCAAGTAAAGAAGGTGATGTGTGAAGGCCGACAACAGTACGCCAGTCAATGAGCAGCGACTCCAAAAAGTTTTTGTCCGGCGCCCTTTCGTTAATTGTAATTATTTACAGGTTAATTAGAAAATCCAATTAGGGACGAGTTTTTGCAATCAATTGCGATTTATTCCACCAACGATATTTCTTCTTCCTGTCTTCGAACAAGAGACAATCGATCTAGGAGCGTTTTTTGTTCCGTCGCCAGGGCACTTACCCCGTGTTCCTGATACGTCATGGACCCGTGGAATGTTTTTCTTCCGTCGCCAGAGCATTTACCTCGTGTTCCTGATACGTCATGGACCCGTAGAATGTTTTTATTCCGTCGCCAGAGCATTTACCTCGTGTTCCTGATACGTCATGGACCCGTAGAATGTTTTTATTCCGTCGCCAGAGCATTTACCCCGTGTTCCTGATACGTCATGGACCCGTGGAATGTTTTTATTCCGTCGCCAGAGCATTTACCTCGTGTTCCTGATATATCTTGCACTCGTTTAATATATTTTGTTCATTCGCCAGGGCACTTACACCGTGTTCCTAATATCTCATGCACTCGTATAATGTATTTTGTTCCGTCGTCAGTGCATTTACCCTGTCTTCCTGATATGTCATGGACCCGTAATATGCTTTATCTGTCTCCAGGGAACTTATTCCGTGTTCCTAATACGTCATGGATGCGTAAAATGTTTTTTGTTCCGTCGCCAGGGCATTCACCCCCGTGTTATTGCTATATCATGGACACTTTAATTGTTTTTTTTCATTCCTTCCCCAGGACAATTTCCCCGCTTTCCTGATAATCATGGATACCTATATATACAAGTATATTATTTTCCCGTGCTGATAATTAACTTAAACCAAGCTCCTTTTACACCAGGTACAAATACAATATTTTCTCTTGCCAGAAAACTTCCTCATAATTCCTGATACGAAAGAAGTATCATGATTGAACATGGTATAGACGCACACATCTGACCAATATAATATAAATAATTATATATTACATTTGTTGTGTGTGCTATCTATATGACCCAATATAAAGTCCCAATTGGTGGTAAAACAATCTACAATCTTGATGCGGCTAGGATTCTTGAAATTCTGCACCTTATGGCCTATACTCTGATGAAGTATACAGTTGAACCTGTCCATATTTCAGATATTTATTGAATATTATTCTCCTACTTTCTATTTAATGTGAGGAATTTTGGGATAATTCATATGTCCAACTCCAGCCGGCGTTTTGAAATAAGGATTTTTTGCAATTTCCACAATATGCGACACTAACTGGAGTAGGTGAAACAACCTTTATTTATTTATCTACTGGTAAATTCGTATTATAAAGGCCTTTACTCTAGCAGTAGAATCCTTATATTACTTCAGAAATTGTTCTATTCACACCTATGTTTCGATTGGCTGAATGCCAGCCAACCATTATCAGGGTACCATCAAAGTATTGTCGTTGTGTATATAAAATAAAAACAATATTAATCAGGGTTAGAAATTTCAGTATATTTAAATATAGGTAAATCAAACAATTTTGTGATATCCAATATATATGCTACATATTAATTTTAATCAATACAAGAATTCTCTATAATTTACACATATGTAGTACATATAGGCATATATTGGATCAAAATATAATTTATTTACCAATATTTAAGTTGTGTGGCTGAGCGTCAACGTTTTTCAAGGTATTACAACATATCACATATATGTAGATATCTCCACATTATTCCTAGTAGACTGTATAACCTTGACTGACACAGTGTGATCCAATGGTAGATGTACTTGCAAGTTGATTAGAAATGGCTGTAACGGATGATTTTTTGACTCTAGTACTGTGGATGTTTGCTGAACAAACTTCTCTAAGACGACATTCTAAAAGCTACGACCCTCCATAAAGTGTCCTTTACTATGGAAATTTTCTAAAGATAAATCTGAAATAGATCACCTCTCTAACGCCACCAACCGCCCTGAAGTATCGCATTGCTTAACTGTTATACAAAGTTATTTCAATCTCGTACATAAAATCTCTGTGTTTATTGATGGTTAAAGGATCCCTCTCTTTCAAATAGATAGGTAACTCCCTAATCAATCACAGCCACAAATCTTCCCAACATCGGGAAATAAGACGCTATAATCCCCACATTAGCCACCGTCAGTGCAGCCCGACCAGGCGGCGGTAGAAACATTTGGGATAAACTAGGAAAGACCAGAAGCACAGCCAATTCCGGAGCGAAGCAATAAGAGCCAATCGCCGAGGATATCTTCCTCGGAACCAATTGGACAAGAATAAATTTCCTGGTGCAACACATGGCTCTTAAAGGCTCTCGGGGCGAGGATTTAGTGGCTGAGGGGCTACAGGTGAACTCAGAGAACTGTCTGCTGGGAGGACGTTCAACGGCCGACATGTAGCACTTGTGTCCTGACAGACAGCCTGGAAGCATTTGTCAGCGTCGATTCTAAAATGGCATTGTACCATCAATTCCTCCATATATATTCTTGTTCTGTTTTATTTTAATTTTGGGCTTATCAATAAGGAAGAAGACTGAATCATAAATATAACCACAGATAATATTTCCACTAAAAACAGCCACCTCAGGTTTCCAAAGACACATAACCATACCTTTAGGAAATGCGCGCAAGTTTTAGATATGAAGCAGGGGTTCACCACCTATCAGTAAGTCACCGCCAAAATGATAGATAGCCCTGGTCTCTACTTAAAGTGGCCTTGCTTGGAGGTCGAATTATATTGCGCCAATCTATTTTATGATTTTACGAAGATGGTGGCCTAAGGAGAGGTGTCATTGTTAGGGGTTGTTTATGAAAGGTTTTATGAATATATTATTTATATTTAATGTACGTATAGAAAGCTTGTGTAGACAGGTATATCTTTTGTTTCGAATGAGTGGTCATAAGACTTATGAGTTTCCAAATACACTCTCCCAAGTTACATGTCACCAATCTGACAGTGAGAGATGAGAAGATCCAATCTCTACGCCACGACAAGTTGCGATATGTGTAGACACAGCAAACAACGGGTCGACACCGCGTTTCTCGTTCCAGCCTTTTTTTTTTTTCAAAGAAAAAATTGGGCAGTCGCGGCGACAACATCTTGAGTTGATGGCGCTCGTCGAGCAGATAAAATGGGTCAACACTGAGGTAATCTCAGTGTTTGCCCTACTTCATAACACCGCCGGCGTCAAATTACGGCGCTGGTTAAAATAATTGGATTTTTGTGTCATACCCCCTACTTAATAGCATTAAACAATCCTAGCCAGATGGCAATAGATCGCTTGATTAACTTTTTATTTTTACTTCTATTTGAAAAAGTATAATTCGTGGCTGATAAAAAACTACGAATGCCTTTAATTTAAACGAACCACTATCTAAATGTGTAAAAAGTGGTTCCATTTTATCTTACAGAAGTCATCCGATGGTTCAAAAAGAAGGCAAAAATATATTTTAAGACCATCATTGTTCTTCATGCATCTGGTTCGAAAATAGATATATATGATGGTTGTATTCTATTTTTAACTCTTTCCATTTTCGCAAGACTAAATGCAACAAGCATGTGGTCATTTCAGCAATGCAGCGGTTTATTTTGTAGCAATGCGATTAAATTCAGGAAATTTCAACGACCTTTCAGGCTCACAGCCCGTGGATCAATACAACAACATGAGACAAAGATTTTATGATGATGATGATGATGTACAGTCCCGGGATTATCGGGAGGCGGATCAGCCTCGATGACATTACGTTTGTCCACAGACAGTCCGCGCCTGATTGCTTCCCATTTGCTCTGGAGCCGCTCCATTGGACCACCTAACGGCTTGGAAAATCTGGGGCCTGGATCTTTTTAATATGATGTCCTTCTTCTCTGTCGTCATCTAGTCGGACAGTCGACTGCCCACCTGCTCCTCGGCACGGGCATCATTTTGACCCTTTTCAGTCTTTGGATACTCATCTTGGTCCAAACTCCTCCAATATTTTGTAATTATTTATCGTCATGTTAGATTATTTGGATTGCTCTCAAGGAATTTTATACTTGATCTTGCTGAGAAATAAACATTTATCTTGTGCTTTTTGCTATAGCCCTTAAAGGGTCATTTGACCTTCCCCTATAAATGGGATTTGGACATATGAACATGTTCCGAACACCTTGTTTTCTGCTGTGTCTCATCGAATAGTGCAAATCGGTTCTCCGAACATGAATGAATCGAGATATTGGATCTCTGAATTGTGGCTAGGCCAAAGATATATTACAAAAACCCCAGAAATAGCCCTTTTTACACAGGGCATAGCAGTATGTAAAGGATTATCTAGACTAATGCCAAGTTGACTCTACCTCAAAAACTAATCAGAATGCGGTATCTTCTACCAACTTCTCACAAAAATACAATATTCGATTTAAATCTTAACCTGCAATGTGTTAAATGCATAGAAGATACAGCTAAACATTAAATTTGAAACATCTTTTTTGTTTTAAATCGTGAATTAAGTTACATATTTCAATAAACCTGGGGGTTCCCAACATTTACGTATACAATGATAGCGTTGATAAAGGACAGTGATGTTTGAACATGGCATCCAATAAAATGGAATTCAGTGAGAGGGAGAGATCACAGAGCGGCTAGCAGATATCTCTTGAGATCCCAACAGCTTCCTCAATTAGAGAATATCGATTGGCAACTCTTGATCAATCTCCTTCCTCCCTCAGGTACCAGCCCTTCTACAGATCCTGACTACATATTTACCAACACCTGTGCATTTACATTACTGCATTTCTTACATTATATTTGTCAGCAGCTGAATATATAACTACATAACTCTCAATATTTAACATCAACTCCATATCTACCTGCATATATTTCCATATATTCCAAAATCCCACATATCTGCCTGCATATCTTTCAATATTCAAGAACATCTGCATATATACCTATATTTACATATCTGCCAACATATACATAGTTACGAGAGTGGTTATGAATTACCACAACAGGAAGCACGTCAGAGCGTTAAGAGAATGCAAATCAGTCAACTTCAGTCGTGAGATGCCTTAAAGTTGCACATCCGGACTTTCGCCCATAGAAAAAGAGGTCATGTGACTTGATTTGTTGAAAACTGAAATACATAAGAGTCCATGCTTCCAGCATGGCAGGCTGCGTTGGCCATTCGTAATCTAACATCGATTTATCCGAAAAAGGCTGGAGAATTTAAGGAAATTGTTTATCAAGCCTCTTTTATACCCACATAATGTAGACACCCTAATCGTACCTGATCATTATTTAAATTCCTTTGTCCTAAGCTCAGTTGAAGAACTCGAGTTATTCACATTATGCATTCTCTATATCAAAGATGGGCGCCACGCCAAGCATTAACATCCTTAATCCCACAGATCTGAAACTAAATTAGCACTTTCTTGACACATCAACTTCAAACTTGGCATACACATGCCAAATGTGCCATCTGCCCTTGCATCAGTGATATTTGTCGACCGACCGTGTAATCCTCAATTACACGGCCTCTTACTATCCTCGGTACTCCTTCATATTCCTGCCCACACCCAGAATCGCCCTATTCGCTCGAGAATGGTCGTTAAGATAGCAACAACCAAAACAGTCCCGCCGTCAAGAAAATCCAAGGAGAATTAACTTTCTTTATCTCTATCAGGAGATCAAGCTTTTTACAGTCGACTACATCAGGCAGGAAAAAGTTCGTTCTACGGAGTTCGAGGCAGCGTCGATTAATGTGACTATGCCCGACCTCGAGCGTTCGCTTCTAAATCGTCATCTACAATAGCGCGGGACAGGTCATTGAAAAGCAAGCCTGGAGAAATTTGTCTCATTCACGTA